>JAUIRK010001021.1:0-527500 GCA_030549495.1 Nectonema munidae
TTGCGCTTGTCTGTGTTTAAGTCAACCCTGTTTGTGCCTGCCTGTGTTTGAGTGCTCCCTGTTTGAGCCTTCCTGTGTTTGAGTGCTCCTTGTTTGTGACTGCCTGTGTTATAGTACCCCATGGTTGTGCCTGCCTCTGTTTGAGTGCCTCCTGTTGTTTAAGTGCTCCCTGTTTGTGTCTGTCCGTGCTTGAGTGCCCCATATTTGTGCCTGCCTGTGTTTGAGTCTTCTGTTTGTGCCTGCCGGTGTTTGTGTCCTCCTTGTTTGTGCGTTCCTGTGTTTGTGTGGCCCCTGTAGGTGTTTACCTGTTTTAAAGTGCTCCCTTTTTCTGCCTGAACTGTTTAAGTGCTACCTGTTTGTGCTTGCAAGTGTTTAAGTTTTCCCTCTTTGTGCCTGCCTGTGTTTAAATCTTCCCTGTTTGTGCCCGCCTGTGTTTGATTGCTCCCTGTTTGTGCCTGCCTGTGTTTGAGTGCTCCCTGTTTGAACCTGCCTGTGTTTGAGTGCTCCTTATTTGTGTCTGCCTGTGTTATAGTGTCCCATGTTTGAGTCCCTCTTGTTTTTGCCTGCTTGTGCCTTCCTGTGTTTGAATGCCGCTTATTGGTGCTTGCCTGTGTTAAAGTACTTTCTTTTTGAGCCTGAATCTGTTTAAGTGCTCCCTGTTTGTGCCTGCCTGTGTTTAAGTCCACCCTGTTTGTACCTGCGTGTGTTGGGTTTTCCCTGTTTGAGCCCTTGTTTGAACCTGCCTGCGTTTGTGTGCTCCGTGTTTGTGTCTGCCTGTGTTATAGTGTCCCATGTTTGAGTGCCTCCTGTTTATGCCTGATTATGGTTGAATGCCCCCTGTTGGTGTTTGCCTTTATTAAAGTGCTCCCTTTTTGTGCCTGTCTCTATTTAAGTGCTCCCTATTTGTGCCTGCCTGTGTTTAAGTCAACCCTGTTTGCGCCTGCGTGTGTTGAGTTCTCCCTGTTTGAGTGCCTGCCTGTGTTTAAGTGCTTCTTGTTTCTACTTGACTATTGTTTAAGTCCTACCTGTGTTTAAGGGCTCCTTGTTTGTGCCTGCCTGTATTTGGGTGCTCCCTGTTGATAGTGTGCTCGTTGTTGTTCCTGCCTGTGTTTGAGTGCTCCCTATTTTGCCTGTGTGTGTTTGAGTGCCCTCTGTTGATACTTGTCTGTGTTTAAGTGTTCCCTTTTTGTGCTTAAATCTGTTTAAGTGCTTGCATGTGGTTAAGTCCACCCTGTTTGTGCCTGCCTGTGTCGGGTGCTCCCTGTGTTTGAGTGCCTGCCTGTGTTTAAGTGCTCCCTTTTCTCCTTGCCCTCGTTGTTTGTGTCTGACTGTGTTTGGATGCTGCCTGTTGATTTAGTGCTCGTCGTTTGTTTCTGCCTTTGTTTGAGTGCTCCCTGTTTTTGCCTGTATGTGCTTCCTGTGTTTGAGTGCCCTCTGTTGGTGCTAGCCTGTGTTAAAGTGCTCCCTTTTTGTGCTGAATCTGTTTAAGTGCTCCCTGTTTGAGCTTGCATGTGTTTAAGTGTTCCCTGTTTTTGCCAGCCTGTGTTTAAGTCCTCCCTGTTTGTGCCTGCCTGTGTTTGAGTGCTCCCTTTTGGAGCTTGCCTGTGTTTGAGTGCTCCTTGTTTGTGTTTGCCTGTGTTATAGTGCCTCCTGTTTATGCCTGCTTGTGTTTGCCTGTGTTAAAGTGCTCTCTTTTTGTGCCTGTCTCTGTTTAAGTGCTCCATTTTTGTGCCGGTCTCTATTTAAGTGTTCCCTGTTTGTGCCTGCCTGTGTTTCACTCAACCCTATTTGTGCCTGCGTGTGTTGGGTTCTCCCTCTTTGAGTGCCTGCCTATGTTTAAGTGCTACTTGTTTCTGCTTGACAATTGTTTAAGTCCTACCTGTGTTTAAGTGCTTCTTGTTTGTGCCTGCCTGTGTTTGGGTGCTCCCTGTTGATAGAGTTCTCGTTGTTTGTTCCTGACTGTGTTTGAGTGCTCCCTATTTTGCCTGTGTGTGTTTGAGTGCCCTCTGTTGATACTTGTCTGTGTTTATGTGTTCCCTTTTTGTGCTTAAATCTGTTTAAGTGCTTGCATGTGGTTAAGTCCACCCTGTTTGTGCCTGGCTGTGTCGGGTACTCCCTGTGTTTGAGTGCCTGCCTGTGTTTAAGTGCTCCTTTTTCTCCTTGCCCTCGTTGTTTGTGTCTGACTGTGTTTGGATGCTGCCTGTTGATTTAGTGCTCGTCGTTTGTTTCTGCCTTTGTTTGAGTGCTCCCTGTCTTTGCCTGTATGTGCTTCCTGTGTTTGAGTGCCCTCTGTTGGTGCTAGCCTGTGTTAAAGTGCTCCCTTTTTGTGCTGAATCTGTTTAAGTGCTCCCTGTTTGAGCTTGCATGTGTTTAAGTGTTCCCTGTTTGTGCCAGCCTGTGTTTAAGTCCTCCCTGTTTGTGCCTGCCTGTGTTTGAGTGCTCCCTTTTGGAGCTTGCCTGTGTTTGAGTGCTCCTTGTTTGTGTCTGCCTGTGTTATAGTGCCTCCTGTTTATGCCTGCTTGTGTTTGCCTGTGTTAAAGTGCTCCCTTTTTGTGCCTGTCTCTATTTAAGTGCTCCCTTTTTGTGCCTGTCTCTATTTATGTGCTCCCTATTTGTGCCTGCCTGTGTTTAAGTCAACCCTGTTTGTGCCTGGGTGTGTTGAGTTCTCCCTGTTTGAGTGCCTGCCTGTGTTTAAGTGCTTCTTGTTTCTACTTGACTATTGTTTAAGTTTTAACTGTGTTTAAGGGCTCCTTGTTTGTGCCTGTCTGTGTTTGGGTGCTCACTATTGATAGAGTGCTCGTTGTTGTTCCTGCCTGTGTTTGAGTGCTCCCTATTTTGCCTGTGTGTGTTTGAGTGCCCTCTGTTGATACTTGTCTGTGTTTAAGTGTTCCCTTTTGTGCTTAAATCTGTTTAAGTGCTTGCATGTGGTTAAGTCCACCCTGTTTGTGCCTGCCTGTGTCGGGTGCTCCCTGTGTTTGAGTGCCTGCCTGTGTTTAAGTGCTCCCTTTTCTCCTTGCCCTCGTTGTTTGTGTCTGACTGTGTTTGGATGCTACCTGTTGATTTAGTGCTCGTCGTTTGTTTCTGCCTTTGTTTGAGTGCTCCCTGTTTTTGCCTGTATGTGCTTCCTGTGTTTGAGTGCCCTCTGTTGGTGCTAGCCTGTGTTAAAGTGCTCCCTTTTTGTGCTGAATCTGTTTAAGTGCTCCCTGTTTGAGCTTGCATGTGTTTAAGTGTTCCCTGTTTGTGCCAGCCTGTGTTTAAGTCCTTCCTGTTTGTGCCTGCCTGTGTTTGAGTGCTCCCTTTTGGAGCTTGCCTGTGTTTGAGTGCTCCTTGTTTGTGTCTGCCTGTGTTATAGTGCCTCCTGTTTATGCCTGCTTGTGTTTGCCTGTGTTAAAGTGCTCTCTTTTTGTGCCTGTCTCTGTTTAAGTGCTCCATTTTTGTGCCGGTCTCTGTTTAAGTGCTCCCTGTTTGTGCCTGCCTGTGTTTCACTCAACCCTATTTGTGCCTGCGTGTGTTGGGTTCTCCCTCTTTGAGTGCCTGCCTATGTTTAAGTTCTCCTTGTTTCTGCTTGACAATTGTTTAAGTCCTACATGTGTTTAATTGCTTCTTGTTTGTGCCTGCCTGTGTTTGGGTGCTCCCTGTTGATAGAGTTCTCGTTGTTTGTTCCTGACTGTGTTTGAGTGCTCCCTATTTTGCCTATGTGTTGAGTGCCCTCTGTTGGTACTTTCCTGTGTTTAAGTGTCGTTTGAGTGTTACCTGTTTGCGCCTGCCTGTATCTAAGTGCTCGCTGTTTGTGCCTGCCTGTGTTTATTTCTACCTTGTTTGTGCTTGCGTATGTTGGGTTCTCCCTATTTGAGAGCCTGCATGTGTTTAAGTGCTCCCTCTTTCTGCTTGCTTATTGTTTAAGTGCTCCTTGTTTGTGCCTGACCGCGTTTGGGTGCTTCCTGTTGATTGAGTGCTCGTCGTTTGTTCCTGCCTGTGTTTGAGTGCTCCTTGTTTTTGCCTGTATGTGCTTCTTGTTTGTGCCTTCCTGTGTTTGAGTGCCCTCTGTTGGTGCTTGCCTGTGTTAAAGTGCTCCCTTTTAGTGCCTGAATCTGTTTAAGTGCTCGGGGTTTGAGCTTGCATGTGTTCCCTTTTATGCCAGCCTGTGTTTAAGTCCTACCTGTTTGTGCCTGCCTGTGTTTGAGTGCTCCCTTTTTGAGCCTGCCTGTGTTTGGGTTCTCCTTGTTTGTGTCTGCCTGTGTTATAGTGCCTCCTGTTTATGCCTGCTTGTTTTTGAATGCCCCCTGTTGGTGCTTGCCTGTGTTAAAGTGCTCCCTTTTTGCGCCTGCCTGTGTTTAATTCAACCCTGTTTGTGCCTGCCTGTGTTTGAGTGCTCCCTGTTTGAGCCTTCCTGTATTTGAGTGCTCCTTGTTTGTGACTGCCTGTGTTATAGTGCCCCATGTTTGTGCCTGCCTCTGTTTGAGTGCCTCCTGTTGTTTAAGTGCTCCCTGTTTGTGTCTGTCCGTGCTTGAGTGCCCCATATTTGTGCCCTCCTGTGTTTGAGTGCCTTCTGTTTTTGCGTGCCTGTGTTTGTGTCCTATTTGTTTGTGCGTTCCTGTGTTTGTGTGGAACCTGTAGGTGTTTACCTGTTTTAAAGTGCTCCCTTTTTCTGCCTGAATCTGTTTAAGTGCTACCTGTTTGTGCTTGCATGTGTTTAAATTTTCCCTGTTTGTGCCTGCCTGTGTTTAAATCCTCCCTGTTTGTGCCTGCCTGTGTTTGAGTGCTCCCTGTTTGTGCCTGCCTGTGTTTGAGTGCTCCCTGTTTGAACCTACCTGTGTTTGAGTGCTCCTTATTTGTGTCTGCCTATGTTATAGTGTCCCATGTTTTAGTCCCTCTTGTTTTTGCCTGCTTGTGCCTTCCTGTGTTTGAATGCCCCTTATTGGTGCTTGCCTGTGTTATAGTACTTTCTTTTTGAGCCTGGATCTGTTTAAGTGCTCCCTGTTTGTGCCTGCCTGTGTTTAAGTCCACCCTGTTTGTACCTGCATGTGTTGGGTTTTCCCTGTTTGAGGCCTTGTTTGAACTTGCCTGCGTTTGTGTGCTCCGTGTTTGTGTCTGCCTGTGTTATAGTGTCGCATGTTTGAGTGCCTGCTGTTTATGCCTTATTATGGTTGAATGCCCTCTGTTGGTGTTTGCCTGTGTTAAAGTGCTCTCTTTTTGTGCCTGTCTCTGTTTAAGTGCTCCCTGTTTGTGCCTGAATGTGTTTAAGTCAACCCTATTTGTGCCTGCGTGTGTTGGGTTCTGCCTGTTTGAGTGCCTGCCTCTGTTTAAGTGCTCTTTGTTTCTGCTTGACTATTGTTTAAGTCCTACCTGTGTTTAAGGGCTCCTTGTTTGTGCCTCACTGTGTTTGGGTGCTCCCTGTTGATAGAGTGCTCATTGTTGTCCCTGCCTGTGTTTGAGTGCTCCTTATTTTGCCTGTGTGTGTTTTAGTGCCCTCTGTTGATACTTGTCTGTGTTTAACTGTTCCCTTTTTGTGCTTAAATCTGTTTAAGTGCTTGCATGTTGTTAAGTCCACCCTGTTTGTGCCTGCCTGTGTCGGGTGCTCGCTTTGTGTGAGTGCTCCCTTTTTGAGCCTGCCTGTGTTTGAGTGCTCCTTGTTTGTGTCTGCCTGTGTTATAGTGCCCCATGTTTGAGTGCCTCCTGTTTATGTCTGCTTGTGTTTGATTGCACTCCTGTTGGTGTTTGCCTGTGATAAAGTGCTCCCTTTTTGTGCCTGTCTCTTTTTAAGTGCTCCCTGTTTGTGCCTGCCTGTGTTTAAGTCAACCCTGTTTGTGCCTGCGTGTGTTGGGTTCTCCCTATTTGAGAGCCTGTATGTGTTTAATTCCTCCCTCTTTCTGCTTGCTTATTGTTTAAGTGCTCCTTGTTTGTGCCTGACCGCGTTTGGGTGCTTCCTGTTGATTGAGTGCTCGTCGTTTGTTCCTGCCTGTGTTTGAGTGCTCACTGTTTTTGCCTGTATGTGCTTCTTGTTTGTGCCTTCCTGTGTTTGAGTGCCCTCTGTTAGTGCTTGCCTGTGTTAAAGTGCTCCCTTTTCGTGCCTGAATCTGTTTAAGTGCTCCGGGTTTGAGCTTGCATGTGTTTAAGTGTTCCCTGTTTGTGCCAGCCTGTGTTTAAGTCCTCCCTGTTAGTGCCTGCCTGTGTTTGAGTGCTCCCTTTTTGAGCCTGCCTATGTTTGGATGCTCCTTGTTTGTGTCTGCCTGTGTTATAGTGCCTCCTATTTATGCCTGCTTGTTTTTGAATGCCCCCTGTTGGTGCTTACCTGTGTTAAAGTGCTCCCTTTTTGCGTTTGTCTGTGTTTAAGTCAACCCTGTTTGTACCTGCCTGTGTTTGAGTGCTCCCTGTTTGAGCCTTTCTGTGTTTGAGTGCTCCTTGTTTGTGACTGCCTGTTTTATAGTACCCCACGGTTGTGCCTGCCTCTGTTTGAGTGCCTCCTGTTGTTTAAGTGCTCCCTGTTTGTGTCTGTCCGTGCTTGAGTGCCCCATATTTGTGCCTGCCTGTGTTTGAGTCTTCTGTTTGTGCCTGCCGGTGTTTGTGTCCTCCTTGTTTGTGCGTTCCTGTGTTTGTGTGGCCCCTGTAGGTGTTTACCTGTTTTAAAGTGCTCCCTTTTTCTGCCTGAACTGTTTAAGTGCTACCTGTTTGTGCTTGCAAGTGTTTAAGTTTTCCCTCTTTGTGCCTGCCTGTGTTTAAATCTTCCCTGTTTGTGCCCGCCTGTGTTTGATTGCTCCCTGTTTGTGCCTGCCTGTGTTTGAGTGCTCCCTCTTTGAACCTGCCTGTGTTTGAGTGCTCCTTATTTGTGTCTGCCTGTGATATAGTGCCCATGTTTGAGTCCCTCTTCTTTTTGCCTGCTTGTGCCTTCCTGTGTTTGAATGCCGCTTGTTGGTGCTTGCCTGTGTTAAAGTACTTTCTTTTTGAGCCTGAATCTGTTTAAGTGCTCCCTGTTTGTGCCTGCCTGTGTTTAAGTCCACCCTGTTTGTACCTGCGTGTGTTGGGTTTTCCCTGTTTGAGCCCTTGTTTGAACCTGCCTGCGTTTGTGTGCTCTGTGTTTGTGTCTGCCTGTGTTATAGTGTCCCATGTTTGAGTGCCTCCAGTTTATGCCTGATTATGGTTGAATGCCCCCTGTTGGTGTTTGCCTTTATTAAAGTGCTCCCTTTTTGTGCCTGTCTCTATTTAAGTGCTCCCTATTTGTGCCTGCCTGTGTTTAAGTCAACCCTGTTTGCGCCTGCGTGTGTTGAGTTCTCCCTGTTTGAGTGCCTGCCTGTGTTTAAGTGCTTCTTGTTTCTACTTGACTATTGTTTAAGTCCTACCTGTGTTTAAGGGCTCCTTGTTTGTGCCTGCCTGTATTTGGGTGCTCCCTGTTGATAGTGTGCTCGTTGTTGTTCCTGCCTGTGTTTGAGTGCTCCCTATTTTGCCTGTGTGTGTTTGAGTGCCCTCTGTTGATACTTGTCTGTGTTTAAGTGTTCCCTTTTTGTGCTTAAATCTGTTTAAGTGCTTGCATGTTGTTAAGTCCACCCTGTTTGTGCCTGCCTGTGTCGGGTGCTCGCTTTGTGTGAGTGCTCCCTTTTTGAGCCTGCCTGTGTTTGAGTGCTCCTTGTTTGTGTCTGCCTGTGTTATAGTGCCCCATGTTTGAGTGCCTCCTGTTTATGTCTGCTTGTGTTTGATTGCACTCCTGTTGGTGTTTGCCTGTGATAAAGTGCTCCCTTTTTGTGCCTGTCTCTTTTTAAGTGCTCCCTGTTTGTGCCTGCCTGTGTTTAAGTCAACCCTGTTTGTGCCTGCGTGTGTTGGGTTCTCCCTATTTGAGAGCCTGTATGTGTTTAATTCCTCCCTCTTTCTGCTTGCTTATTGTTTAAGTGCTCCTTGTTTGTGCCTGACCGCGTTTGGGTGCTTCCTGTTGATTGAGTGCTCGTCGTTTGTTCCTGCCTGTGTTTGAGTGCTCACTGTTTTTGCCTGTATGTGCTTCTTGTTTGTGCCTTCCTGTGTTTGAGTGCCCTCTGTTAGTGCTTGCCTGTGTTAAAGTGCTCCCTTTTCGTGCCTGAATCTGTTTAAGTGCTCCGGGTTTGAGCTTGCATGTGTTTAAGTGTTCCCTGTTTGTGCCAGCCTGTGTTTAAGTCCTCCCTGTTAGTGCCTGCCTGTGTTTGAGTGCTCCCTTTTTGAGCCTGCCTATGTTTGGATGCTCCTTGTTTGTGTCTGCCTGTGTTATAGTGCCTCCTATTTATGCCTGCTTGTTTTTGAATGCCCCCTGTTGGTGCTTACCTGTGTTAAAGTGCTCCCTTTTTGCGCTTGTCTGTGTTTAAGTCAACCCTGTTTGTGCCTGCCTGTGTTTGAGTGCTCCCTGTTTGAGCCTTCCTGTGTTTGAGTGCTCCTTGTTTGTGACTGCCTGTGTTATAGTACCCCATGGTTGTGCCTGCCTCTGTTTGAGTGCCTCCTGTTGTTTAAGTGCTCCCTGTTTGTGTCTGTCCGTGCTTGAGTGCCCCATATTTGTGCCTGCCTGTGTTTGAGTCTTCTGTTTGTGCCTGCCGGTGTTTGTGTCCTCCTTGTTTGTGCGTTCCTGTGTTTGTGTGGCCCCTGTAGGTGTTTACCTGTTTTAAAGTGCTCCCTTTTTCTGCCTGAATCTGTTTAAGTGCTACCTGTTTGTGCTTGCAAGTGTTTAAGTTTTCCCTCTTTGTGCCTGCCTGTGTTTAAATCCTCCCTGTTTGTGCCCGCCTGTGTTTGAGTGCTCCCTGTTTGTGCCTGCCTGTGTTTGAGTGCTCCCTGTTTGAACCTGCCTGTGTTTGAGTGCTCCTTATTTGTGTCTGCCTGTGTTATAGTGTCCCATGTTTGAGTCCCTCTTGTTTTTGCCTGCTTGTGCCTTCCTGTGTTTGAATGCCGCTTATTGGTGCTTGCCTGTGTTAAAGTACTTTCTTTTTGAGCCTGAATCTGTTTAAGTGCTCCCTGTTTGTGCCTGCCTGTGTTTAAGTCCACCCTGTTTGTACCTGCGTGTGTTGGGTTTTCCCTGTTTGAGCCCTTGTTTGAACCTGCCTGCGTTTGTGTGCTCCGTGTTTGTGTCTGCCTGTGTTATAGTGTCCCATGTTTGAGTGCCTCCTGTTTATGCCTGATTATGGTTGAATGCCCTCTGTTGGTGTTTGCCTTTATTAAAGTGCTCCCCTTTTTGTGCCTGTCTCTATTTAAGTGCTCCCTATTTGTGCCTGCCTGTGTTTAAGTCAACCCTGTTTGCGCCTGCGTGTGTTGAGTTCTCCCTGTTTGAGTGCCTGCCTGTGTTTAAGTGCTTCTTGTTTCTACTTGACTATTGTTTAAGTCCTACCTGTGTTTAAGGGCTCCTTGTTTGTGCCTGCCTGTATTTGGGTGCTCCCTGTTGATAGTGTGCTCGTTGTTGTTCCTGCCTGTGTTTGAGTGCTCCCTATTTTGCCTGTGTGTGTTTGAGTGCCCTCTGTTGATACTTGTCTGTGTTTAAGTGTTCCCTTTTTGTGCTTAAATCTGTTTAAGTGCTTGCATGTGGTTAAGTCCACCCTGTTTGTGCCTGCCTGTGTCGGGTGCTCCCTGTGTTTGAGTGCCTGCCTGTGTTTAAGTGCTCCCTTTTCTCCTTGCCCTCGTTGTTTGTGTCTGACTGTGTTTGGATGCTGCCTGTTGATTTAGTGCTCGTCGTTTGTTTCTGCCTTTGTTTGAGTGCTCCCTGTTTTTGCCTGTATGTGCTTCCTGTGTTTGAGTGCCCTCTGTTGGTGCTAGCCTGTGTTAAAGTGCTCCCTTTTTGTGCTGAATCTGTTTAAGTGCTCCCTGTTTGAGCTTGCATGTGTTTAAGTGTTCCCTGTTTTTGCCAGCCTGTGTTTAAGTCCTCCCTGTTTGTGCCTGCCTGTGTTTGAGTGCTCCCTTTTGGAGCTTGCCTGTGTTTGAGTGCTCCTTGTTTGTGTTTGCCTGTGTTATAGTGCCTCCTGTTTATGCCTGCTTGTGTTTGCCTGTGTTAAAGTGCTCTCTTTTTGTGCCTGTCTCTGTTTAAGTGCTCCATTTTTGTGCCGGTCTCTATTTAAGTGTTCCCTGTTTGTGCCTGCCTGTGTTTCAGTCAACCCTATTTGTGCCTGCGTGTGTTGGGTTCTCCCTCTTTGAGTGCCTGCCTATGTTTAAGTGCTCCTTGTTTCTGCTTGACAATTGTTTAAGTCCTACCTGTGTTTAAGTGCTTCTTGTTTGTGCCTGCCTGTGTTTGGGTGCTCCCTGTTGATAGAGTTCTCGTTGTTTGTTCCTGACTGTGTTTGAGTGCTCCCTATTTTGCCTGTGTGTGTTTGAGTGCCCTCTGTTGATACTTGTCTGTGTTTATGTGTTCCCTTTTTGTGCTTAAATCTGTTTAAGTGCTTGCATGTGGTTAAGTCCACCCTGTTTGTGCCTGCCTGTGTCGGGTACTCCCTGTGTTTGAGTGCCTGCCTGTGTTTAAGTGCTCCCTTTTCTCCTTGCCCAAGTTGTTTGTGTCTGACTGTGTTTGGATGCTGCCTGTTGATTTAGTGCTCGTCGTTTGTTTCTGCCTTTGTTTGAGTGCTCCTTGTTTTTGCCTGTATGTGCTTCCTGTGTTTGAGTGCCCTCTGTTGGTGCTAGCCTGTGTTAAAGTGCTCCCTTTTTGTGCTGAATCTGTTTAAGTGCTCCCTGTTTGAGCTTGCATGTGTTTAAGTGTTCCCTGTTTGTGCCAGCCTGTGTTTAAGTCCTCCCTGTTTGTGCCTGCCTGTGTTTGAGTGCTCCCTTTGGAGCTTGTTTGAGCCTTTTGTGCCTGTGTTATGTGCCTCATGTGCTCCTTGTTTGTGTTTGCCTGTGTTAAAGTGCTCTCTTTTTGTGCCTGTCTCTGTTTAAGTGCTCCATTTTTGTGCCGGTCTCTGTTTAAGTGCTCCCTGTTTGTGCCTGCCTGTGTTTCACTCAACCCTATTTGTGCCTGCGTGTGTTGGGTTCTCCCTCTTTGAGTGCCTGCCTATGTTTAAGTGCTCCTTGTTTCTGCTTGACAATTGTTTAAGTCCTACATGTGTTTAAGTGCTTCTTGTTTGTGCCTGCCTGTGTTTGGGTGCTCCCTGTTGATAGAGTTCTCGTTGTTTGTTCCTGACTGTGTTTGGGTGCTCCCTATTTTGCCTATGTGTTGAGTGCCCTCTGTTGGTACTTGTCTGTGTTTAAGTGTCGTTTGAGTGTTACCTGTTTGCGCCTGCCTGTATCTAAGTGCTCGCTGTTTGTGCCTGCCTGTGTTTAATTCCACCTTGTTTGTGCTTGCGTATGTTGGGTTCTCCCTATTTGAGAGCCTGCATGTGTTTAAGTGCTCCCTGTTTCTGCTTGCTTATTGTTTAAGTGCTCCTTGTTTGTGCCTGACCGTGTTTGGGTGCTTCCTGTTGATTGAGTGCTCGTCGTTTGTTCCTGCCTGTGTTTGAGTGCTCACTATTTTTGCCTGTATGTGCTTCTTGTTTGTGCCTTCCTGTGTTTGAGTGCCCTTTGTTGGTGCTTGCCTGTGTTAAAGTGCTCCCTTTTTGTGCCTGAATCTGTTTAAGTGCTCCCTGTTTGAGCCTGCATGTGTTTAAGTGTTCCCTGTTTGTGCCAGCCTGTGTTTAAGTCCTCCCTGTTAGTGCCTGCCTGTGTTTGAGTGCTCCCTTTTTGAGCCTGCCTATGTTTGGGTGCTCCTTGTTTGTGTCTGCCTGTGTTATAGTGCCTCCTATTTATGCCTGCTTGTTTTTGAATGCCCCCTGTTGGTGCTTACCTGTGTTAAAGTGCTCCCTTTTTGCGCTTGTCTGTGTTTAAGTCAACCCTGTTTGTGCCTGCCTGTGTTTGAGTGCTCCCTGTTTGAGCCTTCCTGTGTTTGAGTGCTCCTTGTTTGTGACTGCCTGTGTTATAGTGCCCCATGGTTGTGCCTGCCTCTGTTTGAGTGCCTCCTGTTGTTTAAGTGCTCCCTGTTTGTGTCTGTCCGTGCTTGAGTGCCCCATATTTGTGCCTGCCTGTGTTTGAGTCTTCTGTTTGTGCCTGCCGGTGTTTGTGTCCTCCTTGTTTGTGCGTTCCTGTGTTTGTGTGGCCCCTGTAGGTGTTTACCTGTTTTAAAGTGCTCCCTTTTTCTGCCTGAATCTGTTTAAGTGCTACCTGTTTGTGCTTGCAAGTGTTTAAGTTTTCCCTCTTTGTGCCTGCCTGTGTTTAAATCCTCCCTGTTTGTGCCCGCCTGTGTTTGAGTGCTCCCTGTTTGTGCCTGCCTGTGTTTGAGTGCTCCCTGTTTGAACCTGCCTGTGTTTGAGTGCTCCTTATTTGTGTCTGCCTGTGTTATAGTGTCCCATGTTTGAGTCCCTCTTGTTTTTGCCTGCTTGTGCCTTCCTGTGTTTGAATGCCGCTTATTGGTGCTTGCCTGTGTTAAAGTACTTTCTTTTTGAGCCTGAATCTGTTTAAGTGCTCCCTGTTTGTGCCCGCCTGTGTTTAAGTCCACCCTGTTTGTACCTGCGTGTGTTGGGTTTTCCCTGTTTGAGCCCTTGTTTGAACCTGCCTGCGTTTGTGTGCTCCGTGTTTGTGTCTGCCTGTGTTATAGTGTCCCATGTTTGAGTGCCTCCTGTTTATGCCTGATTATGGTTGAATGCCCTCTGTTGGTGTTTGCCTTTATTAAAGTGCTCCCTTTTTGTGCCTGTCTCTATTTAAGTGCTCCCTATTTGTGCCTGCCTGTGTTTAAGTCAACCCTGTTTGTGCCTGCGTGTGTTGAGTTCTCCCTGTTTGAGTGCCTGCCTGTGTTTAAGTGCTTCTTGTTTCTACTTGACTATTGTTTAAGTCCTACCTGTGTTTAAGGGCTCCTTGTTTGTGCCTGCCTGTATTTGGGTGCTCCCTGTTGATAGTGTGCTCGTTGTTGTTCCTGCCTGTGTTTGAGTGCTCCCTATTTTGCCTGTGTGTGTTTGAGTGCCCTCTGTTGATACTTGTCTGTGTTTAAGTGTTCCCTTTTTGTGCTTAAATCTGTTTAAGTGCTTGCATGTGGTTAAGTCCACCCTGTTTGTGCCTGCCTGTGTCGGGTGCTCCCTGTGTTTGAGTGCCTGCCTGTGTTTAAGTGCTCCCTTTTCTCCTTGCCCTCGTTGTTTGTGTCTGACTGTGTTTGGATGCTGCCTGTTGATTTAGTGCTCGTCGTTTGTTTCTGCCTTTGTTTGAGTGCTCCCTGTTTTTGCCTGTATGTGCTTCCTGTGTTTGAGTGCCCTCTGTTGGTGCTAGCCTGTGTTAAAGTGCTCCCTTTTTGTGCTGAATCTGTTTAAGTGCTCCCTGTTTGAGCTTGCATGTGTTTAAGTGTTCCCTGTTTGTGCCAGCCTGTGTTTAAGTCCTCCCTGTTTGTGCCTGCCTGTGTTTGAGTGCTCCCTTTTGGAGCTTGCCTGTGTTTGAGTGCTCCTTGTTTGTGTTTGCCTGTGTTATAGTGCCTCCTGTTTATGCCTGCTTGTGTTTGCCTGTGTTAAAGTGCTCTCTTTTTGTGCCTGTCTCTGTTTAAGTGCTCCATTTTTGTGCCGGTCTCTATTTAAGTGTTCCCTGTTTGTGCCTGCCTGTGTTTCATTCAACCCTATTTGTGCCTGCGTGTGTTGGGTTCTCCCTCTTTGAGTGCCTGCCTATGTTTAAGTGCTCCTTGTTTCTGCTTGACAATTGTTTAAGTCCTACCTGTGTTTAAGTGCTTCTTGTTTGTGCCTGCCTGTGTTTGGGTGCTCCCTGTTGATAGAGTTCTCGTTGTTTGTTCCTGACTGTGTTTGAGTGCTCCCTATTTTGCCTGTGTGTGTTTGAGTGCCCTCTGTTGATACTTGTCTGTGTTTATGTGTTCCCTTTTTGTGCTTAAATCTGTTTAAGTGCTTGCATGTGGTTAAGTCCACCCTGTTTGTGCCTGCCTGTGTCGGGTACTCCCTGTGTTTGAGTGCCTGCCTGTGTTTAAGTGCTCCCCTTTCTCCTTGCCCAAGTTGTTTGTGTCTGACTGTGTTTGGATGCTGCCTGTTGATTTAGTGCTCGTCGTTTGTTTCTGCCTTTGTTTGAGTGCTCCTTGTTTTTGCCTGTATGTGCTTCCTGTGTTTGAGTGCCCTCTGTTGGTGCTAGCCTGCGTTAAAGTGCTCCCTTTTTGTGCTGAATCTGTTTAAGTGCTCCCTGTTTGAGCTTGCATGTGTTTAAGTGTTCCCTGTTTGTGCCAACCTGTGTTTAAGTCCTCCCTGTTTGTGCCTGCCTGTGTTTGAGTGCTCCCTTTTGGAGCTTGCCTGTGTTTGAGTGCTCCTTGTTTGTGTTTGCCTGTGTTAAAGTGCTCTCTTTTTGTGCCTGTCTCTGTTTAAGTACTCCATTTTTGTGCCGGTCTCTGTTTAAGTGCTCCCTGTTTGTGCCTGCCTGTGTTTCACTCAACCCTATTTGTGCCTGCGTGTGTTGGGTTCTCCCTCTTTGAGTGCCTGCCTATGTTTAAGTGCTCCTTGTTTCTGCTTGACAATTGTTTAAGTCCTACATGTGTTTAAGTGCTTCTTGTTTGTGCCTGCCTGTGTTTGGGTGCTCCCTGTTGATAGAGTTCTCGTTGTTTGTTCCTGACTGTGTTTGGGTGCTCCCTATTTTGCCTATGTGTTGAGTGCCCTCTGTTGGTACTTGTCTGTGTTTAAGTGTCGTTTGAGTGTTACCTGTTTGCGCCTGCCTGTATCTAAGTGCTCGCTGTTTGTGCCTGCCTGTGTTTAATTCCACCTTGTTTGTGCTTGCGTATGTTGGGTTCTCCCTATTTGAGAGCCTGCATGTGTTTAAGTGCTCCCTCTTTCTGCTTGCTTATTGTTTAAGTGCTCCTTGTTTGTGCCTGACCGTGTTTGGGTGCTTCCTGTTGATTGAGTGCTCGTCGTTTGTTCCTGCCTGTGTTTGAGTGCTCACTATTTTTGCCTGTATGTGCTTCTTGTTTGTGCCTTCCTGTGTTTGAGTGCCCTCTGTTAGTGCTTGCCTGTGTTAAAGTGCTCCCTTTTCGTGCCTGAATCTGTTTAAGTGCTCCGGGTTTGAGCTTGCATGTGTTTAAGTGTTCCCTGTTTGTGCCAGCCTGTGTTTAAGTCCTCCCTGTTAGTGCCTGCCTGTGTTTGAGTGCTCCCTTTTTGAGCCTGCCTATGTTTGGATGCTCCTTGTTTGTGTCTGCCTGTGTTATAGTGCCTCCTATTTATGCCTGCTTGTTTTTGAATGCCCCCTGTTGGTGCTTACCTGTGTTAAAGTGCTCACTTTTTGCGCTTGTCTGTGTTTAAGTTAACCCTGTTTGCGCCTGCCTGTGTTTGAGTGCTCCCTGTTTGAGCCTTCCTGTGTTTGAGTGCTCCTTGTTTGTGACTGCCTGTGTTATAGTACCCCATGGTTGTGCCTGCCTCTGTTTGAGTGCCTCCTGTTGTTTAAGTGCTCCCTGTTTGTGTCTGTCCGTGCTTGAGTGCCCCATATTTGTGCCTGCCTGTGTTTGAGTCTTCTGTTTGTGCCTGCCGGTGTTTGTGTCCTCCTTGTTTGTGCGTTCCTGTGTTTGTGTGGCCCCTGTAGGTGTTTACCTGTTTTAAAGTGCTCCCTTTTTCTGCCTGAATCTGTTTAAGTGCTACCTGTTTGTGCTTGCAAGTGTTTAAGTTTTCCCTGTTTGTGCCTGCCTGTGTTTAAATGCTCCCTGTTTGTGCCTGCCTGTGTTTGAGTGCTCCCTGTTTGTGCCTGCCTGTGTTTGAGTGCTCCCTGTTTGAACCTGCCTGTGTTTGAGTGCTCCTTATTTGTGTCTACCTGTGTTATAGTGTCCCATGTTTGAGTCCCTCTTGTTTTTGCCAGCTTGTGCCTTCCTGTGTTTGAATGCCGCTTATTGGTGCTTGCCTGTGTTAAAGTACTTTCTTTTTGAGCCTGAATCTGTTTAAGTGCTCCCTGTTTGTGCCTGCCTGTGTTTAAGTCCACCCTGTTTGTACCTGCGTGTGTTGGGTTTTCCCTGTTTGAGCCCTTGTTTGAACCTGCCTGCGTTTGTGTGCTCCGTGTTTGTGTCTGCCTGTGTTATAGTGTCCCATGTTTGAGTGCCTCCTGTTTATGCCTGATTATGGTTGAATGCCCCCTGTTGGTGTTTGCCTTTATTAAAGTGCTCCCTTTTTGTGCCTGTCTCTATTTAAGTGCTCCCTATTTGTGCCTGTCTGTGTTTAAGTCAACCCTGTTTGCGCCTGCGTGTGTTGAGTTCTCCCTGTTTGAGTGCCTGCCTGTGTTTAAGTGCTTCTTGTTTCTACTTGACTATTGTTTAAGTCCTACCTGTGTTTAAGGGCTCCTTGTTTGTGCCTGCCTGTGTTTGGGTGCTCCCTGTTGATAGTGTGCTCGTTGTTGTTCCTGCCTGTGTTTGAGTGCTCCCTATTTTGCCTGTGTGTGTTTGAGTGCCCTCTGTTGATACTTGTCTGTGTTTAAGTGTTCCCTTTTTGTGCTTAAATCTGTTTAAGTGCTTGCATGTGGTTAAGTCCACCCTGTTTGTGCCTGCCTGTGTCGGGTGCTCCCTGTGTTTGAGTGCCTGCCTGTGTTTAAGTGCTCCCTTTCTCCTTGCCCTCGTTGTTTGTGTCTGACTGTGTGTGGGTGCTTCCTGTTGATTTAGTGCTCGTCGTTTGTTCCTGCCTTTGTTTGAGTGCTCCTGTTTTTGCCTGTATGTGCTTCCTGTGTTTGAGTGCCCTCTGTTGGTGCTAGCCTGTGTTAAAGTGCTCCCTTTTTGTGCTGAATCTGTTTAAGTGCTCCTGTTTGAGCTTGCATGTGTTTAAGTGTTCCCTGTTTTTGCCAGCCTGTGTTTAAGTCCTCCCTGTTTGTGCCTGCCTGTGTTTGAGTGCTCCCTTTTGGAGCTTGCCTGTGTTTGAGTGCTCCTTGTTTGTGTTTGCCTGTGTTATAGTGCCTCCTGTTTATGCCTGCTTGTGTTTGCCTGTGTTAAAGTGCTCTCTTTTTGAGCCTGTCTCTGTTTAAGTGCTCCCTTTTTGTGCCGGTCTCTATTTAAGTGCTCCCTGTTTGTGCCTGCCTGTGTTTAAGTCAACCCTATTTGTGCCTGCGTGTGTTGGGTTCTCCCTCTTTGAGTGCCTGCCTATGTTTAAGTGCTCCTTGTTTCTGCTTGACTATTGTTTAAGTCCTACCTGTGTTTAAGTGCTTCTTGTTTGTGCCTGCCTGTGTTTGGGTGCTCCCTGTTGATAGAGTTCTCGTTGTTTGTTCCTGACTGTGTTTGAGTGCTCCCTATTTTGCCTGTGTGTGTTTGAGTGCCCTCTGTTGATACTTGTCTGTGTTTATGTGTTCCCTTTTTGTGCTTAAATCTGTTTAAGTGCTTGCATGTGGTTAAGTCCACCCTGTTTGTGCCTGCCTGTGTCGGGTACTCCCTGTGTTTGAGTGCCTGCCTGTGTTTAAGTGCTCCCTTTTCTCCTTGCCCTCGTTGTTTGTGTCTGACTGTGTTTGGATGCTGCCTGTTGATTTAGTGCTCGTCGTTTGTTTCTGCCTTTGTTTGAGTGCTCCTTGTTTTTGCCTGTATGTGCTTCCTGTGTTTGAGTGCCCTCTGTTGGTGCTAGCCTGCGTTAAAGTGCTCCCTTTTTGTGCTGAATCTGTTTAAGTGCTCCCTGTTTGAGCTTGCATGTGTTTAAGTGTTCCCTGTTTGTGCCAGCCTGTGTTTAAGTCCTCCCTGTTTGTGCCTGCCTGTGTTTGAGTGCTCCCTTTTGGAGCTTGCCTGTGTTTGAGTGCTCCTTGTTTGTGTTTGCCTGTGTTATAAGTGCTCTCTTTTTGTGCCTGTCTCTGTTTAAGTGCTCCATTTTTGTGCCGGTCTCTGTTTAAGTGCTCCCTGTTTGTGCCTGCCTGTGTTTCACTCAACCCTATTTGTGCCTGCGTGTGTTGGGTTCTCCCTCTTTGAGTGCCTGCCTATGTTTAAGTGCTCCTTGTTTCTGCTTGACAATTGTTTAAGTCCTACATGTGTTTAAGTGCTTCTTGTTTGTGCCTGCCTGTGTTTGGGTGCTCCCTGTTGATAGAGTTCTCGTTGTTTGTTCCTGACTGTGTTTGGGTGCTCCCTATTTTGCCTATGTGTTGAGTGCCCTCTGTTGGTACTTGTCTGTGTTTAAGTGTCGTTTGAGTGTTACCTGTTTGCGCCTGCCTGTATCTAAGTGCTCGCTGTTTGTGCCTGCCTGTGTTTAATTCCACCTTGTTTGTGCTTGCGTATGTTGGGTTCTCCCTATTTGAGAGCCTGCATGTGTTTAAGTGCTCCCTCTTTCTGCTTGCTTATTGTTTAAGTGCTCCTTGTTTGTGCCTGACCGTGTTTGGGTGCTTCCTGTTGATTGAGTGCTCGTCGTTTGTTCCTGCCTGTGTTTGAGTGCTCACTATTTTTGCCTGTATGTGCTTCTTGTTTGTGCCTTCCTGTGTTTGAGTGCCCTCTGTTAGTGCTTGCCTGTGTTAAAGTGCTCCCTTTTCGTGCCTGAATCTGTTTAAGTGCTCCGGGTTTGAGCTTGCATGTGTTTAAGTGTTCCCTGTTTGTGCCAGCCTGTGTTTAAGTCCTCCCTGTTAGTGCCTGCCTGTGTTTGAGTGCTCCCTTTTTGAGCCTGCCTATGTTTGGATGCTCCTTGTTTGTGTCTGCCTGTGTTATAGTGCCTCCTATTTATGCCTGCTTGTTTTTGAATGCCCCCTGTTGGTGCTTACCTGTGTTAAAGTGCTCCCTTTTTGCGCTTGTCTGTGTTTAAGTCAACCCTGTTTGTGCCTGCCTGTGTTTGAGTGCTCCCTGTTTGAGCCTTCCTGTGTTTGAGTGCTCCTTGTTTGTGACTGCCTGTGTTATAGTACCCCATGGTTGTGCCTGCCTCTGTTTGAGTGCCTCCTGTTGTTTAAGTGCTCCCTGTTTGTGTCTGTCCGTGCTTGAGTGCCCCATATTTGTGCCTGCCTGTGTTTGAGTCTTCTGTTTGTGCCTGCCGGTGTTTGTGTCCTCCTTGTTTGTGCGTTCCTGTGTTTGTGTGGCCCCTGTAGGTGTTTACCTGTTTTAAAGTGCTCCCTTTTTCTGCCTGAATCTGTTTAAGTGCTACCTGTTTGTGCTTGCAAGTGTTTAAGTTTTCCCTCTTTGTGCCTGCCTGTGTTTAAATCCTCCCTGTTTGTGCCCGCCTGTGTTTGAGTGCTCCCTGTTTGTGCCTGCCTGTGTTTGAGTGCTCCCTGTTTGAACCTGCCTGTGTTTGAGTGCTCCTTATTTGTGTCTGCCTGTGTTATAGTGTCCCATGTTTGAGTCCCTCTTGTTTTTGCCTGCTTGTGCCTTCCTGTGTTTGAATGCCGCTTGTTGGTGCTTGCCTGTGTTAAAGTACTTTCTTTTTGAGCCTGAATCTGTTTAAGTGCTCCCTGTTTGTGCCTGCCTGTGTTTAAGTCCACCCTGTTTGTACCTGCGTGTGTTGGGTTTTCCCTGTTTGAGCCCTTGTTTGAACCTGCCTGCGTTTGTGTGCTCCGTGTTTGTGTCTGCCTGTGTTATAGTGTCCCATGTTTGAGTGCCTCCTGTTTATGCCTGATTATGGTTGAATGCCCCCTGTTGGTGTTTGCCTTTATTAAAGTGCTCCCTTTTTGTGCCTGTCTCTATTTAAGTGCTCCCTATTTGTGCCTGCCTGTGTTTAAGTCAACCCTGTTTGTGCCTGCGTGTGTTGAGTTCTCCCTGTTTGAGTGCCTGCCTGTGTTTAAGTGCTTCTTGTTTCTACTTGACTATTGTTTAAGTCCTACCTGTGTTTAAGGGCTCCTTGTTTGTGCCTGCCTGTATTTGGGTGCTCCCTGTTGATAGTGTGCTCGTTGTTGTTCCTGCCTGTGTTTGAGTGCTCCCTATTTTGCCTGTGTGTGTTTGAGTGCCCTCTGTTGATACTTGTCTGTGTTTAAGTGTTCCCTTTTTGTGCTTAAATCTGTTTAAGTGCTTGCATGTGGTTAAGTCCACCCTGTTTGTGCCTGCCTGTGTCGGGTGCTCCCTGTGTTTGAGTGCCTGCCTGTGTTTAAGTGCTCCCTTTTCTCCTTGCCCTCGTTGTTTGTGTCTGACTGTGTTTGGATGCTGCCTGTTGATTTAGTGCTCGTCGTTTGTTTCTGCCTTTGTTTGAGTGCTCCCTGTTTTTGCCTGTATTTGCTTCCTGTGTTTGAGTGCCCTCTGTTGGTGCTAGCCTGTGTTAAAGTGCTCCCTTTTTGTGCTGAATCTGTTTAAGTGCTCCCTGTTTGAGCTTGCATGTGTTTAAGTGTTCCCTGTTTTTGCCAGCCTGTGTTTAAGTCCTCCCTGTTTGTGCCTGCCTGTGTTTAAGTGCTCCCTTTTGGAGCTTGCCTGTGTTTGAGTGCCCCTTGTTTGTGTTTGCCTGTGTTATAGTGCCTCCTGTTTATGCCTGCTTGTGTTTGCCTGTGTTAAAGTGCTCTCTTTTTGTGCCTGTCTCTGTTTAAGTGCTCCATTTTTGTGCCGGTCTCTATTTAAGTGTTCCCTGTTTGTGCCTGCCTGTGTTTCACTCAACCCTATTTGTGCCTGCGTGTGTTGGGTTCTCCCTCTTTGAGTGCCTGCCTATGTTTAAGTGCTCCTTGTTTCTGCTTGACAATTGTTTAAGTCCTACCTGTGTTTAAGTGCTTCTTGTTTGTGCCTGCCTGTGTTTGGGTGCTCCCTGTTGATAGAGTTCTCGTTGTTTGTTCCTGACTGTGTTTGAGTGCTCCCTATTTTGCCTGTGTGTGTTTGAGTGCCCTCTGTTGATACTTGTCTGTGTTTATGTGTTCCCTTTTTGTGCTTAAATCTGTTTAAGTGCTTGCATGTGGTTAAGTCCACCCTGTTTGTGCCTGCCTGTGTCGGGTACTCCCTGTGTTTGAGTGCCTGCCTGTGTTTAAGTGCTCCCTTTTCTCCTTGCCCAAGTTGTTTGTGTCTGACTGTGTTTGGATGCTGCCTGTTGATTTAGTGCTCGTCGTTTGTTTCTGCCTTTGTTTGAGTGCTCCTTGTTTTTGCCTGTATGTGCTTTCTGTGTTTGAGTGCCCTCTGTTGGTGCTAGCCTGCGTTAAAGTGCTCCCTTTTTGTGCTGAATCTGTTTAAGTGCTCCCTGTTTGAGCTTGCATGTGTTTAAGTGTTCCCTGTTTGTGCCAACCTGTGTTTAAGTCCTCCCTGTTTGTGCCTGCCTGTGTTTGAGTGCTCCCTTTTGGAGCTTGCCTGTGTTTGAGTGCTCCTTGTTTGTGTTTGCCTGTGTTAAAGTGCTCTCTTTTTGTGCCTGTCTCTGTTTAAGTACTCCATTTTTGTGCCGGTCTCTGTTTAAGTGCTCCCTGTTTGTGCCTGCCTGTGTTTCACTCAACCCTATTTGTGCCTGCGTGTGTTGGGTTCTCCCTCTTTGAGTGCCTGCCTATGTTTAAGTGCTCCTTGTTTCTGCTTGACAATTGTTTAAGTCCTACATGTGTTTAAGTGCTTCTTGTTTGTGCCTGCCTGTGTTTGGGTGCTCCCTGTTGATAGAGTTCTCGTTGTTTGTTCCTGACTGTGTTTGGGTGCTCCCTATTTTGCCTATGTGTTGAGTGCCCTCTGTTGGTACTTGTCTGTGTTTAAGTGTCGTTTGAGTGTTACCTGTTTGCGCCTGCCTGTATCTAAGTGCTCGCTGTTTGTGCCTGCCTGTGTTTAATTCCACCTTGTTTGTGCTTGCGTATGTTGGGTTCTCCCTATTTGAGAGCCTGCATGTGTTTAAGTGCTCCCTCTTTCTGCTTGCTTATTGTTTAAGTGCTCCTTGTTTGTGCCTGACCGTGTTTGGGTGCTTCCTGTTGATTGAGTGCTCGTCGTTTGTTCCTGCCTGTGTTTGAGTGCTCACTATTTTTGCCTGTATGTGCTTCTTGTTTGTGCCTTCCTGTGTTTGAGTGCCCTCTGTTAGTGCTTGCCTGTGTTAAAGTGCTCCCTTTTCGTGCCTGAATCTGTTTAAGTGCTCCGGGTTTGAGCTTGCATGTGTTTAAGTGTTCCCTGTTTGTGCCAGCCTGTGTTTAAGTCCTCCCTGTTAGTGCCTGCCTGTGTTTGAGTGCTCCCTTTTTGAGCCTGCCTATGTTTGGATGCTCCTTGTTTGTGTCTGCCTGTGTTATAGTGCCTCCTATTTATGCCTGCTTGTTTTTGAATGCCCCCTGTTGGTGCTTACCTGTGTTAAAGTGCTCACTTTTTGCGCTTGTCTGTGTTTAAGTCAACCCTGTTTGTGCCTGCCTGTGTTTGAGTGCTCCCTGTTTGAGCCTTCCTGTGTTTGAGTGCTCCTTGTTTGTGACTGCCTGTGTTATAGTACCCCATGGTTGTGCCTGCCTCTGTTTGAGTGCCTCCTGTTGTTTAAGTGCTCCCTGTTTGTGTCTGTCCGTGCTTGAGTGCCCCATATTTGTGCCTGCCTGTGTTTGAGTCTTCTGTTTGTGCCTGCCGGTGTTTGTGTCCTCCTTGTTTGTGCGTTCCTGTGTTTGTGTGGCCCCTGTAGGTGTTTACCTGTTTTAAAGTGCTCCCTTTTTCTGCCTGAATCTGTTTAAGTGCTACCTGTTTGTGCTTGCAAGTGTTTAAGTTTTCCCTCTTTGTGCCTGCCTGTGTTTAAATCCTCCCTGTTTGTGCCCGCCTGTGTTTGAGTGCTCCCTGTTTGTGCCTGCCTGTGTTTGAGTGCTCCCTGTTTGAACCTGCCTGTGTTTGAGTGCTCCTTATTTGTGTCTGCCTGTGTTATAGTGTCCCATGTTTGAGTCCCTCTTGTTTTTGCCTGCTTGTGCCTTCCTGTGTTTGAATGCCGCTTATTGGTGCTTGCCTGTGTTAAAGTACTTTCTTTTTGAGCCTGAATCTGTTTAAGTGCTCCCTGTTTGTGCCTGCCTGTGTTTAAGTCCACCCTGTTTGTACCTGCGTGTGTTGGGTTTTCCCTGTTTGAGCCCTTGTTTGAACCTGCCTGCGTTTGTGTGCTCCGTGTTTGTGTCTGCCTGTGTTATAGTGTCCCATGTTTGAGTGCCTCCTGTTTATGCCTGATTATGGTTGAATGCCCTCTGTTGGTGTTTGCCTTTATTAAAGTGCTCCCTTTTTGTGCCTGTCTCTATTTAAGTGCTCCCTATTTGTGCCTGCCTGTGTTTAAGTCAACCCTGTTTGTGCCTGCGTGTGTTGAGTTCTCGCCTGTTTGAGTGCCTGCCTGTGTTTAAGTGCTTCTTGTTTCTACTTGACTATTGTTTAAGTCCTACCTGTGTTTAAGGGCTCCTTGTTTGTGCCTGCCTGTATTTGGGTGCTCCCTGTTGATAGTGTGCTCGTTGTTGTTCCTGCCTGTGTTTGAGTGCTCCCTATTTTGCCTGTGTGTGTTTGAGTGCCCTCTGTTGATACTTGTCTGTGTTTAAGTGTTCCCTTTTTGTGCTTAAATCTGTTTAAGTGCTTGCATGTGGTTAAGTCCACCCTGTTTGTGCCTGCCTGTGTCGGGTGCTCCCTGTGTTTGAGTGCCTGCCTGTGTTTAAGTGCTCCCTTTTCTCCTTGCCCTCGTTGTTTGTGTCTGACTGTGTTTGGATGCTGCCTGTTGATTTAGTGCTCGTCGTTTGTTTCTGCCTTTGTTTGAGTGCTCCCTGTTTTTGCCTGTATGTGCTTCCTGTGTTTGAGTGCCCTCTGTTGGTGCTAGCCTGTGTTAAAGTGCTCCCTTTTGTGCTGAATCTGTTTAAGTGCTCCCTGTTTGAGCTTGCATGTGTTTAAGTGTTCTGTTTTTGCCAGCCTGTGTTTAAGTCCTCCCTGTTTGTGCCTGCCTGTGTTTGAGTGCTCCCTTTTGGAGCTTGCCTGTGTTTGAGTGCTCCTTGTTTGTGTTTGCCTGTGTTATAGTGCCTCCTGTTTATGCCTGCTTGTGTTTGCCTGTGTTAAAGTGCTCTCTTTTTGTGCCTGTCTCTGTTTAAGTGCTCCATTTTTGTGCCGGTCTCTATTTAAGTGCTCCCTGTTTGTGCCTGCCTGTGTTTCAGTCAACCCTATTTGTGCCTGCGTGTGTTGGGTTCTCCCTCTTTGAGTGCCTGCCTATGTTTAAGTGCTCCTTGTTTCTGCTTGACAATTGTTTAAGTCCTACCTGTGTTTAAGTGCTTCTTGTTTGTGCCTGCCTGTGTTTGGGTGCTCCCTGTTGATAGAGTTCTCGTTGTTTGTTCCTGACTGTGTTTGAGTGCTCCCTATTTTGCCTGTGTGTGTTTGAGTGCCCTCTGTTGATACTTGTCTGTGTTTATGTGTTCCCTTTTTGTGCTTAAATCTGTTTAAGTGCTTGCATGTGGTTAAGTCCACCCTGTTTGTGCCTGCCTGTGTCGGGTACTCCCTGTGTTTGAGTGCCTGCCTGTGTTTAAGTGCTCCCTTTTCTCCTTGCCCTCGTTGTTTGTGTCTGACTGTGTTTGGATGCTGCCTGTTGATTTAGTGCTCGTCGTTTGTTTCTGCCTTTGTTTGAGTGCTCCTTGTTTTTGCCTGTATGTGCTTCCTGTGTTTGAGTGCCCTCTGTTGGTGCTAGCCTGCGTTAAAGTGCTCCCTTTTTGTGCTGAATCTGTTTAAGTGCTCCCTGTTTGAGCTTGCATGTGTTTAAGTGTTCCCTGTTTGTGCCAGCCTGTGTTTAAGTCCTCCCTGTTTGTGCCTGCCTGTGTTTGAGTGCTCCCTTTTGGAGCTTGCCTGTGTTTGAGTGCTCCTTGTTTGTGTCTCTGTATACCCTTACCTTGTGTTTGCCTGTGTTAAAGTGCTCTCTTTTTGTGCCTGTCTCTGTTTAAGTGCTCCATTTTTGTGCCGGTCTCTGTTTAAGTGCTCCCTGTTTGTGCCTGCCTGTGTTTCACTCAACCCTATTTGTGCCTGCGTGTGTTGGGTTCTCCCTCTTTGAGTGCCTGCCTATGTTTAAGTGCTCCTTGTTTCTGCTTGACAATTGTTTAAGTCCTACATGTGTTTAAGTGCTTCTTGTTTGTGCCTGCCTGTGTTTGGGTGCTCCCTGTTGATAGAGTTCTCGTTGTTTGTTCCTGACTGTGTTTGGGTGCTCCCTATTTTGCCTATGTGTTGAGTGCCCTCTGTTGGTACTTGTCTGTGTTTAAGTGTCGTTTGAGTGTTACCTGTTTGCGCCTGCCTGTATCTAAGTGCTCGCTGTTTGTGCCTGCCTGTGTTTAATTCCACCTTGTTTGTGCTTGCGTATGTTGGGTTCTCCCTATTTGAGAGCCTGCATGTGTTTAAGTGCTCCCTCTTTCTGCTTGCTTATTGTTTAAGTGCTCCTTGTTTGTGCCTGACCGTGTTTGGGTGCTTCCTGTTGATTGAGTGCTCGTCGTTTGTTCCTGCCTGTGTTTGAGTGCTCACTATTTTTGCCTGTATGTGCTTCTTGTTTGTGCCTTCCTGTGTTTGAGTGCCCTCTGTTAGTGCTTGCCTGTGTTAAAGTGCTCCCTTTTCGTGCCTGAATCTGTTTAAGTGCTCCGGGTTTGAGCTTGCATGTGTTTAAGTGTTCCCTGTTTGTGCCAGCCTGTGTTTAAGTCCTCCCTGTTAGTGCCTGCCTGTGTTTGAGTGCTCCCTTTTTGAGCCTGCCTATGTTTGGATGCTCCTTGTTTGTGTCTGCCTGTGTTATAGTGCCTCCTATTTATGCCTGCTTGTTTTTGAATGCCCCCTGTTGGTGCTTACCTGTGTTAAAGTGCTCCCTTTTTGCGCTTGTCTGTGTTTAAGTCAACCCTGTTTGTGCCTGCCTGTGTTTGAGTGCTCCCTGTTTGAGCCTTCCTGTGTTTGAGTGCTCCTTGTTTGTGACTGCCTGTGTTATAGTACCCCATGGTTGTGCCTGCCTCTGTTTGAGTGCCTCCTGTTGTTTAAGTGCTCCCTGTTTGTGTCTGTCCGTGCTTGAGTGCCCCATATTTGTGCCTGCCTGTGTTTGAGTCTTCTGTTTGTGCCTGCCGGTGTTTGTGTCCTCCTTGTTTGTGCGTTCCTGTGTTTGTGTGGCCCCTGTAGGTGTTTACCTGTTTTAAAGTGCTCCCTTTTTCTGCCTGAATCTGTTTAAGTGCTACCTGTTTGTGCTTGCAAGTGTTTAAGTTTTCCCTCTTTGTGCCTGCCTGTGTTTAAATCCTCCCTGTTTGTGCCCGCCTGTGTTTGAGTGCTCCCTGTTTGTGCCTGCCTGTGTTTGAGTGCTCCCTGTTTGAACCTGCCTGTGTTTGAGTGCTCCTTATTTGTGTCTGCCTGTGTTATAGTGTCCCATGTTTGAGTCCCTCTTGTTTTTGCCTGCTTGTGCCTTCCTGTGTTTGAATGCCGCTTGTTGGTGCTTGCCTATGTTAAAGTACTTTCTTTTTGAGCCTGAATCTGTTTAAGTGCTCCCTGTTTGTGCCTGCCTGTGTTTAAGTCCACCCTGTTTGTACCTGCGTGTGTTGGGTTTTCCCTGTTTGAGCCCTTGTTTGAACCTGCCTGCGTTTGTGTGCTCCGTGTTTGTGTCTGCCTGTGTTATAGTGTCCCATGTTTGAGTGCCTCCTGTTTATGCCTGATTATGGTTGAATGCCCTCTGTTGGTGTTTGCCTTTATTAAAGTGCTCCCTTTTTGTGCCTGTCTCTATTTAAGTGCTCCCTGTTTGTGCCTGCCTGTGTTTCAGTCAACCCTATTTGTACCTGCGTGTGTTAGGTTCTCCCTCTTTGAGTGCCTGCCTATGTTTAAGTGCTTCTTGTTTCTACTTGACTATTGTTTAAGTCCTACCTGTGTTTAAGGGCTCCTTGTTTGTGCCTGCCTGTGTTTGGGTGCTCCCTGTTGATAGAGTGCTCGTTGTTTGTTCCTGCCTGTGTTTGAGTGCTCCCTATTTTGCCTGTGTGTGTTTGAGTGCCCTCTGTTGATACTTGTCTGTGTTTAAGTGTTCCCTTTTTGTGCTTAAATCTGTTTAAGTGCTTGCATGTGGTTAAGTCCACCCTGTTTGGGCCTGCCTGTGTCGGGTGCTCCCTGTGTTTGAGTGCCTGCCTGTGTTTAAGTGCTCCCTTTTCTCCTTGCCCTCGTTGTTTGTGTCTGACTGTGTTTGGATGCTGCCTGTTGATTTAGTGCTCGTCGTTTGTTTCTGCCTTTGTTTGAGTGCTCCCTGTTTTTGCCTGTATGTGCTTCCTGTGTTTGAGTGCCCTCTGTTGGTGCTAGCCTGTGTTAAAGTGCTCCCTTTTTGTGCTGAATCTGTTTAAGTGCTCCCTGTTTGAGCTTGCATGTGTTTAAGTGTTCCCTGTTTTTGCCAGCCTGTGTTTAAGTCCTCCCTGTTTGTGCCTGCCTGTGTTTGAGTGCTCCCTTTTGGAGCTTGCCTGTGTTTGAGTGCTCCTTGTTTGTGTTTGCCTGTGTTATAGTGCCTCCTGTTTATGCCTGCTTGTGTTTGCCTGTGTTAAAGTGCTCTCTTTTTGTGCCTGTCTCTGTTTAAGTGCTCCATTTTTGTGCCGGTCTCTGTTTAAGTGTTCCCTGTTTGTGCCTGCCTGTGTTTCACTCAACCCTATTTGTGCCTGCGTGTGTTGGGTTCTCCCTCTTTGAGTGCCTGCCTATGTTTAAGTGCTCCTTGTTTCTGCTTGACAATTGTTTAAGTCCTACCTGTGTTTAAGTGCTTCTTGTTTGTGCCTGCCTGTGTTTGGGTGCTCCCTGTTGATAGAGTTCTCGTTGTTTGTTCCTGACTGTGTTTGAGTGCTCCCTATTTTGCCTGTGTGTGTTTGAGTGCCCTCTGTTGATACTTGTCTGTGTTTATGTGTTCCCTTTTTGTGCTTAAATCTGTTTAAGTGCTTGCATGTGGTTAAGTCCACCCTGTTTGTGCCTGCCTGTGTCGGGTACTCCCTGTGTTTGAGTGCCTGCCTGTGTTTAAGTGCTCCCTTTTCTCCTTGCCCTCGTTGTTTGTGTCTGACTGTGTTTGGATGCTGCCTGTTGATTTAGTGCTCGTCGTTTGTTTCTGCCTTTGTTTGAGTGCTCCCTGTTTTTGCCTGTATGTGCTTCCTGTGTTTGAGTGCCCTCTGTTGGTGCTAGCCTGTGTTAAAGTGCTCCCTTTTTGTGCTGAATCTGTTTAAGTGCTCCCTGTTTGAGCTTGCATGTGTTTAAGTGTTCCCTGTTTGTGCCAGCCTGTGTTTAAGTCCTCCCTGTTTGTGCCTGCCTGTGTTTGAGTGCTCCCTTTTGGAGCTTGCCTGTGTTTGAGTGCTCCTTGTTTGTGTCTGCCTGTGTTATAGTGCCTCCTGTTTATGCCTGCTTGTGTTTGCCTGTGTTAAAGTGCTCCCTTTTTGTGCCTGTCTCTGTTTAAGTGCTCCCTTTTTGTGCCTGTCTCTATTTATGTGCTCCCTATTTGTGCCTGCCTGTGTTTAAGTCAACCCTGTTTGTGCCTGGGTGTGTTGAGTTCTCCCTGTTTGAGTGCCTGCCTGTGTTTAAGTGCTTCTTGTTTCTACTTGACTATTGTTTAAGTTTTAACTGTGTTTAAGGGCTCCTTGTTTGTGCCTGTCTGTGTTTGGGTGCTCCCTGTTGATAGAGTGCTCGTTGTTTGTTCCTGCCTGTGTTTGAGTGCTCCCTATTTTGCCTGTGTGTGTTTGAGTGCCCTCTGTTGATACTTGTCTGTGTTTAAGTGTTCCCTTTTGTGCTTAAATCTGTTTAAGTGCTTGCATGTGGTTAAGTCCACCCTGTTTGTGCCTGCCTGTGTCGGGTGCTCCCTGTGTTTGAGTGCCTGCCTGTGTTTAAGTGCTCCCTTTTCTCCTTGCCCTCGTTGTTTGTGTCTGACTGTGTTTGGATGCTACCTGTTGATTTAGTGCTCGTCGTTTGTTTCTGCCTTTGTTTGAGTGCTCCCTGTTTTTGCCTGTATGTGCTTCCTGTGTTTGAGTGCCCTCTGTTGGTGCTAGCCTGTGTTAAAGTGCTCCCTTTTTGTGCTGAATCTGTTTAAGTGCTCCCTGTTTGAGCTTGCATGTGTTTAAGTGTTCCCTGTTTGTGCCAGCCTGTGTTTAAGTCCTTCCTGTTTGTGCCTGCCTGTGTTTGAGTGCTCCCTTTTGGAGCTTGCCTGTGTTTGAGTGCTCCTTGTTTGTGTCTGCCTGTGTTATAGTGCCTCCTGTTTATGCCTGCTTGTGTTTGCCTGTGTTAAAGTGCTCTCTTTTTGTGCCTGTCTCTGTTTAAGTGCTCCATTTTTGTGCCGGTCTCTGTTTAAGTGCTCCCTGTTTGTGCCTGCCTGTGTTTCACTCAACCCTATTTGTGCCTGCGTGTGTTGGGTTCTCCCTCTTTGAGTGCCTGCCTATGTTTAAGTGCTCCTTGTTTCTGCTTGACAATTGTTTAAGTCCTACATGTGTTTAAGTGCTTCTTGTTTGTGCCTGCCTGTGTTTGGGTGCTCCCTGTTGATAGAGTTCTCGTTGTTTGTTCCTGACTGTGTTTGAGTGCTCCTTATTTTGCCTATGTGTTGAGTGCCCTCTGTTGGTACTTGCCTGTGTTTAAGTGTCGTTTGAGTGTTACCTGTTTGCGCCTGCCTGTATCTAAGTGCTCGCTGTTTGTGCCTGCCTGTGTTTATTTCTACCTTGTTTGTGCTTGCGTATGTTGGGTTCTCCCTATTTGAGAGCCTGTATGTGTTTAAGTCCTCCCTCTTTCTGCTTGCTTATTGTTTAAGTGCTCCTTGTTTGTGCCTGACCGTGTTTGGGTGCTTCCTGTTGATTGAGTGCTCGTCGTTTGTTCCTGCCTGTGTTTGAGTGCTCCTTGTTTTTGCCTGTATGTGCTTCTTGTTTGTGCCTTCCTGTGTTTGAGTGCCCTCTGTTGGTGCTTGCCTGTGTTAAAGTGCTCCCTTTTAGTGCCTGAATCTGTTTAAGTGCTCGGGGTTTGAGCTTGCATGTGTTTAAGTGTTCCCTTTTATGCCAGCCTGTGTTTAAGTCCTACCTGTTTGTGCCTGCCTGTGTTTGAGTGCTCCCTTTTTGAGCCTGCCTGTGTTTGGGTGCTCCTTGTTTGTGTCTACCTGTGTTATAGTGCCTCCTGTTTATGCCTGCTTGTTTTTGAATGCCCCCTGTTGGTGCTTGCCTGTGTTAAAGTGCTCCCTTTTTGCGCCTGCCTGTGTTTAATTCAACCCTGTTTGTGCCTGCCTGTGTTTGAGTGCTCCCTGTTTGAGCCTTCCTGTATTTGAGTGCTCCTTGTTTGTGACTGCCTGTGTTATAGTGCCCCATGTTTGTGCCTGCCTCTGTTTGAGTGCCTCCTGTTGTTTAAGTGCTCCCTGTTTGTGTCTGTCCGTGCTTGAGTGCCCCATATTTGTGCCCGCCTGTGTTTGAGTGCCTTCTGTTTTTGCGTGCCTGTGTTTGTGTCCTATTTGTTTGTGCGTTCCTGTGTTTGTGTGGAACCTGTAGGTGTTTACCTGTTTTAAAGTGCTCCCTTTTTCTGCCTGAATCTGTTTAAGTGCTACCTGTTTGTGCTTGCATGTGTTTAAATTTTCCCTGTTTGTGCCTGCCTGTGTTTAAATCCTCCCTGTTTGTGCCTGCCTGTGTTTGAGTGCTCCCTGTTTGTGCCTGCCTGTGTTTGAGTGCTCCCTGTTTGAACCTACCTGTGTTTGAGTGCTCCTTATTTGTGTCTGCCTATGTTATAGTGTCCCATGTTTTAGTCCCTCTTGTTTTTGCCTGCTTGTGCCTTCCTGTGTTTGAATGCCCCTTATTGGTGCTTGCCTGTGTTAAAGTACTTTCTTTTTGAGCCTGGATCTGTTTAAGTGCTCCCTGTTTGTGCCTGCCTGTGTTTAAGTCCACCCTGTTTGTACCTGCATGTGTTGGGTTTTCCCTGTTTGAGCCCTTGTTTGAACTTGCCTGCGTTTGTGTGCTCCGTGTTTGTGTCTGCCTGTGTTATAGTGTCGCATGTTTGAGTGCCTGCTGTTTATGCCTTATTATGGTTGAATGCCCTCTGTTGGTGTTTGCCTGTGTTAAAGTGCTCTCTTTTTGTGCCTGTCTCTGTTTAAGTGCTCCCTGTTTGTGCCTGAATGTGTTTAAGTCAACCCTATTTGTGCCTGCGTGTGTTGGGTTCGCCTGTTTGAGTGCCTGCCTCTGTTTAAGTGCTCTTTGTTTCTGCTTGACTATTGTTTAAGTCCTACCTGTGTTTAAGGGCTCCTTGTTTGTGCCTCACTGTGTTTGGGTGCTCCCTGTTGATAGAGTGCTCATTGTTGTCCCTGCCTGTGTTTGAGTGCTCCTTATTTTGCCTGTGTGTGTTTTAGTGCCCTCTGTTGATACTTGTCTGTGTTTAACTGTTCCCTTTTTGTGCTTAAATCTGTTTAAGTGCTTGCATGTTGTTAAGTCCACCCTGTTTGTGCCTGCCTGTGTCGGGTGCTCGCTTTGTGTGAGTGCTCCCTTTTTGAGCCTGCCTGTGTTTGAGTGCTCCTTGTTTGTGTCTGCCTGTGTTATAGTGCCCCATGTTTGAGTGCCTCCTGTTTATGTCTGCTTGTGTTTGATTGCACTCCTGTTGGTGTTTGCCTGTGATAAAGTGCTCCCTTTTTGTGCCTGTCTCTTTTTAAGTGCTCCCTGTTTGTGCCTGCCTGTGTTTAAGTCAACCCTGTTTGTGCCTGCGTGTGTTGGGTTCTCCCTGTTTGAGTGCCTGTCTGTGTTTAAGTGCTCCCTGTTTCTGCTATTGTTTAATCTTGTTTAAGTGCTCCTTGTTTGTGCCTGACCGTGTTTGGGTGCTTCCTGTTGATTGAGTGCTCGTTGTTTGTTCCTGCCTGTGTTTGAGTGCTCACTGTTTTTGCCTGTTTTTTCCTCGTGTGTTTGAGTGCCCTCTGTTGGTGCTTGCCTGTGTTTAAGTGCTCCCTTTTTGTGCCTGAATCTGTTTAAGTGTGTTTGAGCTTGCATGTGTTTAAGTGTTCCCTGTTTGTGCCAGCCTGTGTTTAAGTCCTCCCTGTTAGTGCCTGCCTGTGTTTAAGTGCTCCCTTTTTGGCTGCCTGTGTTTGGATGCTCCTTTTGTTTGTGTCTGCCTGTGTTTGAGTGCCTCCTGTTTATGCCTGCTTGTTTTTGAGTGCCCCCTGTTGGTGCTTACCTGTGTTAAAGTGCTCCCTTTTTGCGTTTGTCTGTGTTTAAGTCAACCCTGTTTGTGCCTGCCTGTGTTTGAGTGCTCCCTGTTTGAGCCTTCCTGTGTTTGAGTGCTCCTTGTTTGTGACTGCCTGTTTTATAGTACCCCATGTTTGTGCCTGCCTCTGTTTGAGTGCCTGTTGTTTAAGTGCTCCCTGTTTGTGTCTGTCCGTGCTTGAGTGCCCCATATTTGTGCCTGCCTGTGTTTGAGTCTTCTGTTTGTGCCTGCCGGTGTTTGTGTCCTCCTTGTTTGTGCGTTCCTGTGTTTGTGTGGCCCCTGTAGGTGTTTACCTGTTTTAAAGTGCTCCCTTTTTCTGCCTGAATCTGTTTAAGTGCTACCTGTTTGTGCTTGCATGTGTTTAAGTTTTCCCTGTTTGTGCCTGCCTGTGTTTAAATCTCTCCTGTTTGTGCCTGCCTGTGTTTGAGTGCTCCCTGTTTGTGCCTGCCTGTGTTTGAGTGCTCCCTGTTTGAACCTGCCTGTGTTTGAGTGCTCCTTATTTGTGTCTGCCTGTGTTATAGTGCCCATGTTTGAGTCCTCTTGTTTTTGCCTGCTTGTGCCTTCCTGTGTTTGAATGCCGCTTGTTGGTGCTTGCCTGTGTTAAAGTACTCTCTTTTTGAGCCTGAATCTGTTTAAGTGCTCCCTGTTTGTGCCTGCCTGTGTTTAAGTCCCCCTGTTTGTACCTGCGTGTGTTGGGTTTTCCTGTTTGAGCCCTTGTTTGAACCTGCCTGCGTTTGTGTGCTCTGTGTTTGTGCCTGTGTTATAGTGTCCCATGTTTAGTGCCTCCTGTTTATGCCTGATTATGTTTGAATGCCCCCTGTTGGTGTTTGCCTTTATTAAAGTGCTCCCTTTTTGTGCCTGTCTCTATTTAAGTGCTCCCTATTTGTGCCTGCCTGTGTTTAAGTCAACCCTGTTTGTGCCTGCGTGTGTTGAGTTCTCCCTGTTTGAGTGCCTGCCTGTGTTTAAGTGCTTCTTGTTTCTACTTGACAATTGTTTAAGTCCTACCTGTGTTTAAGTGGCTCCTTGTTTGTGCCTGCCTGTTTTTGGGTGCTCCCTGTTGATAGTGTGCTCGTTGTTTGTTCCTGCCTGTGTTTGAGTGCTCCCTATTTTGCCTGTGTGTGTTTGAGTGCCCTCTGTTGATACTTGTCTGTGTTTAAGTGTTCCCTTTTTGTGTTAATTGTTTAGTGCTTGCATGTGTTAAGTCCACCCTGTTTGTGCCTGCCTGTGTCGGGTGCTCCTTTGTTTGAGTGCTCCCTTTTTGAGCCTGCCTGTGTTTGAGTGCTCCTTGTTTGTGTCTGCCTGTGTTATAGTGCCCTGTTTGAGTGCCTCCTGTTTGTGCTGCTGTGTTTGATTGCCCTGTTGGTGTTTGCCTGTGTTAAAGTGCTCCCTTTTTGGCCTGCTCTTTTTAAGTGCTCCCTGTTTGTGCCTGCCTGTGTTTAAGTCCACCCTGTTTGTGCCTGCGTGTGTTGGGTTCTCCCTATTTGGAGCCTGCCTGTGTTTAAGTGTATTGCTCCCTCTTTGTGCTTGCCTATTGTTTAAGTGCTCCTTGTTTGTGCCTGACCGTGTTTGGGTGCTTCCTGTTGATTGAGTGCTCGTCGTTTGTTCCTGCCTGTGTTTGAGTGCTCACTGTTTTTGCCTGTATGTGCTTCTTGTTTGTGCCTTCCTGTGTTTGAGTGCCCTCTGTTAGTGCTTGCCTGTGTTAAAGTGCTCCCTTTTCGTGCCTGAATCTGTTTAAGTGCTCCCTGTTTGAGCTTGCATGTGTTTAAGTGTTCCCTGTTTGTGCCAGCCTGTGTTTAAGTCCTCCCTGTTAGTGCCTGCCTGTGTTTGAGTGCTCCCTTTTTGAGCCTGCCTGTGTTTGGATGCTCCTTGTTTGTGTCTGCCTGTGTTATAGTGCCTCCTATTTATGCCTGCTTGTTTTTGAATGCCCCCTGTTGGTGCTTGCCTGTGTTAAAATGCTCCCTTTTTGCGCCTGCCTGTATTTAAGTCAACCCTGTTTGTGTCTGCCTGTGTTTGAGTGCTCCCTGTTTGAGCCTTCCTGTGTTTGAGTGCTCCTTGTTTGTGACTGCCTGTGTTTATAGTACCCCATGGTTGTGCCTGCCTCTGTTTGAGTGCCTCCTGTTGTTTAAGTGCTCCCTGTTTGTGTCTGTCCGTGCTTGAGTGCCCCATATTTGTGCCTGCCTGTGTTTGAGTCTTCTGTTTGTGCCTGCCGGTGTTTGTGTCCTCCTTGTTTGTGCGTTCCTGTGTTTGTGTGGCCCCTGTAGGTGTTTACCTGTTTTAAAGTGCTCCCTTTTTCTGCCTGAATCTGTTTAAGTGCTACCTGTTTGTGCTTGCAAGTGTTTAAGTTTTCCCTCTTTGTGCCTGCCTGTGTTTAAATCCTCCCTGTTTGTGCCCGCCTGTGTTTGAGTGCTCCCTGTTTGTGCCTGCCTGTGTTTGAGTGCTCCCTGTTTGAACCTGCCTGTGTTTGAGTGCTCCTTATTTGTGTCTGCCTGTGTTATAGTGTCCCATGTTTGAGTCCCTCTTGTTTTTGCCTGCTTGTGCCTTCCTGTGTTTGAATGCCGCTTGTTGGTGCTTGCCTGTGTTAAAGTACTTCTCTTTTTGAGCCTGAATCTGTTTAAGTGCTCCCTGTTTGTGCCTGCCTGTGTTTAAGTCCACCCTGTTTGTACCTGCGTGTGTTGGGTTTTCCCTGTTTGAGCCCTTGTTTGAACCTGCCTGCGTTTGTGTGCTCCGTGTTTGTGTCTGCCTGTGTTATAGTGTCCCATGTTTGAGTGCCTCCTGTTTATGCCTGATTATGGTTGAATGCCCCCTGTTGGTGTTTGCCTTTATTAAAGTGCTCCCTTTTTGAGCCTGTCTCTATTTAAGTGCTCCCTATTTGTGCCTGCCTGTGTTTAAGTCAACCCTGTTTGCGCCTGCGTGTGTTGAGTTCTCCCTGTTTGAGTGCCTGCCTGTGTTTAAGTGCTTCTTGTTTCTACTTGACTATTGTTTAAGTCCTACCTGTGTTTAAGGGCTCCTTGTTTGTGCCTGCCTGTGTTTGGGTGCTCTCTGTTGATAGATTGCTCGTTGTTGTTCCTGCCTGTGTTTGAGTACTTCCTATTTTGCCTGTGTGTGTTTGAGTGCCCTCTGTTGATACTTGTCTGTGTTTAAGTGTTCCCTTTTTTGTGCTTAAATCTGTTTAAGTGCTTGCATGTGGTTAAGTCCACCCTGTTTGTGCCTGTATGTGTCGGGTGCTCCCTCTGTTTAAGTGCTCCCTTTTCTCCTTGCCCTCGTTGTTTGTGTCTGACTGTGTTTGGATGCTGCCTGTTGATTTAGTGCTCGTCGTTTGTTTCTGCCTTTGTTTGAGTGCTCCCTGTTTTTGCCTGTATGTGCTTCCTGTGTTTGAGTGCCCTCTGTTGGTGCTAGCCTGTGTTAAAGTGCTCCCTTTTTGTGCTGAATCTGTTTAAGTGCTCCCTGTTTGAGCTTGCATGTGTTTAAGTGTTCCCTGTTTTTGCCAGCCTGTGTTTAAGTCCTCCCTGTTTGTGCCTGCCTGTGTTTGAGTGCTCCCTTTTGGAGCTTGCCTGTGTTTGAGTGCTCCTTGTTTGTGTTTGCCTGTGTTATAGTGCCTCCTGTTTATGCCTGCTTGTGTTTGCCTGTGTTAAAGTGCTCTCTTTTTGTGCCTGTCTCTGTTTAAGTGCTCCATTTTTGTGCCGGTCTCTGTTTAAGTGTTCCCTGTTTGTGCCTGCCTGTGTTTCACTCAACCCTATTTGTGCCTGCGTGTGTTGGGTTCTCCCTCTTTGAGTGCCTGCCTATGTTTAAGTGCTCCTTGTTTCTGCTTGACAATTGTTTAAGTCCTACCTGTGTTTAAGTGCTTCTTGTTTGTGCCTGCCTGTGTTTGGGTGCTCCCTGTTGATAGAGTTCTCGTTGTTTGTTCCTGACTGTGTTTGAGTGCTCCCTATTTTGCCTATGTGTGTTTGAGTGCCCTCTGTTGATACTTGTCTGTGTTTAAGTGTTCCCTTTTTGTGCTTAAATCTGTTTAAGTGCTTGCATGTGGTTAAGTCCACCCTGTTTGTGCCTGCCTGTGTCGGGTACTCCCTGTGTTTGAGTGCCTGCCTGTGTTTAAGTGCTCCCTTTTCTCCTTTTGCCCTAAGTTGTTTGTGTCTGACTGTGTTTGGATGCTGCCTGTTGATTTAGTGCTCGTCGTTTGTTTCTGCCTTTGTTTGAGTGCTCCTTGTTTTTGCCTGTATGTGCTTCCTGTGTTTGAGTGCCCTCTGTTGGTGCTAGCCTGTGTTAAAGTGCTCCCTTTTTGTGCCTGAATCTGTTTAAGTGCTCCCTGTTTGAGCTTGCATGTGTTTAAGTGTTCCCTGTTTGTGCCAGCCTGTGTTTAAGTCCTCCCTGTTTGTGCCTGCCTGTGTTTGGTGCTCTGCCTGTGTTTGAGTGCTCCCTTTTTGGAGTCTGCCTGTGTTTGAGTGCCTCCTTGTTTGTGTCTGCCTGTGTTTAAAGTGCTCCCTTTTTGTGCCTGTCTCTGTTTAAGTGCTCCATTTTTGTGCCGGTCTCTGTTTAAGTGCTCCCTGTTTGTGCCTGCCTGTGTTTTACTCAACCCTATATGTGCCTGCGTGTGTTGGGTTCTCCCTCTTTGAGTGCCTGCCTATGTTTAAGTGCTCCTTGTTTCTGCTTGACAATTGTTTAAGTCCTACCTGTGTTTAAGTGCTTCTTGTTTGTGCCTGCCTGTGTTTGGGTGCTCCCTGTTGATAGAGTTCTCGTTGTTTGTTCCTGACTGTGTTTGGGTGCTCCCTATTTTGCCTTGTGTTTGAGTGCCCTCTGTTGGACTTGCCTGTGTTTAAGTGTCGTTTGAGTGTTACCTGTTTGTGCCTGCCTGTATTTAAGTGCTCCCTGTTTGTGCCTGCCTGTGTTTAATTTCCCTTGTTTGTGCTTGCGTATGTTGGGTTCTCCCTATTTGAGAGCCTGCATGTGTTTAAGTGCTCCCTCTTTCTGCTTGCTTATTGTTTAAGTGCTCCTTGTTTGTGCCTGACCGTGTTTGGGTGCTTCCTGTTGATTGAGTGCTCGTCGTTTGTTCCTGCCTGTGTTTGAGTGCTCCTATGTTTTGCCTGTATGTGCTTCTTGTTTGTGCCTTCCTATGTTTGAGTGCCCTCTGTTGGTGCTTGCCTGTGTTAAAGTGCCCCTTTTTGTGCCTGAATCTGTTTAAGTGCTCCGGGTTTGAGCTTGCATGTGTTTAAGTGTTCCCTGTTTGTGCCAGCCTGTGTTTAAGTCCTCTCCTGTTTGTGTGCCTGTGTTTGAGTGCTCCCTTTTTGAGCCTGCCTATGTTTGGGTGCTCCTTGTTTGTGTCTGCCTGTGTTATAGTGCCTCCTATTTATGCCTGCTTGTTTTTGAATGCCCCCTGTTGGTGCTTGCCTGTGTTAAAGTGCTCCCTTTTTGCGCCTGCCTGTGTTTAAGTCAACCCTGTTTGTGCCTGCCTGTGTTTGAGTGCTCCCTGTTTGAGCCTTCCTGTGTTTGAGTGCTCCTTGTTTGTGTCTGCCTGTGTTATAGTGTCCCATGTTTGAGTTCCCTCTTGTTTTTGCCTTTGTTTGTGCCTTCCTGTGTTTGAATGCCCTCTATTGGTGCTTGCCTGTGTTAAAGTGCTTTCTTTTTGAGCCTGAATCTGTTTAAGTGCTCCCTGTTTGTGCCTGCCTGTGTTTAAGTCTACCCTGTTTGTGCCTGCGTGTGTTGGGTTTTTCCTGTGTGAGCCCTTGTTTGAACCTGCCTGCGTTTGTGTGCTCCGTGTTTGTGTCTGCCTGTGTTATAGTGTCCCATGTTTGAGTGCCTCCTGTTTATGCCTGATTATGGTTGAATGCCCCCTGTTGGTGTTTGCCTGTGTTAAAGTGCTCCTTTTTGTGCCTGTCTCTGTTTAAGTGCTCCCTGTTTGTGCCTGAATATGTTTAAGTCAACCCTGTTTGTGCCTGCGTGTGTTGGGTTCTCCCTGTTTGAGTGCCTGCGTGTGTTTAAGTGCTCCTTGTTTCTGCTTGACTATTGTTTAAGTCCTACCTGTGTTTAAGTGCTCCTTGTTTGTGCCTGCCTGTGTTTGGGTGCTCCCTGTTGATAGAGTGCTCGTTGTTGTTCCTGCCTGTGTTTGAGTGCTCCCTATTTTGCCTGTGTGTGTTTGAGTGCCCTCTGTTGATACTTGTCTGTGTTTAAGTGTTCCCTTTTTGTGCTTAAATCTGTTTAAGTGCTTGCATGTGGTTAAGTCCACCCTGTTTGTGCCTGCCTGTTTCGGGTGCTCCCTGTTTGAGTGCCTGCCTGTGTTTAAGTGCTCCCTTTTTTGCCCTCTTGTTTGTGTCTGACTGTGTTTGGATGCTCCTGTTGATTTAGTGCTCGTTGTTTGTTCTGCCTTTGTTTGAGTGCTCCTTGTTTTTGCCTTTATGCTTCCTGTGTTTGAGTGCCCTCTGTTGGTGCTAGCCTGTGTTAAAGTGCTCCCTTTTTGTGCTGAATCTGTTTAAGTGCTCCCTGTTTGTGCTTGCATGTGTTTAAGGTTCCCTGTTTTTGCCAGCCTGTGTTTAAGTCCTCCTTGTTTGTGCCTGCCTGTGTTTGAGTGCTCCCTTTTGGAGCTTGCCTGTGTTTGAGTGCTCCATGTTTGTGTCTGCCTGTGTTATAGTGCCTCATGTTTGAGTGCCTCCTGTTTATGTCTGCTTGTGTTTGATTGCTCTCTTTTGGTGTTTGCCTGTGTTAAAGTGCTCCCTTTTTGTGCCTGTCTCTATTTAAGTGCTCCCTGTTTGTGCCTGCCTGTGTTTAAGTCAACCCTGTTTGTGCCTGCGTGTGTTGGGTTCTCCCTGTTTGAGTGCCTGCCTGTGTTTAAGTGCTCCTTGTTTCTGCTTGACTATTGTTTAAGTCCTACCTGTGTTTAAGTGCTCCTTGTTTGTGCCTGCCTGTGTTTGGGTGCTCCCTGTTGATAGAGTGCTCGTTGTTTGTTCCTGCCTGTGTTTGAGTGCTCCCTATTTTGCCTGTGTGTGTTTGAGTGCCCTCTGTTGGTACTTGTCTGTGTTTAAGTGTTCCCTTTTTGTGCTTAAATCTGTTTAAGTGCTTGCATGTGGTTAAGTCCACCCTGTTTGTGCCTGCCTGTGTCGGGTACTCCCTGTGTTTGAGTGCCTGCCTGTGTTTAAGTGCTCCCTTTTCTCCTTGCCCTCGTTGTTTGTGTCTGACTGTGTTTGGATGCTGCCTGTTGATTTAGTGCTCGTCGTTTGTTTCTGCCTTTGTTTGAGTGCTCCTGTTTTTGCCTGTATGTGCTTCCTGTGTTTGAGTGCCCTCTGTTGGTGCTAGCCTGTGTTAAAGTGCTCCCTTTTTGTGCTGAATCTGTTTAAGTGCTCCCTGTTTGAGCTTGCATGTGTTTAAGTGTTCCCTGTTTGTGCCAGCCTGTGTTTAAGTCCTCCCTGTTTGTGCCTGCCTGTGTTTGAGTGCTCCCTTTTGGAGCTTGCCTGTGTTTGAGTGCTCCTTGTTTGTGTCTGCCTGTGTTATAGTGCCCCTGTTTATGCCTGTTTGTGTTTGCCTGTGTTTAAGTGCTCCCTTTTTGTGCCTGTCTCTGTTTAAGTGCTCCCTTTTTGTGCCGGTCTCTGTTTAAGTGCTCCCTGTTTGTGCCTGCCTGTGTTTCACTCAACCCTATTTGTGCCTGCGTGTGTTGGGTTCTCCCTCTTTGAGTGCCTGCCTATGTTTAAGTGCTCCTTGTTTCTGCTTGACAATTGTTTAAGTCCTACCTGTGTTTAAGTGCTTCTTGTTTGTGCCTGCCTGTGTTTGGGTGCTCCCTGTTGATAGAGTTCTCGTTGTTTGTTCCTGACTGTGTTTGGGTGCTCCCTATTTTGCCTTGTTTTGAGTGCCCTCTGTTGGTACTTGCCTGTGTTTAAGTGTCGTTTGAGTGTTACCTGTTTGCGCCTCCTGTGTTTAATTCCACCTTGTTTGTGCTTGCGTATGTTGGGTTCTCCCTATTTGAGAGCCTGCATGTGTTTATGTGCTCCCTCTTTCTGCTTGCTTATTGTTTAAGTGCTCCTTGTTTGTGCCTGACCGTGTTTGGGTGCTTCCTGTTGATTGAGTGCTCGTCGTTTGTTCCTGCCTGTGTTTGAGTGCTCACTGTTTTTGCCTGTATGTGCTTCTTGTTTGTGCCTTCCTGTGTTTGAGTGCCCTCTGTTAGTGCTTGCCTGTGTTAAAGTGCTCCCTTTTCGTGCCTGAATCTGTTTAAGTGCTCCGGGTTTGAGCTTGCATGTGTTTAAGTGTTCCCTGTTTGTGCCAGCCTGTGTTTAAGTCCTCCCTGTTAGTGCCTGCCTGTGTTTGAGTGCTCCCTTTTTGAGCCTGCCTATGTTTGGATGCTCCTTGTTTGTGTCTGCCTGTGTTATAGTGCCTCCTATTTATGCCTGCTTGTTTTTGAATGCCCCCTGTTGGTGCTTACCTGTGTTAAAGTGCTCCCTTTTTGCGCTTGTCTGTGTTTAAGTCAACCCTGTTTGTGCCTGCCTGTGTTTGAGTGCTCCCTGTTTGAGCCTTCCTGTGTTTGAGTGCTCCTTGTTTGTGACTGCCTGTGTTATAGTACCCCATGGTTGTGCCTGCCTCTGTTTGAGTGCCTCCTGTTGTTTAAGTGCTCCCTGTTTGTGTCTGTCCGTGCTTGAGTGCCCCATATTTGTGCCTGCCTGTGTTTGAGTCTTCTGTTTGTGCCTGCCGGTGTTTGTGTCCTCCTTGTTTGTGCGTTCCTGTGTTTGTGTGGCCCCTGTAGGTGTTTACCTGTTTTAAAGTGCTCCCTTTTTCTGCCTGAATCTGTTTAAGTGCTACCTGTTTGTGCTTGCAAGTGTTTAAGTTTTCCCTCTTTGTGCCTGCCTGTGTTTAAATCCTCCCTGTTTGTGCCCGCCTGTGTTTGAGTGCTCCCTGTTTGTGCCTGCCTGTGTTTGAGTGCTCCCTGTTTGAACCTGCCTGTGTTTGAGTGCTCCTTATTTGTGTCTGCCTGTGTTATAGTGTCCCATGTTTGAGTCCCTCTTGTTTTTGCCTGCTTGTGCCTTCCTGTGTTTGAATGCCGCTTATTGGTGCTTGCCTGTGTTAAAGTACTTTCTTTTTGAGCCTGAATCTGTTTAAGTGCTCCCTGTTTGTGCCCGCCTGTGTTTAAGTCCACCCTGTTTGTACCTGCGTGTGTTGGGTTTTCCCTGTTTGAGCCCTTGTTTGAACCTGCCTGCGTTTGTGTGCTCCGTGTTTGTGTCTGCCTGTGTTATAGTGTCCCATGTTTGAGTGCCTCCTGTTTATGCCTGATTATGGTTGAATGCCCTCTGTTGGTGTTTGCCTTTATTAAAGTGCTCCCTTTTTGTGCCTGTCTCTATTTAAGTGCTCCCTATTTGTGCCTGCCTGTGTTTAAGTCAACCCTGTTTGTGCCTGCGTGTGTTGAGTTCTCCCTGTTTGAGTGCCTGCCTGTGTTTAAGTGCTTCTTGTTTCTACTTGACTATTGTTTAAGTCCTACCTGTGTTTAAGGGCTCCTTGTTTGTGCCTCCCTGTGTTTGGGTGCTCCCTGTTGATAGTGTGCTCGTTGTTGTTCCTGCCTGTGTTTGAGTGCTCCCTATTTTGCCTGTGTGTGTTTGAGTGCCCTCTGTTGATACTTGTCTGTGTTTAAGTGTTCCCTTTTTGTGCTTAAATCTGTTTAAGTGCTTGCATGTGGTTAAGTCCACCCTGTTTGTGCCTGCCTGTGTCGGGTGCTCCCTGTGTTTGAGTGCCTGCCTGTGTTTAAGTGCTCCCTTTTCTCCTTGCCCTCGTTGTTTGTGTCTGACTGTGTTTGGATGCTGCCTGTTGATTTAGTGCTCGTCGTTTGTTTCTGCCTTTGTTTGAGTGCTCCCTGTTTTTGCCTGTATGTGCTTCCTGTGTTTGAGTGCCCTCTGTTGGTGCTAGCCTGTGTTAAAGTGCTCCCTTTTTGTGCTGAATCTGTTTAAGTGCTCCCTGTTTGAGCTTGCATGTGTTTAAGTGTTCCCTGTTTTTGCCAGCCTGTGTTTAAGTCCTCCCTGTTTGTGCCTGCCTGTGTTTGAGTGCTCCCTTTTGTGAGCTTGCCTGTGTTTGAGTGCTCCTTGTTTGTGTCTGCCTGTGTTATAGTGCCTCCTTTTGTGTTTATGCCTCCTGTTTGTGTTTGCCTGTGTTTGAGTGCTCTCTGTTTGTGCTTGCCTCTGTTTAAGTGCTCCCTTTTTGTGCCTGTCTCTGTTTAAGTGCTCCCTGTTTGTGCCTGCCTGTGTTTAAGTCAACCCTATTTGTGCCTGCGTGTGTTGGGTTCTCCCTGTTTGAGTGCCTGCCTATGTTTAAGTGCTCCTTGTTTCTGCTTGACTATTGTTTAAGTCCTAGCTGTGTTTAAGTGCTTCTTGTTTGTACCTGCCGGTGTTTGGGTGCTCCCTGTTGATAGAGTGCTCGTTGTTGTTCAGGCCTGTGTTTGAGTGCTCCCTATTTTGCCTGTGTGTGTTTGAGTGCCCTCTGTTGATACTTGTCTGTGTTTATGTGTTCCCTTTTTGTGCTTAAATCTGTTTAAGTGCTTGCATGTGGTTAAGTCCACCCTGTTTGTGCCTGCCTGTGTCGGGTCTCCCTGTGTTTGAGTGCCTGCCTGTGTTTAAGTGCTCCCTTTTCTCCTTGCCCTCGTTGTTTGTGTCTGACTGTGTTTGGATGCTGCCTGTTGATTTAGTGCTCGTCGTTTGTTTCTGCCTTTGTTTGAGTGCTCCCTGTTTTTGCCTGTATGTGCTTCCTGTGTTTGAGTGCCCTCTGTTGGTGCTAGCCTGTGTTAAAGTGCTCCCTTTTTGTGCTGAATCTGTTTAAGTGCTCCCTGTTTGAGCTTGCATGTGTTTAAGTGTTCCCTGTTTGTGCCAGCCTGTGTTTAAGTCCTCCCTGTTTGTGCCTGCCTGTGTTTGAGTGCTCCCTTTTGGAGCTTGCCTGTGTTTGAGTGCTCCTTGTTTGTGTCTGCCTGTGTTATAGTGCCTCCTGTTTATGCCTGCTTGTGTTTGCCTGTGTTAAAGTGCTCTCTTTTTGTGCCTGTCTCTGTTTAAGTGCTCCATTTTTGTGCCGGTCTCTGTTTAAGTGCTCCCTGTTTGTGCCTGCCTGTGTTTCACTCAACCCTATTTGTGCCTGCGTGTGTTGGGTTCTCCCTCTTTGAGTGCCTGCCTATGTTTAAGTGCTCCTTGTTTCTGCTTGACAATTGTTTAAGTCCTACATGTGTTTAAGTGCTTCTTGTTTGTGCCTGCCTGTGTTTGGGTGCTCCCTGTTGATAGAGTTCTCGTTGTTTGTTCCTGACTGTGTTTGGGTGCTCCCTATTTTGCCTATTGTGTTGAGTGCCCTCTGTTGGTACTTGTCTGTGTTTAAGTGTCGTTTGAGTGTTACCTGTTTGCGCCTGCCTGTATTTAAGTGCTCGCTGTTTGTGCCTGCCTGTGTTTAATTCCACCTTGTTTGTGCTTGCGTATGTTGGGTTCTCCCTATTTGAGAGCCTGCATGTGTTTAAGTGCTCCCTCTTTCTGCTTGCCTATTGTTTAAGTGCTCCTTGTTTGTGCCTGACCGTGTTTGGGTGCTTCCTGTTGATTGAGTGCTCGTCGTTTGTTCCTGCCTGTGTTTGAGTGCTCACTGTTTTTGCCTGTATGTGCTTCTTGTTTGTGCCTTCCTGTGTTTGAGTGCCCTCTGTTAGTGCTTGCCTGTGTTAAAGTGCTCCCTTTTTGTGCCTGAATCTGTTTAAGTGCTCCGTGTTTGAGCTTGCATGTGTTTAAGTGTTCCCTGTTTGTGCCAGCCTGTGTTTAAGTCCTCCCTGTTAGTGCCTGCCTGTGTTTGAGTGCTCCCTTTTTGAGCCTGCCTATGTTTGGGTGCTCCTTGTTTGTGTCTGCCTGTGTTATAGTGCCTCCTATTTATGCCTGCTTGTTTTTGAATGCCCCCTGTTGGTGCTTACCTGTGTTAAAGTGCTCCTTTTTGTGCTTGTCTGTGTTTAAGTCAACCCTGTTTGTGCCTGCCTGTGTTTGAGTGCTCCCTGTTTGAGCCTTCCTGTGTTTGAGTGCTCCTTGTTTGTGACTGCCTGTGTTATAGTGCCCCATGTTTGTGCCTGCCTCTGTTTGAGTGCCTCCTGTTGTTTAAGTGCTCCCTGTTTGTGTCTGTCCTGTGCTTGAGTGCCCCATATTTGTGCCTGCCTGTGTTTGAGTCTTCTGTTTGTGCCTGCCTGTGTTTGTGTCCTCCTTGTTTGTGCGTTCCTGTGTTTGTGTGGCCCCTGTAGGTGTTTACCTGTTTTAAAGTGCTCCCTTTTTGTGCCTGAACTGTTTAAGTGCTACCTGTTTGTGCTTGCAAGTGTTTAAGTTTTCCCTCTTTGTGCCTGCCTGTGTTTAAATCCTCCCTGTTTGTGCCCGCCTGTGTTTGAGTGCTCCCTGTTTGTGCCTGCCTGTGTTTGAGTGCTCCCTGTTTGAACCTGCCTGTGTTTGAGTGCTCCTTATTTGTGTCTGCCTGTGTTATAGTGTCCCATGTTTGAGTCCCTCTTGTTTTTGCCTGCTTGTGCCTTCCTGTGTTTGAGTGCCCCTTGTTGGTGCTTGCCTGTGTTAAAGTGCTTTCTTTTTGAGCCTGAATCTGTTTAAGTGCTCCCTGTTTGTGCCTGCCTGTGTTTAAGTGCTCCCTGTTTGTGCCTGCCTGTGTTGGGTTTTCCCTGTTTGAGCCCTTGTTTGAACCTGCCTGCGTTTGTGTGCTCCGTGTTTGTGTCTGCCTGTGTTATAGTGTCCCATGTTTGAGTGCCTCCTGTTTATGCCTGATTATGGTTGAATGCCCTCTGTTGGTGTTTGCCTTTATTAAAGTGCTCCCTTTTTGTGCCTGTCTCTATTTAAGTGTTCCCTGTTTGTGCCTGCCTGTGTTTCATTCAACCCTATTTGTGCCTGCGTGTGTTGGGTTCTCCCTGTTTGAGTGCCTGCCTGTGTTTAAGTGCTCCTTGTTTCTGCTTGACTATTGTTTAAGTCCTACCTGTGTTTAAGTGCTCCTTGTTTGTGCCTGCCTGTGTTTGGGTGCTCCCTGTTGATAGAGTGCTCGTTGTTTGTTCCTGCCTGTGTTTGAGTGCTCCCTATTTTGCCTGTGTGTGTTTGAGTGCCCTCTGTTGATACTTGTCTGTGTTTATGTGTTCCCTTTTGTGCTTAAATCTGTTTAAGTGCTTGCATGTGTTTAAGTCCACCCTGTTTGTGCCTGCCTCCTGTGTTTGAGTGCCTGCCTGTGTTTAAGTGCTCCCTTCTCTCCTTGCCCTCGTTGTTTGTGTCTGACTGTGTTTGGATGCTGCCTGTTGATTTAGTGCTCGTCGTTTGTTTCTGCCTTTGTTTGAGTGCTCCCTGTTTTTGCCTGTTTGTGCTTCCTGTGTTTGAGTGCCCTCTGTTGGTACTTGCCTGTGTTAAAGTGTTCCCTTTTTGTGCTGAATCTGTTTAAGTGCTCCCTGTTTGAGCTTGCATGTGTTTAAGTGTTCCCTGTTTTTGCCAGCCTGTGTTTAAGTCCTCCCTGTTTGTGCCTGCCTGTGTTTGAGTGCTCCCTTTTGGAGCTTGCCTGTGTTTGAGTGCTCCTTGTTTGTGTTTGCCTGTGTTATAGTGCCTCCTGTTTATGCCTGCTTGTGTTTGCCTGTGTTAAAGTGCTCTCTTTTTGTGCCTGTCTCTGTTTAAGTGCTCCATTTTTGTGCCGGTCTCTGTTTAAGTGTTCCCTGTTTGTGCCTGCCTGTGTTTCACTCAACCCTATTTGTGCCTGCGTGTGTTGGGTTCTCCCTCTTTGAGTGCCTGCCTATGTTTAAGTGCTCCTTGTTTCTGCTTGACAATTGTTTAAGTCCTACCTGTGTTTAAGTGCTTCTTGTTTGTGCCTGCCTGTGTTTGGGTGCTCCCTGTTGATAGAGTTCTCGTTGTTTGTTCCTGACTGTGTTTGAGTGCTCCCTATTTTGCCTGTGTGTGTTTGAGTGCCCTCTGTTGATACTTGTCTGTGTTTATGTGTTCCCTTTTTGTGCTTAAATCTGTTTAAGTGCTTGTTTGTGGTTAAGTCCACCCTGTTTGTGCCTGCCTGTGTCGGGTGCTCCCTGTGTTTGAGTGCCTCCTCTGTTTAAGTGCTCCCTTGTTTCAGTGCCCTCGTTGTTTGTGTCTGACTGTGTTTGGTGCTGCCTGTTGATTTAGTGCTCGTCGTTTGTTTCTGCCTTTGTTTGAGTGCTCCCTGTTTTTGCCTGTATGTGCTTCCTGTGTTTGAGTGCCCTCTGTTGGTGCTAGCCTGTGTTAAAGTGCTCCCTTTTTGTGCCTAAATCTGTTTAAGTGCTCCCTGTTTGAGCTGTGTAAGTGTTCCCTGTTTGTGCCAGCCTGTGTTTAAGTCCTCCCTGTTTGTGCCTGCCTGTGTTTGAGTGCTCCCTTTTTGAGCCTGCCTGTGTTTGAGTGCTCCTTGTTTGTGTCTGCCTGTGTTATAGTGAGTCCTCCCTTTGCTCCCTTTTGTGCCTGTCTCTGTTTAAGTGCTCCCTGTTTGTGCCTGCCTGTGTTTAAGTCAACCCTGTTTGTGCCTGCGTGTGTTGGGTTCTCCCTGTTTGAGTGCCTGCCTGTGTTTAAGTGCTCCTTGTTTCTGCTTGACTATTGTTTAAGTCCTACCTGTGTTTAAGTGCTCCTTGTTTGTGCCTGCCTGTGTTTGGGTGCTCCCTGTTGATAGAGTGCTCGTTGTTGTTCCTGCCTGTGTTTGAGTGCTCCCTATTTTGCCTGTGTGTGTTTGAGTGCCCTCTGTTGATACTTGTCTGTGTTTAAGTGTTCCCTTTTTGTGCTTAAATCTGTTTAAGTGCTTGCATGTGGTTAAGTCCACCCTGTTTGTGCCTGCCTGTGTCGGGTGCTCCCTGTGTTTGAGTGCCTGCCTGTGTTTAAGTGCTCCCTTTTCTCCTTGCCCTCGTTGTTTGTGTCTGACTGTGTTTGGATGCTACCTGTTGATTTAGTGCTCGTCGTTTGTTTCTGCCTTTGTTTGAGTGCTCCCTGTTTTTGCCTGTATGTGCTTCCTGTGTTTGAGTGCCCTCTGTTGGTGCTAGCCTGTGTTAAAGTGCTCCCTTTTTGTGCTGAATCTGTTTAAGTGCTCCCTGTTTGAGCTTGCATGTGTTTAAGTGTTCCCTGTTTGTGCCAGCCTGTGTTTAAGTCCTCCCTGTTTGTGCCTGCCTGTGTTTGAGTGCTCCCTTTTGGAGCTTGCCTGTGTTTGAGTGCTCCTTGTTTGTGTCTGCCTGTGTTATAGTGCCTCCTGTTTATGCCTGCTTGTGTTTGCCTGTGTTAAAGTGCTCTCTTTTTGTGCCTGTCTCTGTTTAAGTGCTCCATTTTTGTGCCGGTCTCTGTTTAAGTGCTCCCTGTTTGTGCCTGCCTGTGTTTCACTCAACCCTATTTGTGCCTGCGTGTGTTGGGTTCTCCCTCTTTGAGTGCCTGCCTATGTTTAAGTGCTCCTTGTTTCTGCTTGACAATTGTTTAAGTCCTACCTGTGTTTAAGTGCTTCTTGTTTGTGCCTGCCTGTGTTTGGGTGCTCCCTGTTGATAGAGTTCTCGTTGTTTGTTCCTGACTGTGTTTGAGTGCTCCCTATTTTGCCTATGTGTTGAGTGCCCTCTGTTGGTACTTGCCTGTGTTTAAGTGTCGTTTGAGTGTTACCTGTTTGCGCCTGCCTGTATCTAAGTGCTCGCTGTTTGTGCCTGCCTGTGTTTAATTCCACCTTGTTTGTGCTTGCGTATGTTGGGTTCTCCCTATTTGAGAGCCTGTATGTGTTTAAGTCCTCCCTCTTAAAGCTTGCTTATTGTTTAAGTGCTCCTTGTTTGTGCCTGACCGTGTTTGGGTGCTTCCTGTTGATTGAGTGCTCGTCGTTTGTTCCTGCCTGTGTTTGAGTGCTCCTTGTTTTTGCCTGTATGTGCTTCTTGTTTGTGCCTTCCTGTGTTTGAGTGCCCTCTGTTGGTGCTTGCCTGTGTTAAAGTGCTCCTTTTAGTGCCTGAATCTGTTTAAGTGCTCCGGGTTTGAGCTTGCATGTGTTTAAGTGTTCCCTGTTTATGCCAGCCTGTGTTTAAGTCCTCCCTGTTAGTGCCTGCCTGTGTTTGAGTGCTCCCTTTTTGAGCCTGCCTGTGTTTGGGTGCTCCTTGTTTGTGTCTGCCTGTGTTATAGTGCCTCCTGTTTATGCCTGCTTGTTTTTGAATGCCCCCTGTTGGTGCTTGCCTGTGTTAAAGTGCTCCCTTTTTGCGCCTGCCTGTGTTTAATTCAACCCTGTTTGTGCCTGCCTGTGTTTGAGTGCTCCCTGTTTGAGCCTTCCTGTGTTTGAGTGCTCCTTGTTTGTGACTGCCTGTGTTATAGTGCCCCATGTTTGTGCCTGCCTCTGTTTGAGTGCCTCCTGTTGTTTAAGTGCTCCCTGTTTGTGTCTGTCCGTGCTTGAGTGCCCCATATTTGTGCCTGCCTGTGTTTGAGTGCCTTCTGTTTTTGCCTGCCTGTGTTTGTGTCCTATTTGTTTGTGCGTTCCTGTGTTTGTGTGGCCCCTGTAGGTGTTTACCTGTTTTAAAGTGCTCCCTTTTTCTGCCTGAATCTGTTTAAGTGCTACCTGTTTGTGCTTGCATGTGTTTAAATTTTCCCTGTTTGTGCCTGCCTGTGTTTAAATCCTCCCTGTTTGTGCCCGCCTGTGTTTGAGTGCTCCCTGTTTGTGCCTGCCTGTGTTTGAGTGCTCCCTGTTTGAACCTACCTGTGTTTGAGTGCTCCTTATTTGTGTCTGCCTATGTTATAGTGTCCCATGTTTTAGTCCCTCTTGTTTTTGCCTGCTTGTGCCTTCCTGTGTTTGAATGCCCCTTATTGGTGCTTGCCTGTGTTTTAGTACTTTCTTTTTGAGCCTGGATCTGTTTAAGTGCTCCCTGTTTGTGCCTGCCTGTGTTTAAGTCCACCCTGTTTGTACCTGCATGTGTTGGGTTTTCCCTTGTTTGAGGCCTTGTTTGTACTTGCCTGCGTTTGTGTGCTCCATGTTTGTGTCTGCCTGTGTTATAGTGTCCCATGTTTGAGTGCCTCCTGTTTATGCCTTATTATGGTTGAATGCCCTCTGTTGGTGTTTGCCTGTGTTAAAGTGCTCCCTTTTTGTGCCTGTCTCTGTTTAAGTGCTCCCTGTTTGTGCCTGCCTGTGTTTAAGTCAACCCTATTTGTGCCTGCGTGTGTTGGGTTCTCCCTGTTTGAGTGCTCCTTGTTTCTGCTTGACTATTGTTTAAGTCCTACCTGTGTTTAAGGGCTCCTTGTTTGTGCCTCCCTGTGTTTGGGTGCTCCCTGTTGATAGAGTGCTCATTGTTTGTCCTGCCTGTGTTTGAGTGGTCTTTATTTTGCCTGTGTGTGTTTTAGTGCCCTCTGTTGATACTTGTCTGTGTTTAAGTGTTGCCTTTTTGTGCTTAAATCTGTTTAAGTGCTTGCATGTTGTTAAGTCCACCCTGTTTGTGCCTGCCTGTGTTGGGTGCTCCCTTTGTTTGAGTCCCCTTTTTGAGCCTGCCTGTGTTTGAGTGCTCCTTGTTTGTGTCTGCCTGTGTTATAGTGCCCATGTTTGAGTGCCTCCTGTTTATGTCTGCTTGTGTTTGTTGAACTCCTGTTGGTGTTTGCCTGTGTTAAAGTGCTCCCTTTTTGTGCCTGTCTCTTTTTAAGTGCTCCCTGTTTGTGCCTGCCTGTGTTTAAGTCAACCCTATTTGTGCCTGCGTGTGTTGGGTTCTCCCTGTTTGAGTGCCTGCCTGTGTTTAAGTCCTCCCTCTTTCTGCTTGCCTATTTTTTGTTTAAGTGCTCCTTGTTTGTGCCTGACCGTGTTTGGGTGCTCCCTGTTGATTGAGTGCTCGTCTGTTTGTTCCTGCCTGTGTTTGAGTGCTCCCTGTTTTTGCCTGTATGTGCTCTTGTTTGTGCCTTCCTGTGTTTGAGTGCCCTCTGTTTGTGCTTGCCTGTGTTTAAGTGCTCCCTTTTGTGCCTGAATCTGTTTAAGTGCTCCTGTTTGAGCTTGCATGTGTTTAAGTGTTCCCTGTTTGTGCCAGCCTGTGTTTAAGTCCTCCCTGTTTAGTGCCTGCCTGTGTTTGAGTGCTCCCTTTTTGAGCCTGCCTATGTTTGGGTGCTCCTTGTTTGTGTCTGCCTGTGTTATAGTGCCTCCTTTTTATGCCTGCTTGTTTTTGAATGCCCCTGTTGGTGCTTGCCTGTGTTAAAGTGCTCCCTTTTTGCGCTTGTCTGTGTTTAAGTCAACCCTGTTTGTGCCTGCCTGTGTTTGAGTGTTCCCTGTTTGAGCCTTCCTGTGTTTGAGTGCTCCTTGTTTGTGACTGCCTGTGTTATAGTGCCCCATGTTTGTGCCTGCCTCTGTTTGAGTGCCTCCTGTTGTTTAAGTGCTCCCTGTTTGTGTCTGTCCGTGTTTGAGTGCCCCATATTTGTGCCTGCCTGTGTTTGATTCTTCTGTTTGTGCCTGCCTGTGTTTGTGTCCTCCTTGTTTGTGCGTTCCTGTGTTTGTGTGGCCCCTGTAGGTGTTTACCTGTTTTAAAGTGCTCCCTTTTTCTGCCTGAATCTGTTTAAGTGCTACCTGTTTGTGCTTGCATGTGTTTAAGTTTTCCCTCTTTGTGCCTGCCTGTGTTTAAATCCTCCCTGTTTGTGCCCCCCTGTGTTTGAGTGCTCCCTGTTTGTGCCTGCCTGTGTTTGAGTGCTCCTTATTTGTGTCTGCCTGTGTTATAGTGTCCCATGTTTGAGTCCCTCTTGTTTTTGCCTGCTTGTGCCTTCCTGTGTTTGGATGCCGCTTGTTGGTGCTTGCCTGTGTTAAAGTACTTTCCCTTTTTGAGCCTGAATCTGTTTAAGTGCTCCCTTTTTGCCTCCTGTGTTTAAGTCCACCCTGTTTGTACCTGCGTGTGTTGGGTTTCCCTGTTTGAGCCCTTGTTTGAACCTGCCTGCGTTTGTGTGCTCCGTGTTTGTGTCTGCCTGTGTTATAGTGTCCCATGTTTGAGTGCCTCCTGTTTATGCCTGATTATGGTTGAATGCCCCCTGTTGGTGTTTGCCTTTATTAAAGTGCTCCCTTTTTGTGCCTGTCTCTATTTAAGTGCTCCCTATTTGTGCCTGCCTGTGTTTAAGTCAACCCTGTTTGTGCCTGCGTGTGTTGAGTTCTCCCTGTTTGAGTGCCTGCCTGTGTTTAAGTGCTTCTTGTTTCTACTTGACTATTGTTTAAGTCCTACCTGTGTTTAAGGGCTCCTTGTTTGTGCCTGCCTGTGTTTGGGTGCTCCCTGTTGATAGAGTGCTCGTTGTTGTTCCTGCCTGTGTTTGAGTGCTCCCTATTTTGCCTGTGTGTGTTTGAGTGCCCTCTGTTGATACTTGTCTGTGTTTAAGTGTTCCCTTTTTGTGCTTAAATCTGTTTAAGTGCTTGCATGTGGTTAAGTCCACCCTGTTTGTGCCTGCCTGTGTCAGGTGCTCCTTGTGTTTGAGTGCCCTTTTTGGCCTGCCTTGTTTGAGTGCTCCTTGTTTGTGTCTGCCTGTGTTTGGTGCCCCATGTTTGAGTGCCTCTTGTTTATGCCTGTGTGTTTGATGCTCTCCTGTTGGTGATTGCCTGTGTTTGAGTGCTCCCTTTTTGTGCCTGCCTCTTTCTAAGTGCTACCTGTTTGCGCCTCCTGTGTTTAATTCCACCTTGTTTGTGCTTGCGTATGTTGGGTTCTCCCTATTTGAGAGCCTGCATGTGTTTAAGTGCTCCCTCTTTCTGCTTGCTTATTGTTTAAGTGCTCCTTGTTTGTGCCTGATCGTGTTTGGGTGCTTCCTGTTGATTGAGTGCTCGTCATTTGTTCCTGCCTGTGTTTGAGTGCTCCCTGTTTTTGCCTGTATGTGCTTCCTGTGTTTGAGTGCCCTCTGTTAGTGCTTGCCTGTGTTAAAGTGCTCCCTTTTCGTGCCTGAATCTGTTTAAGTGCTCCGGGTTTGAGCTTGCATGTGTTTAAGTGTTCCCTGTTTGTGCCAGCCTGTGTTTAAGTCCTCCCTGTTAGTGCCTGCCTGTGTTTGAGTGCTCCCTTTTTGAGCCTGCCTATGTTTGGATGCTCCTTGTTTGTGTCTGCCTGTGTTATAGTGCCTCCTATTTATGCCTGCTTGTTTTTGAATGCCCCCTGTTGGTGCTTACCTGTGTTAAAGTGCTCCCTTTTTGCGCTTGTCTGTGTTTAAGTCAACCCTGTTTGTGCCTGCCTGTGTTTGAGTGCTCCCTGTTTGAGCCTTCCTGTGTTTGAGTGCTCCTTGTTTGTGACTGCCTGTGTTATAGTACCCCATGGTTGTGCCTGCCTCTGTTTGAGTGCCTCCTGTTGTTTAAGTGCTCCCTGTTTGTGTCTGTCCGTGCTTTGAGTGCCCCATATTTGTGCCTGCCTGTGTTTGAGTCTTCTGTTTGTGCCTGCCGGTGTTTGTGTCCTCCTTGTTTGTGCGTTCCTGTGTTTGTGTGGCCCCTGTAGGTGTTTACCTGTTTTAAAGTGCTCCCTTTTTCTGCCTGAATCTGTTTAAGTGCTACCTGTTTGTGCTTGCAAGTGTTTAAGTTTTCCCTCTTTGTGCCTGCCTGTGTTTAAATCCTCCCTGTTTGTGCCCGCCTGTGTTTGAGTGCTCCCTGTTTGTGCCTGCCTGTGTTTGAGTGCTCCCTGTTTGAACCTGCCTGTGTTTGAGTGCTCCTTATTTGTGTCTGCCTGTGTTATAGTGTCCCATGTTTGAGTCCCTCTTGTTTTTGCCTGCTTGTGCCTTCCTGTGTTTGAATGCCGCTTGTTGGTGCTTGCCTGTGTTAAAGTACTTTCTTTTTGAGCCTGAATCTGTTTAAGTGCTCCCTGTTTGTGCCTGCCTGTGTTTAAGTCCACCCTGTTTGTACCTGCGTGTGTTGGGTTTTCCCTGTTTGAGCCCTTGTTTGAACCTGCCTGCGTTTGTGTGCTCCGTGTTTGTGTCTGCCTGTGTTATAGTGTCCCATTTTTGAGTGCCTCCTGTTTATGCCTGATTATGGTTGAATGCCCCCTGTTGGTGTTTGCCTTTATTAAAGTGCTCCCTTTTTGTGCCTGTCTCTGTTTAAGTGCTCCCTGTCTGTGCCTGCCTGTGTTTCACTCAACCCTATTTGTACCTGCGTGTGTTAGGTTCTCCCTCTTTGAGTGCCTGCCTATGTTTAAGTGCTTCTTGTTTCTACTTGACTATTGTTTAAGTCCTACCTGTGTTTAAGGGCTCCTTGTTTGTGCCTGCCTGTGTTTGGGTGCTCCCTGTTGATAGAGTGCTCGTTGTTGTTCCTGCCTGTGTTTGAGTGCTCCCTATTTTGCCTGTGTGTGTTTGAGCGCCCTCTGTTGATACTTGTCTGTGTTTAAGTGTTCCCTTTTTGTGCTTAAATCTGTTTAAGTGCTTGCATGTGGTTAAGTCCACCCTGTTTGTGCCTGCCTGTGTCGGGTGCTCCCTGTGTTTGAGTGCCTGCCTGTGTTTAAGTGCTCCCTTTTCTCCTTGCCCTCGTTGTTTGTGTCTGACTGTGTTTGGATGCTGCCTGTTGATTTAGTGCTCGTCGTTTGTTTCTGCCTTTGTTTGAGTGCTCCCTGTTTTTGCCTGTATGTGCTTCCTGTGTTTGAGTGCCCTCTGTTGGTGCTAGCCTGTGTTAAAGTGCTCCCTTTTTGTGCTGAATCTGTTTAAGTGCTCCCTGTTTGAGCTTGCATGTGTTTAAGTGTTCCCTGTTTGTGCCAGCCTGTGTTTAAGTCCTCCCTGTTTGTGCCTGCCTGTGTTTGAGTGCTCCCTTTTGGAGCTTGCCTGTGTTTGAGTGCTCCTTGTTTGTGTCTGCCTGTGTTATAGTGCCTCCTGTTTATGCCTGCTTGTGTTTGCCTGTGTTAAAGTGCTCTCTTTTTGTGCCTGTCTCTGTTTAAGTGCTCCATTTTTGTGCCTGTCTCTGTTTAAGTGCTCCCTGTTTGTGCCTGCCTGTGTTTAAGTCAACCCTGTTTGTGCCTGCCTGTGTCGGGTGCTCCCTGTGTTTGAGTGCCTGCCTGTGTTTAAGTGCTCCTTGTTTCTGCTTGACAATTGTTTAAGTCCTACCTGTGTTTAAGTGCTTCTTGTTTGTGCCTGCCTGTGTTTGGGTGCTCCCTGTTGATAGAGTTCTCGTTGTTTGTTCCTGACTGTGTTTGAGTGCTCCCTATTTTGCCTGTGTGTGTTTGAGTGCCCTCTGTTGATACTTGTCTGTGTTTATGTGTTCCCTTTTTGTGCTTAAATCTGTTTAAGTGCTTGCATGTGGTTAAGTCCACCCTGTTTGTGCCTGCCTGTGTCGGGTGCTCCCTGTGTTTGAGTGCCTGCCTGTGTTTAAGTGCTCCCTTTTCTCCTTGCCCTCGTTGTTTGTGTCTGACTGTGTTTGGATGCTGCCTGTTGATTTAGTGCTCGTCGTTTGTTTCTGCCTTTGTTTGAGTGCTCCCTGTTTTTGCCTGTATGTGCTTCCTGTGTTTGAGTGCCCTCTGTTGGTGCTAGCCTGTGTTAAAGTGCTCCCTTTTTGTGCTGAATCTGTTTAAGTGCTCCCTGTTTGAGCTTGCATGTGTTTAAGTGTTCCCTGTTTGTGCCAGCCTGTGTTTAAGTCCTCCCTGTTTGTGCCTGCCTGTGTTTGAGTGCTCCCTTTTTGAGCTTGCCTGTGTTTGAGTGCTCCTTGTTTGTGTCTGCCTGTGTTATAGTGCCTCCTGTTTATGCCTGCTTGTGTTTGCCTGTGTTAAAGTGCTCTCTTTTTGTGCCTGTCTCTGTTTAAGTGCTCCATTTTTGTGCCGGTCTCTGTTTAAGTGCTCCCTGTTTGTGCCTGCCTGTGTTTCACTCAACCCTATTTGTGCCTGCGTGTGTTGGGTTCTCCCTCTTTGAGTGCCTGCCTATGTTTAAGTGCTCCTTGTTTCTGCTTGACAATTGTTTAAGTCCTACATGTGTTTAAGTGCTTCTTGTTTGTGCCTGCCTGTGTTTGGGTGCTCCCTGTTGATAGAGTTCTCGTTGTTTGTTCCTGACTGTGTTTGGGTGCTCCCTATTTTGCCTATGTGTTGAGTGCCCTCTGTTGGTACTTGCCTGTGTTTAAGTGTCGTTTGAGTGTTACCTGTTTGCGCCTGCCTGTATCTAAGTGCTCGCTGTTTGTGCCTGCCTGTGTTTATTTCCACCTTGTTTGTGCTTGCGTATGTTGGGTTCTCCCTATTTGAGAGCCTGCATGTGTTTAAGTCCTCCCTCTTTCTGCTTGCTTATTGTTTAAGTGCTCCTTGTTTGTGCCTGACCGTGTTTGGGTGCTTCCTGTTGATTGAGTGCTCGTCGTTTGTTCCTGCCTGTGTTTGAGTGCTCCTTGTTTTTGCCTGTATGTGCTTCTTGTTTGTGCCTTCCTGTGTTTGAGTGCCCTCTGTTGGTGCTTGCCTGTGTTAAAGTGCTCCCTTTTAGTGCCTGAATCTGTTTAAGTGCTCGGGGTTTGAGCTTGCATGTGTTTAAGTGTTCCCTTTTATGCCAGCCTGTGTTTAAGTCCTACCTGTTTGTGCCTGCCTGTGTTTGAGTGCTCCCTTTTTGAGCCTGCCTGTGTTTGGGTGCTCCTTGTTTGTGTCTGCCTGTGTTATAGTGCCTCCTGTTTATGCCTGCTTGTTTTTGAATGCCCCCTGTTGGTGCTTGCCTGTGTTAAAGTGCTCCCTTTTTGCGCCTGCCTGTGTTTAATTCAACCCTGTTTGTGCCTGCCTGTGTTTGAGTGCTCCCTGTTTGAGCCTTCCTGTATTTGAGTGCTCCTTGTTTGTGACTGCCTGTGTTATAGTGCCCCATGTTTGTGCCTGCCTCTGTTTGAGTGCCTCCTGTTGTTTAAGTGCTCCCTGTTTGTGTCTGTCCGTGCTTGAGTGCCCCATATTTGTGCCTGCCTGTGTTTGAGTGCCTTCTGTTTTTGCCTGCCTGTGTTTGTGTCCTATTTGTTTGTGCGTTCCTGTGTTTGTGTGGAACCTGTAGGTGTTTACCTGTTTTAAAGTGCTCCCTTTTTCTGCCTGAATCTGTTTAAGTGCTACCTGTTTGTGCTTGCATGTGTTTAAATTTTCCCTGTTTGTGCCTGCCTGTGTTTAAATCCTCCCTGTTTGTGCCTGCCTGTGTTTGAGTGCTCCCTGTTTGTGTCTGCCTGTGTTTGAGTGCTCCCTGTTTGAACCTACCTGTGTTTGAGTGCTCCTTATTTGTGTCTGCCTATGTTATAGTGTCCCATGTTTTAGTCCCTCTTGTTTTTGCCTGCTTGTGCCTTCCTGTGTTTGAATGCCCCTTATTGGTGCTTGCCTGTGTTAAAGTACTTTCTTTTTGAGCCTGGATCTGTTTAAGTGCTCCCTGTTTGTGCCTGCCTGTGTTTAAGTCCACCCTGTTTGTACCTGCATGTGTTGGGTTTTCCCTGTTTGAGCCCTTGTTTGAACTTGCCTGCGTTTGTGTGCTCCGTGTTTGTGTCTGCCTGTGTTATAGTGTCGCATGTTTGAGTGCCTCCTGTTTATGCCTTATTATGGTTGAATGCCCTCTGTTGGTGTTTGCCTGTGTTAAAGTGCTCTCTTTTTGTGCCTGTCTCTGTTTAAGTGCTCCCTGTTTGTGCCTGAATGTGTTTAAGTCAACCCTATTTGTGCCTGCGTGTGTTGGGTTCGCCTGTTTGAGTGCCTGCCTCTGTTTAAGTGCTCTTTGTTTCTGCTTGACTATTGTTTAAGTCCTACCTGTGTTTAAGGGCTCCTTGTTTGTGCCTCACTGTGTTTGGGTGCTCCCTGTTGATAGAGTGCTCATTGTTGTCCCTGCCTGTGTTTGAGTGCTCCCTATTTTGCCTGTGTGTGTTTGAGTGCCCTCTGTTGATACTTGTCTGTGTTTAAGTGTTCCCTTTTTGTGCTTAAATCTGTTTAAGTGCTTGCATGTGGTTAAGTCCACCCTGTTTGTGCCTGCCTGTGTCGGGTGCTCGCTTTGTTTGAGTGCTCCCTTTTTGAGCCTGCCTGTGTTTGAGTGCTCCTTGTTTGTGTCTGCCTGTGTTATAGTGCCCCATGTTTGAGTGCCTCCTGTTTATGCCTGCTTGTGTTTGATTGCACTCCTGTTGGTGTTTGCCTGTGATAAAGTGCTCCCTTTTTGTGCCTGTCTCTTTTTAAGTGCTCCCTGTTTGTGCCTGCCTGTGTTTAAGTCAACCCTGTTTGTGCCTGCGTGTGTTGGGTTCTCCCTGTTTGAGTGCCTGTCTGTGTTTAAGTGCTCCTTATTTCTGCTTGACTATTGTTTAAGTCCTACCTGTGTTTAAGTGCTCATTGTTTGTGCCTGACCGTGTTTGGGTGCTCCCTGTTGATAGAGTGCTCGTTGTTGTTCCTGCCTGTGTTTGAGTGCTCCCTATTTTGCCTGTGTGTGTTTGAGTGCCCTCTGTTGATACTTGTCTGTGTTTAAGTGTTCCCTTTTTGTGCTTAAATCTGTTTAAGTGCTTGCATGTGGTTAAGTCCACCCTGTTTGTGCCTGCCTGTGTCGGGTGCTCCCTGTGTTTGAGTGCCTGCCTGTGTTTAAGTGCTCCCTTTTCTCCTTGCCCTCGTTGTTTGTGTCTGACTGTGTTTGGATGCTGCCTGTTGATTTAGTGCTCGTCGTTTGTTTCTGCCTTTGTTTGAGTGCTCCCTGTTTTTGCCTGTATGTGCTTCCTGTGTTTGAGTGCCCTCTGTTGGTGCTAGCCTGCGTTAAAGTGCTCCCTTTTTGTGCTGAATCTGTTTAAGTGCTCCCTGTTTGAGCTTGCATGTGTTTAAGTGTTCCCTGTTTGTGCCAGCCTGTGTTTAAGTCCTCCCTGTTTGTGCCTGCCTGTGTTTGAGTGCTCCCTTTTGGAGCTTGCCTGTGTTTGAGTGCTCCTTGTTTGTGTCTGCCTGTGTTATAGTGCCTCCTGTTTATGCCTGCTTGTGTTTGCCTGTGTTAAAGTGCTCTCTTTTTGTGCCTGTCTCTGTTTAAGTGCTCCATTTTTGTGCCGGTCTCTGTTTAAGTGCTCCCTGTTTGTGCCTGCCTGTGTTTCACTCAACCCTATTTGTGCCTGCGTGTGTTGGGTTCTCCCTCTTTGAGTGCCTGCCTATGTTTAAGTGCTCCTTGTTTCTGCTTAACAATTGTTTAAGTCCTACATGTGTTTAAGTGCTTCTTGTTTGTGCCTGCCTGTGTTTGGGTGCTCCCTGTTGATAGAGTTCTCGTTGTTTGTTCCTGACTGTGTTTGAGTGCTCCCTATTTTGCCTATGTGTTGAGTGCCCTCTGTTGGTACTTGTCTGTGTTTAAGTGTCGTTTGAGTGTTACCTGTTTGCGCCTGCCTGTATCTAAGTGCTCGCTGTTTGTGCCTGCCTGTGTTTAATTCCACCTTGTTTGTGCTTGCGTATGTTGGGTTCTCCCTATTTGAGAGCCTGCATGTGTTTAAGTGCTCCCTCTTTCTGCTTGCTTATTGTTTAAGTGCTCCTTGTTTGTGCCTGACCGTGTTTGGGTGCTTCCTGTTGATTGAGTGCTCGTCGTTTGTTCCTGCCTGTGTTTGAGTGCTCACTGTTTTTGCCTGTATGTGCTTCTTGTTTGTGCCTTCCTGTGTTTGAGTGCCCTCTGTTAGTGCTTGCCTGTGTTAAAGTGCTCCCTTTTCGTGCCTGAATCTGTTTAAGTGCTCCGGGTTTGAGCTTGCATGTGTTTAAGTGTTCCCTGTTTGTGCCAGCCTGTGTTTAAGTCCTCCCTGTTAGTGCCTGCCTGTGTTTGAGTGCTCCCTTTTTGAGCCTGCCTATGTTTGGATGCTCCTTGTTTGTGTCTGCCTGTGTTATAGTGCCTCCTATTTATGCCTGCTTGTTTTTGAATGCCCCCTGTTGGTGCTTACCTGTGTTAAAGTGCTCCCTTTTTGCGCTTGTCTGTGTTTAAGTCAACCCTGTTTGTGCCTGCCTGTGTTTGAGTGCTCCCTGTTTGAGCCTTCCTGTGTTTGAGTGCTCCTTGTTTGTGACTGCCTGTGTTATAGTACCCCATGGTTGTGCCTGCCTCTGTTTGAGTGCCTCCTGTTGTTTAAGTGCTCCCTGTTTGTGTCTGTCCGTGCTTGAGTGCCCCATATTTGTGCCTGCCTGTGTTTGAGTCTTCTGTTTGTGCCTGCCGGTGTTTGTGTCCTCCTTGTTTGTGCGTTCCTGTGTTTGTGTGGCCCCTGTAGGTGTTTACCTTTTTTAAAAGGCTCCCTTTTTCTGCCTGAATCTGTTTAAGTGCTACCTGTTTGTGCTTGCATGTGTTTAAGTTTTCCCTCTTTGTGCCTGCCTGTGTTTAAATCCTCCCTGTTTGTGCCCACCTGTGTTTGAGTGCTCCCTGTTTGTGCCTGCCTGTGTTTGAGTGCTCCTGTTTGTGCCTGCCTGTGTTTGAGTGCTCCTTATTTGTGTCTGCCTGTGTTATAGTGTCCCATGTTTGAGTCCCTCTTGTTTTTGCCTGCTTGTGCCTTCCTGTGTTTGAATGCCGCTTGTTGGTGCTTGCCTGTGTTAAAGTACTTTCTTTTTGAGCCTGAATCTGTTTAAGTGCTCCCTGTTTGTGCCTGCCTGTGTTTAAGTCCACCCTGTTTGTACCTGCGTGTGTTGGGTTTTCCCTGTTTGAGCCCTTGTTTGAACCTGCCTGCGTTTGTGTGCTCCGTGTTTGTGTCTGCCTGTGTTATAGTGTCCCATGTTTGAGTGCCTCCTGTTTATGCCTGATTATGGTTTGAATGCCCCCTGTTGGTGTTTGCCTTTATTAAAGTGCTCCCTTTTTGTGCCTGTCTCTATTTAAGTGCTCCCTTTTTGTGCCTGTCTCTATTTAAGTGCTCCCTTTTTGTGCCTGTCTCTATTTAAGTGCTCCCTATTTGTGCCTGCCTGTGTTTAAGTCAACCCTGTTTGTGCCTGCGTGTGTTGAGTTCTCCCTGTTTGAGTGCCTGCCTGTGTTTAAGTGCTTCTTGTTTCTACTTGACTATTGTTTAAGTCCTAACTGTGTTTAAGGGCTCCTTGTTTGTGCCTGCCTGTGTTTGGGTGCTCCCTGTTGATAGAGTGCTCGTTGTTGTTCCTGCCTGTGTTTGAGTGCTCCCTATTTTGCCTGTGTGTGTTTGAGTGCCCTCTGTTGATACTTGTCTGTGTTTAAGTGTTCCCTTTTTGTGCTTAAATCTGTTTAAGTGCTTGCATGTGGTTAAGTCCACCCTGTTTGTGCCTGCCTGTGTCGGGTGCTCCCTGTGTTTGAGTGCCTGCCTGTGTTTAAGTGCTCCCTTTTCTCCTTGCCCTCGTTGTTTGTGTCTGACTGTGTTTGGATGCTGCCTGTTGATTTAGTGCTCGTTATTTGTTAATGCCTGTGTTTGAGTGCTCTCTGTTTGTAACTGCCTGCGTTTGAGTGTTACCTGTTTGCGCCTTCCTATGTCTAAATGCTCGCTGTTTGTGCCTGCCTGTGTTTAATTCCATCTTGTTTGTGCTTGCGTATGTTGGGTTCTCCCTATTTGATTGCCTGCCTGTGTTTAAGTGGTCCCTGTTTCTTCTTGCTTATTGTTTAAGTCCTACCTGTGTTTAAGTGCCCCTTGTTTGTGCCTGAACGTGTTTTGGTGCTCCCTGTTGATTGAGTGCTCGTCGTTTGTTTCTGCCTTTGTTTGAGTGCTCCCTGTTTTTACCTGTATGTGCTTACTGTGTTTGAGTGCCCTCTGTTGGTGCTTGCCTGTGTTAAAGAGTTCCCTTTTTGTGCTGAATCTGTTTAAGTGCTCCCTGTTTGAGCTTGCATGTGTTAAAGTGCTCCCTTTTTGTGCCTGAATCTGTTTAAGTGCTCCCTGTTGGTGCCTGAATGTTGTTTAAGTGCTCCCTGTTTATGCCTGCCTGTGTTTGAGTGCGCCCTGTTGCTGCTTGTTTGTGTTAAAGTGCAACCTTTTTGTGACTGAACCTGTTTAATTGCTCCATTTGTGCCTGAATGTGTTTAGGTGTCCCCTGTTTGTGCCTGCATGTTTATTCAAAGATTATTCGTACTGAAAAGATGATGGGTACCTCCCGTAAATTGTTACCACTATAAACATTATTGGTACAGCTAATAATTATTGATATCCCACAGAAGGATCATTAGTAGATATAAAGATCAATTTTACACACAAAGATATGATAATTTACATAATAAATGAATTAGCAAATTAGATTATCATACAAATTAGTGGACAATATAAAATAAAATATGAGAATAATTTATCGTTAACTATATAAAATCTTAATCAAAAGTAGATAGATATGTTTATTTAAATTAAAAATAAATTTGTAGAAATCTAATGAAATCTTTTAAAACTTAATAATTAAAATTTTAAATTAATACAATTAAGAAAAAATTTTTTAACTAAATAACTTAGTTTAAAGAAAATAGACTATTATTAACACCTTACATATTTAAAAATTATCTATAGTGATTATCTTTTATAGAAATCAGAATATTAATTACTAATAAAATAATAGCAAGAACCGTGTTTTATTAAAAATTTTAATTTAAAATAGTAACAAACAAAGTAATTATCTTTTTTGAAAGAAAGAATTTATTGGAAAAAATGTACAAATTTAGAATAAAAAATTACAGTAGTATTCAGTAGTTGAGCACACTTAAGACTAATTAAAGCTTGAGAAGGGTCTTTCTCTTTCTTTCTTTCTTTCTTTCTTTCTTTCTTTCTTTCTTTCTTTCTCTTTTTCTTTCCTTTCTTCTTTTTTTTTTTTTTTCTTCTTTCTTTTTTCTTTCTTTTCTTTCTTTCTTTCTTTTCTTTTTCCTTTCTTTCTTTCTTTCTTTCTTTCTTTCTTTCTATCTCAAGAAATTTATTGAGAAGGGTAGGTATAAAATAAGTTGCAAAAGTAAAGCCTTGAGTTTTGAAAAGTGAAAATTTTTCCTTTATTTTTGTTAACTCGATGTCAATAATGTCCATGCGAACAAATTTATAAAATATTTAAAACATATTTCAATTTTTCAAAAATATTTAGTAAAATTTTTAATTTCTTTAAAATTAAAAAGCCTAGTTCATTCTCTTTTGTTTTTAACAATGCTCTTTATTCAAAATATGAATTAAAATATATATTACTAGAAATTATAAGTTCTCTTGTATTTGATCATTATCACATAGCATACACTGTGTGAAAGACTGGTTTCAGTGATTGAAACCTCACCAATTGCACTTTTGGGTTCAAACTATTTAAATCTGTTTAAGTGCTTGCATGTGGTTAAGTCCACCCTGTTTGTGCCTGCCTGTGTCGGGTGCTCGCTGTGTGTGAGTGCTCCCTTTTTGAGCTTGCCTGTGTTTGAGTGCTCCTTATTTGTTTCTGCCTGTGTTATAGTGCCCTATGTTTGAGTGCCTCCTGTTTATGCTTGATTGTGTTTGATTGCCCTCCTGTTGGTGTTTGCCTGTGTTAAAGTGCTCCCTTTTTGTGCCTGTCTCTGTTTAAGTGCTCCCTGTTTGTGCCTGCGCTGTGTTTAAGTCAACCCCTGTTTGTGCCTGCGTGTGTTTGGGTTCTCCTTGTTTGTGTGTCTGCCTGTGTTTTAGTGCCCTACTTGTTTCTGCTTGACTATTGTTTAAGTCCTACCTGTGTTTAAGTGCTCCTTGTTTGTGCCTGACCGTGTTTGGGTGCTCCCTGTTGATAGAGTGCTCGTTGTTGTTCCTGCCTGTGTTTAAGTGCTCCCTATTTTGCCTGCCTGTGTTTGAGTGCCCTCTGTTGATACTTGTCTGTGTTTATGTGTCTCCTTTTTGTGCTTAAATCTGTTTAACTGCTTGCATGTGTTTAAGTCCAACCTGTTTGTGCCTGCCTGTGTTCGGGTGCTCCCTTGTTTGAGTGCCTGCCTGTGTTTAAGTGCTCCCTGTTTGTGCCCTGCCCTGTGTTTGAGTCCCCTGTTTGTGTCTGCCTGTGTTTGAGTGCTGCCTGTTGATTTAGTGCTCGTCGTTTGTTTGTGCCTTTGTTTGAGTCCCTCCTGTTTTTGCCTGTTTGTGCCTTCCTGTGTTTGAGTGCCGCTCTGTTGGTGCTAGCCTGTGTTAAAGTGCTCTCTTTTTGTGCTGAATCTGTTTAAGTGCTCCCTGTTTGAGCTTGCATGTGTTTAAGTCCACCCTGTTTGTGCCAGCCTGTGTTTAAGTCCTCCCTGTTTGTGCTGCCTGTGTTTGAGTGCCCTTTTGGTGCTTGCCTGTGTTTGTGTGCTCCTGTGTTTAGTGTCTGCCTGTGTTATAGTGCCTCCTGTTTATGCCTGCTTGTGTTTGCCTGTGTTAAAGTGCTCTTTTTTTGTGCCTGTCTCTGTTTAAGTTCTCCATTTTTGTGCCGGTCTCTGTTTAAGTGCTCCCTTTTTGTGCCTGTCTCTATTTAAGTGCTCCCTATTTGTGCCTGCCTGTGTTTAAGTCAACCCTGTTTGTGCCTGGGTGTGTTGAGTTCTCCCTGTTTGAGTGCCTGCCTGTGTTTAAGTGCTTCTTGTTTCTACTTGACTATTGTTTAAGTTTTAACTGTGTTTAAGGGCTCCTTGTTTGTGCCTGTCTGTGTTTGGGTGCTCACTGTTGATAGAGTGCTCGTTGTTGTTCCTGCCTGTGTTTGAGTGCTCCCTATTTTGCCTGTGTGTGTTTGAGTGCCCTCTGTTGATACTTGTCTGTGTTTAAGTGTTCCCTTTTGTGCTTAAATCTGTTTAAGTGCTTGCATGTGGTTAAGTCCACCCTGTTTGTGCCTGCCTGTGTCGGGTGCTCCCTGTGTTTGAGTGCCTGCCTGTGTTTAAGTGCTCCCTTTTCTCCTTGCCCTCGTTGTTTGTGTCTGACTGTGTTTGGATGCTACCTGTTGATTTAGTGCTCGTCGTTTGTTTCTGCATTTGTTTGAGTGCTCCCTGTCTTTGCCTGTATGTGCTTCCTGTGTTTGAGTGCCCTCTGTTGGTGCTAGCCTGTGTTAAAGTGCTCCCTTTTTGTGCTGAATCTGTTTAAGTGCTCCCTGTTTGAGCTTGCATGTGTTTAAGTGTTCCCTGTTTGTGCCAGCCTGTGTTTAAGTCCTCCCTGTTTGTGCCTGCCTGTGTTTGAGTGCTCCCTTTTGGAGCTTGCCTGTGTTTGAGTGCTCCTTGTTTGTGTCTGCCTGTGTTATAGTGCCTCCTGTTTATGCCTGCTTGTGTTTGCCTGTGTTAAAGTGCTCTCTTTTTGTGCCTGTCTCTGTTTAAGTGCTCCATTTTTGTGCCGGTCTCTGTTTAAGTGCTCCCTGTTTGTGCCTGCCTGTGTTTCACTCAACCCTATTTGTGCCTGCGTGTGTTGGGTTCTCCCTCTTTGAGTGCCTGCCTATGTTTAAGTGCTCCTTGTTTCTGCTTGACAATTGTTTAAGTCCTACATGTGTTTAAGTGCTTCTTGTTTGTGCCTGCCTGTGTTTGGGTGCTCCCTGTTGATAGAGTTCTCGTTGTTTGTTCCTGACTGTGTTTGAGTGCTCCCTATTTTGCCTATGTGTTGAGTGCCCTCTGTTGGTACTTTCCTGTGTTTAAGTGTCGTTTGAGTGTTACCTGTTTGCGCCTGCCTGTATCTAAGTGCTCGCTGTTTGTGCCTGCCTGTGTTTATTTCTACCTTGTTTGTGCTTGCGTATGTTGGGTTCTCCCTATTTGAGAGCCTGTATGTGTTTAAGTCCTCCCTCTTTCTGCTTGCTTATTGTTTAAGTGCTCCTTGTTTGTGCCTGACCGCGTTTGGGTGCTTCCTGTTGATTGAGTGCTCGTCGTTTGTTCCTGCCTGTGTTTGAGTGCTCCTTGTTTTTGCCTGTATGTGCTTCTTGTTTGTGCCTTCCTGTGTTTGAGTGCCCTCTGTTGGTGCTTGCCTGTGTTAAAGTGCTCCCTTTTAGTGCCTGAATCTGTTTAAGTGCTCGGGGTTTGAGCTTCTTGTTTAAGTGTTCCCTTTTATGCCAGCCTGTGTTTAAGTCCTACCTGTTTGTGCCTGCCTGTGTTTGAGTGCTCCCTTTTTGAGCCTGCCTGTGTTTGGGTGCTCCTTGTTTGTGTCTGCCTGTGTTATAGTGCCTCCTGTTTATGCCTGCTTGTTTTTGAATGCCTCCTGTTGGTGCTTGCCTGTGTTAAAGTGCTCCCTTTTTGCGCCTGCCTGTGTTTAATTCAACCCTGTTTGTGCCTGCCTGTGTTTGAGTGCTCCCTGTTTGAGCCTTCCTGTATTTGAGTGCTCCTTGTTTGTGACTGCCTGTGTTATAGTGCCCCATGTTTGTGCCTGCCTCTGTTTGAGTGCCTCCTGTTGTTTAAGTGCTCCCTGTTTGTGTCTGTCCGTGCTTGAGTGCCCCATATTTGTGCCTGCCTGTGTTTGAGTGCCTTCTGTTTTTGCGTGCCTGTGTTTCTGTCCTATTTGTTTGTGCGTTCCTGTGTTTGTGTGGAACCTGTAGGTGTTTACCTGTTTTAAAGTGCTCCCTTTTTCTGCCTGAATCTGTTTAAGTGCTACCTGTTTGTGCCTGCATGTGTTTAAATTTTCCCTGTTTGTGCCTGCCTGTGTTTAAATCCTCCCTGTTTGTGCCTGCCTGTGTTTGAGTGCTCCCTGTTTGAACCTACCTGTGTTTGAGTGCCCCTTATTTGTGTCTGCCTATGTTATAGTGTCCCATGTTTTAGTCCCTCTTGTTTTTGCCTGCTTGTGCCTTCCTGTGTTTGAATGCCCCTTATTGGTGCTTGCCTGTGTTAAAGTACTTTCTTTTTGAGCCTGGATCTGTTTAAGTGCTCCCTGTTTGTGCCTGCCTGTGTTTAAGTCTACCCTGTTTGTACCTGCATGTGTTGGGTTTTCCCTGTTTGAGCCCTTGTTTGAACTTGCCTGCGTTTGTGTGCTCCGTGTTTGTGTCTGCCTGTGTTATAGTGTCGCATGTTTGAGTGCCTGCTGTTTATGCCTTATTATGGTTGAATGCCCTCTGTTGGTGTTTGCCTGTGTTAAAGTGCTCTCTTTTTGTGCCTGTCTCTGTTTAAGTGCTCCCTGTTTGTGCCTGAATGTGTTTAAGTCAACCCTATTTGTGCCTGCGTGTGTTGGGTTCGCCTGTTTGAGTGCCTGCCTCTGTTTAAGTGCTCTTTGTTTCTGCTTGACTATTGTTTAAGTCCTACCTGTGTTTAAGGGCTCCTTGTTTGTGCCTCACTGTGTTTGGGTGCTCCCTGTTGATAGAGTGCTCATTGTTGTCCCTGCCTGTGTTTGAGTGCTCCTTATTTTGCCTGTGTGTGTTTTAGTGCCCTCTGTTGATACTTGTCTGTGTTTAACTGTTCTCTTTTTGTGCTTAAATCTGTTTAAGTGCTTGCATGTTGTTAAGTCCACCCTGTTTGTGCCTGCCTGTGTCGGGTGCTCGCTTTGTGTGAGTGCTCCCTTTTTGAGCCTGCCTGTGTTTGAGTGCTCCTTGTTTGTGTCTGCCTGTGTTATAGTGCCCCATGTTTGAGTGCCTCCTGTTTATGTCTGCTTGTGTTTGATTGCACTCCTGTTGGTGTTTGCCTGTGATAAAGTGCTCCCTTTTTGTGCCTGTCTCTTTTTAAGTGCTCCCTGTTTGTGCCTGCCTGTGTTTAAGTCAACCCTGTTTGTGCCTGCGTGTGTTGGGTTCTCCCTGTTTGAGTGCCTGTCTGTGTTTAAGTGCTCCTTGTTTCTGCTTGACTATTGTTTAAGTCCTACCTGTGTTTAAGTGCTCATTGTTTGTGCCAGACCGTGTTTGGGTGCTCCCTGTTGATAGAGTGCTCGTTGTTGTTCCTGCCTGTGTTTGAGTGCTCCCTATTTTGCCTGTGTGTGTTTGAGTGCCCTCTGTTGATACTTGTCTGTGTTTATGTGTTCCCTTTTTGTGCTTAAATCTGTTTAAGTGCTTGCATGTGGTTAAGTCCACCCTGTTTGTGCCTGCCTATGTCGGGTACTCCCTGTGTTTGAGTGCCTGCCTGTGTTTAAGTGCTCCCTTTTCTCCTTGCCCTCGTTGTTTGTGTCTGACTGTGTTTGGATGCTGCCTGTTGATTTAGTGCTCGTTGTTTGTTTCTGCCTTTGTTTGAGTGCTCCCTGTTTTTGCCTGTATGTGCTTCCTGTGTTTGAGTGCCCTCTGTTGGTGCTAGCCTGCGTTAAAGTGCTCCCTTTTTGTGCTGAATCTGTTTAAGTGCTCCCTGTTTGAGCTTGCATATGTTTAAGTGTTCCCTGTTTGTGCCAGCCTGTGTTTAAGTCCTCCCTGTTTGTGCCTGCCTGTGTTTGAGTGCTCCCTTTTGGAGCTTGCCTGTGTTTGAGTGCTCCTTGTTTGTGTCTGCCTGTGTTATAGTGCCTCCTGTTTATGCCTGCTTGTGTTTGCCTGTGTTAAAGTGCTCTCTTTTTGTGCCTGTCACTGTTTAAGTGCTCCATTTTTGTGCCGGTCTCTGTTTAAGTGCTCCCTGTTTGTGCCTGCCTGTGTTTCACTCAACCCTATTTGTGCCTGCGTGTGTTGGGTTCTCCCTCTTTGAGTGCCTGCCTATGTTTAAGTGCTCCTTGTTTCTGCTTAACAATTGTTTAAGTCCTACATGTGTTTAAGTGCTTCTTGTTTGTGCCTGCCTGTGTTTGGGTGCTCCCTGTTGATAGAGTTTTCGTTGTTTGTTCCTGACTGTGTTTGAGTGCTCCCTATTTTGCCTATGTGTTGAGTGCCCTCTGTTGGTACTTTCCTGTGTTTAAGTGTCGTTTGAGTGTTACCTGTTTGCGCCTGCCTGTATCTAAGTGCTCGCTGTTTGTGCCTGCCTGTGTTTAATTCCATCTTGTTTGTGCTTGCGTATGTTGGGTTCTCCCTATTTGAGAGCCTGCATGTGTTTAAGTGCTCCCTCTTTCTGCTTGCTTATTGTTTAAGTGCTCCTTGTTTGTGCCTGACCGTGTTTGGGTGCTTCCTGTTGATTGAGTGCTCGTCGTTTGTTCCTGCCTGTGTTTGAGTGCTCACTGTTTTTGCCTGTATGTGCTTCTTGTTTGTGCCTTCCTGTGTTTGAGTGCCCTCTGTTAGTGCTTGCCTGTGTTAAAGTGCTCCCTTTTCGTGCCTGAATCTGTTTAAGTGCTCCGGGTTTGAGCTTGCATGTGTTTAAGTGTTCCCTGTTTGTGCCAGCCTGTGTTTAAGTCCTCCCTGTTAGTGCCTGCCTGTGTTTGAGTGCTCCCTTTTTGAGCCTGCCTATGTTTGGATGCTCCTTGTTTGTGTCTGCCTGTGTTATAGTGCCTCCTATTTATGCCTGCTTGTTTTTGAATGCCCCCTGTTGGTGCTTACCTGTGTTAAAGTGCTCACTTTTTGCGCTTGTCTGTGTTTAAGTCAACCCTGTTTGTGCCTGCCTGTGTTTGAGTGCTCCCTGTTTGAGCCTTCCTGTGTTTGAGTGCTCCTTGTTTGTGACTGCCTGTGTTATAGTACCCCATGGTTGTGCCTGCCTCTGTTTGAGTGCCTCCTGTTGTTTAAGTGCTCCCTGTTTGTGTCTGTCCGTGCTTGAGTGCCCCATATTTGTGCCTGCCTGTGTTTGAGTCTTCTGTTTGTGCCTGCCGGTGTTTGTGTCCTCCTTGTTTGTGCGTTCCTGTGTTTGTGTGGCCCCTGTAGGTGTTTACCTGTTTTAAAGTGCTCCCTTTTTCTGCCTGAATCTGTTTAAGTGCTACCTGTTTGTGCTTGCAAGTGTTTAAGTTTTCCCTCTTTGTGCCTGCCTGTGTTTAAATCCTCCCTGTTTGTGCCCGCCTGTGTTTGAGTGCTCCCTGTTTGTGCCTGCCTGTGTTTGAGTGCTCCCTGTTTGAACCTGCCTGTGTTTGAGTGCTCCTTATTTGTGTCTGCCTGTGTTATAGTGTCCCATGTTTGAGTCCCTCTTGTTTTTGCCTGCTTGTGCCTTCCTGTGTTTGAATGCCGCTTATTGGTGCTTGCCTGTGTTAAAGTACTTTCTTTTTGAGCCTGAATCTGTTTAAGTGCTCCCTGTTTGTGCCTGCCTGTGTTTAAGTCCACCCTGTTTGTACCTGCGTGTGTTGGGTTTTCCCTGTTTGAGCCCTTGTTTGAACCTGCCTGCGTTTGTGTGCTCCGTGTTTGTGTCTGCCTGTGTTATAGTGTCCCATGTTTGAGTGCCTCCTGTTTATGCCTGATTATGGTTTGAATGCCCCCTGTTGGTGTTTGCCTTTATTAAATTGCTCCCTTTTTGTGCCTGTCTCTATTTAAGTGCTCCCTTTTTGTGCCTGTCTCTATTTAAGTGCTCCCTATTTGTGCCTGCCTGTGTTTAAGTCAACCCTGTTTGTGCCTGCGTGTGTTGAGTTCTCCCTGTTTGAGTGCCTGCCTGTGTTTAAGTGCTTCTTGTTTCTACTTGACTATTGTTTAAGTCCTAACTGTGTTTAAGGGCTCCTTGTTTGTGCCTGCCTGTGTTTGGGTGCTCCCTGTTGATAGAGTGCTCGTTGTTGTTCCTGCCTGTGTTTGAGTGCTCCCTATTTTGCCTGTGTGTGTTTGAGTGCCCTCTGTTGATACTTGTCTGTGTTTAAGTGTTCCCTTTTTGTGCTTAAATCTGTTTAAGTGCTTGCATGTGGTTACGTCCACCCTGTTTGTGCCTGCCTGTGTCGGGTGCTCCCTGTGTTTGAGTGCCTGCCTGTGTTTAAGTGCTCCCTTTTCTCCTTGCCCTCGTTGTTTGTGTCTGACTGTGTTTGGATGCTGCCTGTTGATTTAGTGCTCGTTATTTGTTAATGACTGTGTTTGAGTGCTCTCTGTTTGTAACTGCCTGCGTTTGAGTGTTACCTGTTTGCGCCTTCCTATGTCTAAATGCTCGCTGTTTGTGCCTGCCTGTGTTTAATTCCATCTTGTTTGTGCTTGCGTATGTTGGGTTCTCCCTATTTGATTGCCTGCCTGTGTTTAAGTGGTCCCTGTTTCTTCTTGCTTATTGTTTAAGTCCTACCTGTGTTTAAGTGCCCCTTGTTTGTGCCTGAACGTGTTTTGGTGCTCCCTGTTGATTGAGTGCTCGTCGTTTGTTTCTGCCTTTGTTTGAGTTTTCCCTGTTTTTACCTGTATGTGCTTCCTGTGTTTGAGTGCCCTCTGTTGGTGCTTGCCTGTGTTAAAGAGTTCCCTTTTTGTGCTGAATCTGTTTAAGTGCTCCCTGTTTGAGCTTGCATGTGTTAAAGTGCTACCTTTTTGTGCCTGAATCTGTTTAAGTGCTCCCTGTTGGTGCCTGAATGTTGTTTAAGTGCTCCCTGTTTATGCCTGCCTGTGTTTGAGTGCGCCCTGTTGCTGCTTGTTTGTGTTAAAGTGCAACCTTTTTGTGACTGAACCTGTTTAATTGCTCCATTTGTGCCTGAATGTGTTTAGGTGTCCCCTGTTTGTGCCTGCAGGTTTATTCAAAGATTATTCGTACTGAAAAGATTATGGGTACCTCCCGTAAATTGTTACCACTATAAACATTATTGGTACAGCTAATAATTATTGATATCCCACAGAAGGATCATTAGTAGATATAAAGATCAATTTTACACACAAAGATATGATAATTTACATAATAAATGAATTAGCAAATTAGATTATCATACAAATTAGTGGACAATATAAAATAAAATATGAGAATAATTTATCATTAACTATATAAAATCTTAATCAAAAGTAGATAGATATGTTTATTTAAATTAAAAATAAATTTGTAGAAATCTAATGAAATCTTTTAAAACTTAATAATTAAAATTTTAAATTAATACAATTAAGAAAAAATTTTTTAACTAAATATCTTAGTTTAAAGAAAATAGACTATTATTAACACCTTACATATTTAAAAATTATCTATAGTTATCTTTTATAGAAATCAGAATATTAATTACTAATAAAATAATAGCAAGAACCTTGTTTTATTAAAAATTTTAATTTAAAATAGTAACAAACAAAGTAATTATCTTTCTAGAAAGAAAGAAAGAATTTATTGGAAAAAATGTACAAATTTAGAATAAAAAATTACAGTAGTATTCAGTAGTTGAGCACACTTAAGACTAATTAAAGCTTGAGAAGGGTCTTTCTCTTTCTTTCTTTCTTTCTTTCTTTCTATCTCAAGAAATTTATTGAGAAGGGTAGGTATAAAATAAGTTGCAAAAGTAAAGCCTTGAGTTTTGAAAAGTGAAAATTTTTCCTTTATTTTTGTTAACTCGATGTCAATAATGTCCATGCGAACAAATTTATAAAATATTTAAAACATATTTCAATTTTTCAAAAATATTTAGTAAAATTTTTAATTTCTTTAAAATTAAAAAGCCTATTTCATTCTCTTTTGTTTTTAACAATGCTCTTTATTCAAAATATGAATTAAAATATATATTACTAGAAATTATAAGTTCTCTTGTATTTGATCATTATCACATAGCATACACTGTGTGAAAGACTGGTTTCAGTGATTGAAACCTCACCAATTGCACTTTTGGGTTCAAACTATTTAAATCTGTTTAAGTGCTTGCATGTGGTTAAGTCCACCCTGTTTGTGCCTGCCTGTGTCGGGTGCTCGCTGTGTGTGAGTGCTCCTTTTTTGAGCTTGCCTGTGTTTGAGTGCTCCTTGTTTGTGTCTGCCTGTGTTATAGTGCCCTATGTTTGAGTGCCTCCTGCTTATGCCTGCTTGTGTTTGATTGCCCTCCTGTTGGTGTTTGCCTGTTTTAAAGTGCTCCCTTTTTGTGCCTGTCTCTGTTTAAGTGCTCCCTGTTTGTGCCTGCCTGTGTTTAAGTCAACCCTGTTTGTGCCTGCGTGTGTTGGGTTCTCCCTGTTTGAGTGTCTGTCTGTGTTTAAGTGCTCCTTGTTTCTGCTTGACTATTGTTTAAGTCCTACCTGTGTTTAAGTGCTCCTTGTTTGTGCCTGACCGTGTTTGGGTGCTCCCTGTTGATAGAGTGCTCGTTGTTGTTCCTACCTGTGTTTGAGTGCTCCCTATTTTGCCTGTGTGTGTTTGAGTGCCCTCTGTTGATACTTGTCTGTGTTTAAGTGTTCCCTTTTTGTGCTTATATCTGTTTAATTGCTTGCATGTGGTTAAGTCCACCCTGTTTGTGCCTGCCTGTGTCGGGTGCTCCCTGTGTTTGAGTGCCTGCCTGTGTTTAAGTGCTCCCTTTTCTCCTTGCCCTCGTTGTTTGTGTCTGACTGTGTTTGGATGCTGCCTGTTGATTTAGTGCTCGTCGTTTGTTTCTGCCTTTGTTTGAGTGCTCCCTGTTTTTGCCTGTATGTGCTTCCTGTGTTTGAGTGCCCTCTGTTGGTGCTAGCCTGTGTTAAAGTGCTCCCTTTTTGTGCTGAATCTGTTTAAGTGCTCCCTGTTTGAGCTTGCATGTGTTTAAGTGTTCCCTGTTTGTGCCAGCCTGTGTTTAAGTCCTCCCTGTTTGTGCCTGCCTGTGTTTGAGTGCTCCCTTTTGGAGCTTGCCTGTGTTTGAGTGCTCCTCGTTTGTGTCTGCCTGTGTTATAGTGCAACCTGTTTATGCCTGCTTGTATATGCCTGTGTTAAAGTGCTCTCTTTTTGTGCCTGTCTCTGTTTAAGTGCTCCATTTTTGTGCCGGTATCTGTTTAAGTGCTCCCTGTTTGTGCCTGCATGTGTTTCACTCAACCCTATTTGTGCCTGCGTGTGTTGGGTTCTCCCTGTTTGAGTGTCTGCCTATGTTTAAGTGCTCCTTGTTTCTGCTTGACTATTGTTTAAGTCCTACCTGTATTTAAGTGCTCCTTCTTTGTGCCTGCCTGTGTTTGGGTGCTCCTTATTGATAGAGTGCTCGTTGTCTGTTCCTGCCTGTGTCTGAGTGCTCCCTATTTTGCCAATGTGTTTGATGGCCTCAATTGGTACTTGTCTGTGTTTAAGTGTTCCATTTTTGTGCCTAAATCTGTTTAAGTGCTTGCATGTGGTTAAGTCCACTCTGTGTTTGAGTGCCTGCCTGTATTTAAGTGCTCCCTTCTCTCCTTGCCCTCGTTGTTTGTGTCTGACTGTGTTTAAATGCTCCCTGTTGATTTAGTGCTCGTTGTTTGTTAACCCTATTAGTCCTGGGGGGCGTAAAACGCACCCCCTTCATTAAAAAATTAATTGTAGAAAATTGGCTGAATCATATCCCTTCAAATTTTGTGACTTTTCCTAAAATCGCTAGCTGCATCTTTTGAAACCATATTCATGTAAGTTGAATGACCCTTTCATGTCCAAAACTGTCAATCAAAATCAAAAATTAAAATTTTTCAACAAAATTTTGACATTATCTGTACTTAATCTTATAACTTAGGATCTATATTATATAATACCCTGAAAATTTATAATTATGTACAGTTTGGAACGCATAACACTTTATATATTTAATTTTTTCAATAATCATGGCTACTTTTTAGAAAATGTCAATCAAAATTTTGATTGATCAAAAATATATCTAATAATATACAGTGGTACCTCGGTTTTCGAACGTCTCCGTACTCGTACAATTCGGTTTTCGACCAAAAAAATCGTGCCGTAATTGTTTCAGTTTTCGACCAGATATCGGTACTCGATCAGCTCCCAAACACGCGATGAACGCATATTTGTTCAGGAATAGTTTAATAAAAAGCAAAGTACTTTATTGTTTTATACATGTATGTATTTATTTTGTTTAAATATTCGTGGAATATACAAACATTTGAATATTAAATATTTATGTAATAATTTTTTGCTAATTTTCCTGACTATTTACATATTATATTATTATATATTTATATTTTAGATACGACCCAATCATGTCTCCTAAAAAGAATATAAATGACGGTGACAAAGGAAAGCGAAAAACTACGAGAGCGACAATAGAAGTAAAGAAGGAAATAATAGGAAAATATGAGAATGGTGTTCGTGTTTCCAATCTTGCATCGACGTATGGCATACCGAAGTCGACAATATCAACGTTTTTGAAAAATAAAGAGATTCTTAAAGCCGCTGATGTTGCAAAAGGATCTAAAGGAATAAGCAAGCAAAGACCACAAATAATTGAAGAAGTTGAGAAGTTATTGCTTGTGTTTATTAAAGAGAAACAGTTGAAAGAGGATAGTGTGAGTGAAGCATTTATCTGTGAAAAGGCGCTAAATATCTATGGCGATCTAGTTAATAAAATTCCTGGTGCAAGTTCTAAAGACTTTGACTTTAATGCAAGCAGAGGATGGTTCGAAAAGTTTAAGAAAAGAAGCGGAATTCACAGTGTACTTAGGCATGGAGAGGCGGCAAGTTCAAACAAGAAAGGAGCAGAGAAGTTTAAAAAGAATTTAGTGACTTCATAAAAGCAGAAGGTCTCGTCCCACAACAAGTCTTTAATGGAGACGAAACAGGTTTATTCTGGAAAAAATTGCCAAATCGCACTTTTATAACGAAAGATGAAAAAGCGTTGCCAGGCCATAAACCTATGAAAGACAGGTTGACTCTTTTGATGTGTGGTAACGCTAGTGGTGATTTCAAAGTGAAGCCACTCTTGGTTTATCACTCAGATAACCCTAGAGTGTTCAAGCGGAATAATGTAATGAAAAGCAAATTGCCTGTAATGTGGAGGGCAAATGCAAAGGCTTGGGTCACTCGGAAAGTTTTCACCGAGTGGATGCTTGAAGTTTTTGCTCCAAGTGTGAAAAAATATCTTCAGGAAAAGGGGTTGCCATTAAAATGCCTCCTATTACTTGACAATGCTCCCGCACACCCTCCAGATTTGGAGGCGGACTTGGTTAAAGAATTTGATTTTATTCAAGTAAAATTTCTTCCACCTAACACGACTCCGATATTACAGCCGATTGACCAACAGGTGATTTCAAATTTTAAGAAATTATACACTAAAGGCCTGTTTCGTAAGTGTTTTGAAATTACGAATGACACTGAATTAACTTTGAAAGAGTTTTGGAAAAACCATTTCCATGTCTTGAATGCTATCAATCTCATTGACAGTGCATGGAACCAAGTAAGCTACAGGACAATGAATTCTGCTTGGAAGAAACTATGGCCAGAATGTGTAATAGAACAAGACTTTGATGGACCTAGCCAAAAAATTGTTGACGATTCTATCATCGGTGATATTGTGACTATAGGGCAAAGTATGGGATTGGAGGTAAACGCAGATGATGTTGAAGAGCTTGTGGAAGACCATAGTATCGAGCTAACTACAGAAGAACTCAAACATCTTCAAAATGAACAGAAAACAACGGCTGATGAAATTGAAGAAAAAGAAGAGGATAAAGAAAATGCCTCAAGTGCTCTAATGAAAGAAATGATTTCAAAATGGATTGATCTGCAAAACTTTGTTGAGAAATACCACCCAGACACAGTGATTACAAATAGAATGGTGAACATGTTCAATGACAATGTGATGGCTCATTTCAGAAAAATATTAAAGTGCCGACAAAAACAGCAAACACTGGAAAAGTTTTTAGTGAAAAGAACAGACTCCCCAAAGCAGATTTCACGTGAGCCAAAAAGACAGAGAACAGTGACAGAAGAAGATGAAGAACGTAATTTCCCAGAAGTTACTATGGAAGAGGGCTCCACTTAACTTGCTCCGTTATCAATACCATGTATCGCGTGAATAAACATTTTTTCTTTATTTTTTCATTTTAGTAATACGTATATACATATACTTTACACTTCATTTGGTGCTTGAGAACGGATTATTTGCTTTTACATTATTTCTTATAGGAATAAATGATTCGGTGCTCGACCAAATCGGTTTTCGAACACTTTGTAGGAACGAATTATGTTCGAAAACCGAGGTACCACTGTATACCTTCAAATTTTACATAAAATATATGTTTTTATACTAAATCGGTCATGCTGTTTTCATTTCCTGACTCATTTTTTACATTTAGGATTTGAAAATACCTATAAGTATTAATCAAATTTGCGGTTTACGTGTGAAAATTGTCTCCAAAAACATTCCTTCATATTTTACATAAAATATGTGTGTTATACTAAATCGGCCATGCTGGTTTCATTTCAAGACTCATTTTTTACGTTTAGGATTTGAAAATATCTATAAGTGTTAATCAAATTTGCGGTTTACTTCTAAAAATTATCTCCAAAAACATTCATTCAAATTTTACAATGAAATATGTGTTATACTAAATCGGCTATGTTGGTTTCATTTTTTACGTTTAGGATGTGAAAATATCTATAAGTGTTAATTAAATTTGCCGTTTACTTCTAAAAATTGTCTCCAAACACATTCATTCTAATTTTAAAATGAAATATATGTTTTATACCAAATCAACAATGCTGTTTTCATTTCTGGACTAATTTTCCACATTTAGAGGTTTTAAAATATCTGTCAATGTCAATCAAATTTGCGGTTTACTTCTAAAAGCTATCTCCAAAAATATTCTCTCAATTTTACATGAAATATGTTTTTATACCAAATCAATCATGCTATTTTCATTTCTGTACTTATTTTTTACATTTAGAATGTGAAAACACTTATAAGTGTTAATGAAATTTGCGGTTTACTTCTAAAAATTGTCTCCAAAAACATTCATTCAAATTTTACAATTAAATATATGTTTTTATACCAAATCAACCATGCTAGTTTCATTTATGGACTCAATTTTTGCAGTTTGAATTTGAAAATACCTATAAGTATCAATCAAATTTGCGTTTAGTTCTAAAATTTGTTTTCAAAAATATTGATTCAAATTTTACCTGAAATATATGTTTTTATAGCAAAAAGATCATGATGATTTCATTTCTGAACACAGTTTTCGCATTTAGAGGTTTTACTGCTAGTGTCAATCAAATTTGCGGTTTATGTCTGAAAACGATATCCCAAAATATTCTCTCTAATTTTACATGAAATATATGTTTTTATACCAATTCGACCATTATAATTTTTATTTCTGAAATCATTTTTTCCATTTAGAGGTTTTAAATGTCTGAAAGTATCAATCAAATGTTCGATTTACGTCTAATGTCTACAGAAATATTTTTGAAATTTAAATAAAATATCTGTTTTTATGCCAAATGGAAGATGCTGGTTTCATTTTTGGACTCAGTTTTGGCATTTATGGTTTTAAAATATCTGAAAGCTACATTCAGATTTGCGGTTTACTTCTAGATATTGTCTTCAAAAATATTTCCAAAAAAATAAAGTATCTGTTTTATACCAAATTGACTATGCTTATTTTATTTCTGTACTGGATTTTGGATAATAAGTGTTAAAAAATATATCGAAGTAGCAATTGAATTAGTAATGTATGCCTGAAAATCAGTTCTGTAAAAAATTTTCAAAAAATGGATGCATATTAGATATATAGTGAAAATATACTTTTTTTTGTATATTTTGGCTTATAATACTTTCTACAATCATCTTGAGTATTAAATATTTATTAAAAAAACAAACAAAACGTATTATAAGATCTTTTGAAAATTTGTATGAGAGAAGAAACCAAGTTGAAAACTAATTTAAAAGAGAAAATATGATCAAAACAAATAATTAAAAAAAAAATGTATCCTGACTAAATAGAAGATCTATCATGTTCTAATGAACTAGGAAGTAGTTTAATTATATAATAGATGCTTCAAAAAGGTTTTGACTGTGAAAAAGAAGTTCGTCTTTTACAAATTAAAAATATTTAAATCTATAGCTTATCATATAGGATTACAATTATCTTTTAACTAAGATGGGTTGGAAATCTGAAAATTTAGAATAGGTCAGATTTATCAAAAATGGCACAGATGCCAATATGCCAGAATTTAGTCACTATCAAGATATTTTTAATTTAAATTGAATTTGTCCATCTTTTTCCTTTTGCGTAAAAAAAATATTTTTTAGATGAAGAACGTGGACAACTTTTTGTAATTGAACAATGAACATCACGAATGATTCATCAGAAAAAAACCTTTGAAATGAGATTGGTTAACAAATATTCAGGCCTGATAATAAAATACACGATACTGATTAAAAAGTCTAAGATCATCAAAAAGATTCTTTAATCAGAATGCTTTGAAAGAGGAAAAAAGTAATTTTATCATTATAAAAAAATTTTCAAACACACATTGAAGAATATAAATTTCTAATGAAAAAAGAGCTACCAAGAAAGGAACATCATGTAATGAATAGCAAAATTACATACTGTAAATTATAATATGACGTAGAGACTACAAGTCGATAACGAATTTGTAGCCAAAAAGATGGAGGTCCAATCGAGTTACCTAAGTTACTGTAGAATGAAATATTTTGAGTGAATTAAACACCTAAAGTTGGTTTATTAAATAAATTTTAAAAAATAATTACCAGAGAAATACTGCAAGTAGTAGTTATTTTTATCTTTATATATTTGACATTGATTTATAGGTTTAATCTATTTTTGACAGGTTTTATTGATTTCATAAAAAATGAACATCCCTATTAAATTCTGCATACTTGAAATGTATAAAAAACTTTTTATAAGAATAAAAATTTTAATTTTCACATGGGCTGTCATTTAAATTATTTTGTCAGGTTTGACTAATATTTATAAAAAAAAAAGGAATATAACCAGTGAACACAGCCTACTTGAAAATGGGTATATGTGTGTAAAATGCCATACACGGTAAACTTCATCACCTCCCTATACTTTCTATTAAACGTAATTCTCTAATTCAAAAAACCGTGCCTGATCCTTTGTTTTTGGAATAAATCAATTTTTTGACAGTTTTGATTGATTTTTATATAAAAAATGAATATCACCACTGAATTACGCATGCTTAAAAATGGGTATATATGTGTAAAAAACTTTATATTATTACTTAGATAAAAAGTTTCTTTTTAAGATGGAATCAATGCTTTGATAACTTTAATTGATTTTTATAAAAAAAAATGAATATCACCGCTGAATTCAGCATGCTTGAAAATGGGTGTATATGTGTAAAAAACATTATATAATTATTTATATAAAAGTTTCTTTTTTGAGATGAGCTGTCATATGTAAATCACTTTTTTGACAGGTTTGAATGATTTTGATAAAAAATGAATATCACCACTGAATTCAGCATATTTGAAAATGGGTATACATGTGTAAAAAACTTTATATAATTATTTAAATAAAAAGTTCCTTTTTGAGATGAGCTGTCAAATATAAATCAATTTTTTGACAGGTTTGATTGATTTTGATAAAAAATGGACATCACCACTGAATTCAACATAGTTGAAATATATATGTAACATTAAAAATATTTATAAAAACTTATTAATATCTGAGAAAAATAGGGGGAGGGGGCACTTTACGCCCCCAGCACTTGAGCGGACAAATTTTGCCCAGCACTAATAGGGTTAAGATATTTGTTTACGAGACCTTAGCTGTATTGATATAGTGAAAACTATAAGTACCTATTAATTCAGATTCAAACTCTCCTTTAGTTAACAACAGTTCCAGTATTTTATATAATTATATTTTTTGCAGAAAATCATGAGTTTGGAACTTTGTTAAAACTCATTTAATTATAAAAAGGAATATGAAAAATGTACTCAAGAATCTATGGAATGTATAGGACAAATAAAGTCAAAAAATATAAAGAGCAAAAATTTTAAGATAAAAACTTGTATTGCTTTACAATTAGAATGAACAGATAGTTATAAGTTCATATTACAATATAAAATTTTAGAATATGTAATCTATGTCATAGTTGTAACAACCATTTTGTTTAGGAATTTAACGAGTTGCTCATGTATTGTAATGTATTCATTCGGACAGTAATACTTTGGAAACACTTTACAAAAATGTTCTTGTAAAAACCGAACTTCGCATATTTTATCACTTAGATTGACTGTTGTTTTGAAATCAAATCTAATATAGGTGTTGATTAGAACAAACATATCGCGAGTGATTGATGCAATCAAAAAAGGTTCACTGAACTTGTCACAAAAGAGATACTTAACATCGACACGTTGATTTCTTGACTGTCCCATGTAAGGCATGCATCCTAAATATGCAAGGAGATGGTGAATACTGAACTTTAAATTTTGATGCCCAGAAGTTTCACCACTACAAAGTAAATAATATAAGTAATGGAAAGCAGAAAAAGTCAAAAATATTTTAAAACGACTCTCCAATAGACCACTCTTTCAAATATACAACAACACATTTTGAGGTTATAATTTGACCCAAAATATGGTGATGAATTAGGCTAGGTTACGTAGTCGGAGATTGTCACAAAACACAAATGTAAAAAGAATATCAAGTACCTTTGACAGCTAGCCTCCTCTTTCTTTCTCCCATTTAATACCTTGATATAAGATACAAGAATAAATACAATAGACATACATTTGATATATGTATCCTTTGTCTTATTGTGACAATCTTCTAAACTCCAAGTTATATAATATATCTATTTATATCACAGAAAATATTTTTAACAACCAGAATTATACCCACAGAAACTATAAGAGCTAACGGAGATATTTCGGTCATCTTTATGTCACTAGATACACATATAATTTAATTTATAATGTATAAAAATACACATATAACTTATATACTAATGTAGAATAATATAGTGATTGTTTGTATGACAGATCGTCACAAAAAAACAAAGTTTTTCTAGGGCACATAACTTTTTCATGAATTTTCATTTGTATAAGAAATTTGATTATAAAACCAATCATGTACTGCAAAAGATACTACGTTATCATTCAAAAAGTCATTTCAATATTTATTTGACATATAACATTGGGGAAAAAGCTTACTTGAAGTGGAATTTCATGTGAGCTATGGTACACTGGAATATGTGTTGGATCAAACGTCAGTGAAAAAAAGCTTGAAAATAGAGAAAGGAGAATACAATAATTCCGCTCCGTTTCTAGGACCAGGAGGATGCATTATAATGTCTCTGATATTATGGCGTGGAGGTGAACCTTTGTTAAACCTCTTGGGTGTCCAGAAATACTCTGTTTTATCGGGATCAATAAGAGAGTATAAGGTAATATTCTCTTGGATATCAGTAGAAGTAGTACTATAATCGGAAACATATCTCGAACTTGAAGTTATTAAGTCACTATCAGAAGAGCTCATATTCGAAGAACCGAAGCAAAATTGGAATGGAAGGACACAAAGAATAGAGAATGTTAGATTTAAGAGTGATTCAAGAATACGTCAACAAATTTTGTATGTTATGATTTCTTCTTTTCAACAAAATGTAAAACACTATTGCGATATCCCAATAGCAATATAATCAAGTTCGCCATCTACGCCATACTAATAATCATCATGCGTTGTACTATGATTTCTAGAAACCAATTGTTTTACATTTAGTTGGAAAAAAGAATAATCACTAATACGTCAATCTTCAATACATACATATCACATCACAAGTATAATTCATTCACACTGTTTTTAATTTTACATTCAATATCCATTTATATGAAAAACGTCATTTTTTGAGAAACTAAAACTGATAGTATAAGATGAATATAACACAAGTTCAGAAGTTGAAGTTCATACAGCAGAACTTCTGGATCTTGAAGTTTTTTGCTGTGTATATTTTTATTAATTTGAACAAATCATAAATTGATAACTTTTAGAGTTCACTAAAAAAAACTTAACGCCACCTGGAATAAAAATAAATTATGCAAAAAAAGAATTTGACTCAATCATTATCAAATTCATTAAATTAGCCTTCTAAAAAACTCAAAAAGAGTTGTAAAATAAAACAAACAGAAATGATGGAAAACACGATAGAAAAAAATTGTAACAAATATCATAGATATAATAAAAGGAATTTTTTCGTTTGGAAAAAAATTTGAAGACATTTAATGTTCTTATGGAGTTTTTTATCAATAGATCGTCCTACATTTTGTGAAAATTGTGGTCCTGCGAGGGTGCCAACTTTTATTTCTTTGCGTAAAATACATGGATTCATATTTGGGCATGAACATTTGCGTTCAAACGATGGATCTTCTTTCTTTTATTGAATCTTTTTTTTCGTGTAGTTTTGCATACTTTCTAAGAGGTACTACACTTAGCACGTATTTTTTTAAGTGGTTTCGCTTGAGCCCTTATCCACTCAATCCTATAAAATTAGAAGATATAAATATTATGATTTGAAAAATTATATCGAAAGTACCTAAAAATATTTATTTTATGAATACTTGTGTTGGAGAATCGCTAACTGGCTTCATTCATCTAAAGTCTATAATCAATATCAAGATAAAAATAAAATCAATTAAATTTTACGATAATATTGATCCGTTGAAGTTAGGACGTTGATTCAGGCTTTGCAAGTTGATGTGATTAGGTATCGAGAATGCCTTATAAGGGAAGAAGTTCGTGAAAGGAAGAAATACAAATGTCGGCTTTCGAGGTAATCCTTGTAGATTTCATCTATGAGCTTTTCTTTTTCTTTCCTTTTCAAGTCATTGCCTCCATTTCAGTTGTACCAAGAATTCAATTCTTCAATCTCAGGCAAGTCTTTCAATATTTTTCTTCGTTTTTGATGAAGAAATCCATAATTTCCCATACACTGGTCTTTGCTGATTGAAGACTTGCATGTAGACTAAAAGACAGAATAAAAATCATATATCAACTTATGGATTATTAAGTTTGTTCAGACTTTCATTTTAAAAACACACTATAGTTTCATTTTGTCCTCAACTAACCAAATACTTTCAAAGTATTCCAGGAGAGGAGTAACTGCAAAAGGTTACATCAACCTTTTTAACTTTCGCTATGTCACTTTTATCTAGAGGTAATCAAAAATAAAAAAAAGTTAATTAAATTATATTTGTTATGCTATACTTTTATTTGAGGCAAAAAAGCTATAGACAGTAGCATTTTGATGCAGGTTCTGAAACTAACATTCCTGGAATACAACGGACTAAATCCAAGGTTTATGAATTTTCGGTATACGGCTTGACAGAGATAGAAATAACAACCATGATACTGTGCTCCAGGAAAGACTAAAAAAATCTATAGAAGTAAAAACTTAACTCGAAAAAAATACCTTACCTTTTTTGCTGCGGATATTATGGAAGTTTCAAAGACTCCAGTTATGCTGGGAATCAAATATCTTGGAGTTAAAATCTTCTCTTTTATCCAATACAATCACGTAAAGTATTGGAATCTGAATTTGATTATGAAAAGAGTGTACTGTAATAATTTGATAGAATAGTTCTGGATCTTTTTTGAATGTTCCGTCAAAAAAATAGAACTTGGTTGACGTGTTGCAAAGTTTTTCCATGAAAAATATCGGGTTTCTTCTATCTTCATACTGCAGATCCATCTGCAAAAATCTCGAATCATTTGCTGAAAGGTACTTTTCTGCAATTGAAAACTGAATATTTTTTGAGAAAGGGATCCTTTTTCTGCCCTTTCTAAAAAATCGTAAGACGCTTCTTTTTTTGAATGAAGACCTTTCATCAGCGTTGAGGAGAGAAATATTATCACTTGATATTAAAAATTAGGTAATCGAAAAATAGAAAAAAATTCTTGTATATTGTATTGGAACTTTTGAAAGTGTTCTTTGCTTCCATCTTTAATTTACCCTGAATGCTTTTTACCCTTTTCAATTTCTTTGTGGTTGTGCGCCACTCTTCTCATGACTGTCAGGTCTGTATTCTTATTTACAAACAATTTACTTTACTGTTATCTCCCCCCCCCCCCCTCACTCTAAATTTTTTTTTAGTTAATTATTTACTTTTTTACTGATTCATCAACATTTCTCTGATTATTATATAATATCATTTAGAATTTTTTTAGATTTCGGTAGAATCATTATCACTTTAAAAATCAATTGGTGAACAAACTTTCATCTATTTCTACAGTCATGTTGTGTCCTCCAATCACTCTAGGATTAGCTAGAGGATGTTGGGCACACATTTCTCTCAAATAGTTGTTCCAATCAACCACTGATTGGTGCTTCATTTCTAATTCACGTTCACAAAATTTTATACTTGGCATGTTGTGTGCCCAACAGTAAATATACAATGCTGCTTTCCGTAAAGGTAAACGAGAGTTTTTGAACCAATTATATTTGTTCTTACTCCTCTTTCTTCTTTACATAAACAAAATTTTCTTAGAAAACTAATGCTAATAATCGTCTGCTAAATATCGCCTGTTTTTTTTAATTTTTTTAGAGTGGGGGGGGGGGGGGGGTAACAGAAAAGTACCCAAATTTCCTATTCAAAAGAATTATGGGTTTTTTTTTTTAAAAGTATTCGGTTAAAACATATTAAACTTTTAGTAAAGGGTTTGAAAAGTCTAGTTGTGTGATGAAAGGCTCAGATTGTAAACATTTTTAAAAGCAGAGAAAGCTAAAATGTTTCTAAACTCTAAACAGACTTTTCACAGTTTAAACAGATTTTAATTCTATTAAAAGATCGACGTTTTCCGAGCATTTTATCAATATGAACGTATCCATTAGTATGACATAATATCTACCCTTAAGTACAGTGCTACGTCAAAATTATGCTTATGCACTTCCCCTGATTTGGTACTCAAAAACAAAATTTAATTAAAAAATATTATTAGTTTTGCGTTACTTTGGTTTCGATTCGTTTTGGATAAGACCGTTAAAAAAGATTGTGAGATCATTGAATAAAAAAAAGTCTAACAAAAGTAAATCCGCTTGCATTTAATAGTTTGCTAGAGTAAAAATACAAAGTTTAATTACCCGTTTTAAACCAAACTTCTAGGTCAATAATATATTCTTAAAAAAAAATGAAAATTCCAAATATGAAAAAAAAGATATAATTAATTGAATTGAAATCTCACTACATGTAAATACTAGATTGCTGGCACAGGTTCGTAAACTTATAATAATTTAAAGGCTTTTCTATAAGATCGAATCTATAAGACGTGAATGCTTCAGAAATAAGAACTATTTGCATTGGGATTATTTTCCTTTCATTAGCATGAAGCGCATACTAGGATACTTTCATTTCAATAAGACAAATAAGGCGACATTGAGTTGATTAAAGCAATTCTTATTTAAAATATCACAGGAAACACTTTAAAAAAACTTTCTTAATATAGCTACAGTCTTTTGCATACTCCATTCAAAGAATTTTAGCAAAAAGAAGAAAAATGGTTAAAATATTTGAAAGTTTGGAAGGCAATCAAAATTACAAAACCAAAAACTTCAAACCAAATGTACGGAGAAAATAAGTTATATATTTGAATTTCACAAAGCTAACTCGGCAGAAACAATAAAATCTAAGAGAGGTAAGTTAACATTGAGACCTGACCTAACCTAACCTAACCTAGTTTTCGTTTCAGATGTGTGCCCATGAAATATTAAACAATCCTGTAAAGATTGGAGGTCCAAACTGCACCGTGGAAATTGATGAAACAGTCTATGATAAAAGAAAGTACAATCAAGGAAGAATGCTGAAGGAACAGTGGGTGTTTGGAGGCGTTTGTAAAGAAACTAGAGATGTCTTTCTATATATGCCGTAGAGTGAAGAGACCGGAGTACACTGGAGAGCTGAATCAAGGAAAACATTCTACCAGGTAGTACGATCGTTAGCGACATGTGGAAAGCATATGAAAAAATAGAGGATATTTCTGGGTAGAACTTTAAGCACTTAACAGTAAATCACAGTGAAAACTTTGTAGATCCTATCACTGGAGCTCACACACAAAAAATTGAAAGCACCTGGAATTTGCTGAAACGCCGTAACAAAAGGCACTGTGGAACTAAGCGTGAAATGATAGATGTTTACCTATGTGAATTTATTTAGCGTCGCCAGCATGAGGGACAAGACTTATTCAAGGTGGTACTAGAATATATTTCAAAATTCAAAGTTTTTAAAAGATTTTGTGTTCTTAACAAATGCATAGGAAATAAACAATTTTAAATAGCCATAACTTTTTTATTTTTCATTTCTCGAAAAAAAGAATTAAATTTTCGGAAAGAGCATAAAAAACTGCATTAGAAAAGTGTATTTTGGTTTCATAGTTTTACCGGCAGTGAAACCGAAAAGATCCGTTATAGATTACATACTTTAATAAATTGTTAGTTAGTAAAATTTTAAATGATTTAGAGTCAATAGAGGAAAATTAAAAGATTCACTTTTCGCTTTTCAAGTATTCGCACTTGGCGTGTGTATCGTTGTTCATAGTCTGAGTGAAATATTATTACAAAAATATTAAAATCAATAGTTTGTAAATGAACTATTCAATGAAAGTCTTAAAATGGAAAAAAATACCAGGACAAGAAGAGCCTTTGCTGCAATAATAGCCAATACTGGATATGTTTTCTCTTCTCATGAAGTATCTGAATCAGTCGTAGATCATCGTGAAATGCGAGGCCTGAAAAAATAGTAAAATAAAAGTTACGATAATTTGTTTTGTGCTAAAAGTAAAATAGCAAGAGTGTTGTAAAATTTGGGGATATAATAGCAGGAGCCAAGTGAGATGTGATCAAGGAGTAATAGTAAAACCGAAAAATGAGTGCAAAAGGGATGGAAAAGCCTGCATGCCTTTTGATTGATGAGTTAAATTGCGAGTTAGAAGGAAGGAGGATTAAATCGGGGTTTGGTTAATGATTTTGAAGAAGAGAGAGAAAAGATCAAAGTAGTTTGTGTCATATGTTTGAGTTATTACTTCGTTGAGGATATGGGCCTAGGAATCTGTACTCGAAAAAAGAAAGAGAATCCTCACTCATAAAATCAATTTATATCTGGGTCTTGATATATATCGATATAAACGATTGATATGTATCAGTTGTAATTTATCGCGCAACCCTCTAGTTACAACCACACGTTAGACGCACCGTGACCTTTGATTTCACAAATAACGATCAATTTACACGCGAAAAAGCAGCCTAGGATTTTCGTTACAATCGTTGAAAGAAGAGGTAAAAGATATGCTTCTTCATATTTGTTGCTTTACAAAACAAACAAAGAACTTGGATATAAAAGGACTCAAAATTGTGGCTTGATTGAAAGAGAAGAATGTTTCATTTTGCTTATTTTTTCCTTTATGCTGTTCTCGCAAGAAGCTCCCTTTTCACAGGTATATTAAGATTTCATTACTTCATTATTATCAATAGAATCTTTACAAAAAATAACAAAATGTTTTTTACAAGAAATATTATTACACAATGAACATACATCTTTTGTGTTTCATGGTATTTTCCTTTTTGCAGTTTCAGTGATTTATTCTTCGAGTGGCTTTCGTTTTTTGTTTCTTTGCCCATACATTGAAACTTTAGAGGGCATATAAGTGGAAATAGAAACAACGATTTCCATTTGGTTCATGTCCAGGTTTCTTATGAAATTTGTGTGCAAATTTTTGGATTCATTTAACGTTGAAGATGCATGAAATCTTTCTTTTTCATCATTAATTTTGAAAAGTACCCAGCAGTTGTGTACAAAAATATGGAATATGTTAGTAATTAATCTTTTTCCCCATCTTCCATCTCTATAATACTGAGAAGTGGAATACAAACAGACATTTTGGTCTACTCGATGAACTGTTGTATAATACTTTACTTGCTATGTAATCTCATCTTTTTCTAATTCTATCAATTCTTTTTATAATATAATGATCATGACCATATTGATGATGATCAGTACTTACCAAAACAATTGGCTGTTTGCTTTTTTTATCATGATATATTGAAAAGTGGAGAGTTTTTCCATCCTCATATTTTTTTTCTATAACATCAAGTTTTCTACGAAATTGTGATGCTGCTTGCTTACAAAAATCTTTTTATCAAATCAGGATCAATAAAAGTAGTAAGTCTCTTTCTTGAAAAAGTTCCATTACATTTTACAAGATATTCCAGTATCTAACAAAAACTCAACAACATTTTTATTAAGGCTATCAGCAGTCATTCAAAATTTTTTCATTATTTGGTTTACAAGCTCAAGAATACCTTGATAAGAATTGATTTTTTTTTAGAGATTGTAAGAAAATATCATAAATATATATATAGTGCTCATCATCCGCAACAATGAAAAATTATTTACCACATTTTCCTTTTTTACCTTTAATGAAAGTTTTAAGAGGGTCTTTTGGTAAGAAAGATTTTCTTAAATTTCATCTAGACAAATACTCGAATTGGGATCAGGGTATTTATATTTAATGAACACACCTGACATTTATAAAATTAGTTTTGCACATAATTTGTTAAGATGTTTTGGCATTGAAATATTCATATGTTCCATCATTTCTAACTTTCTTAATTTTTTGGTTCCCTTTTATATTAAAGACTTTTCCTGGACCAAGTAACGCACAATTTTAAGACACTTAATTGGAACACCATATTGGTCTTTTATAAATGTCTCTAAACTTTTATTAAAACTTTGAATACTAACATGTTTACCTTTATCTGTATTCACCAATAAATGAAACCCAAAATTTTGAAAGAGCTTTTGAAAACTTATCATTAATAATTCCATTTTTAATTTTACCGTTTTTATTTGTCCAAAATAAAATGTAATCGATAATTTTCCCATAACAAAAACAAAAAAAGCTTTTTGTTTTCAAAGGTATTTTTGAGAACAAAAGCTCTATGTAAAATGAAAATTTCGTTTTTAACAAGCGAGAAAAATGTCGATTCGACATCATCGTATCCTAGGAGAATAGAAAACACGACTAATTAACAATTTTTTGTTTTTTTTCCCGTTTATTTTTCAAACTTATGGTCTAATCCAACAAAAGTTGAACAAAAAGTGTATTAAGTTTAGGGGCGGGGGGGGGGGGGGGGGGGGGGGGGTGTCATTTTTGAAAACAAAAGCTCTGAAAATACGAAAAGAAGAATTTCGTTTTTAAGTCTAATTATTTTACTTATGGTCTAATCCAGGGGTTGGCAAAGTGGTCGATATCCACACCTGGGGATCGATAACAGATCTTAGGGGGTCGATAAGATAGACAAACTTACCAAATTGTGCTATGCTTTTTTTACTTTATAGTAGTAATAAACATCTTTTTTCTTTTAAAACATAGCTTAGGACATTGTATAGTATAGGGTATATGAAATATTTTTGGTTTGTACTTTTTCTCTTAATTGTTGGACATTGATTAATCTTTTTATGAAACATTTATATGAGTGGTGGGGGTCGTTTGCCGATCCATGATCAAAAAACTAATTGAAATACTGTGCCAAGTTTGGTGGGGGAAGGGAGGAGGGTTCTTTTTGAAAAAAGCTGTGAAAATGAGTAAACAGCAGCAAATTTCGTTTTCGGGATTCGATATGATCGTGTCCAAGGGGTCGGGATATGGAAGTGTCAATTTTCTAAAATTTGGCAAATATAAAATAATCTTAACCTTATTTAAAATATAATCAAATCATTTGGAAAGTAATTAGCCTATTTACTTTAGAAATACAAAGACTATTTTTGATCTTAAACAACATGAGCTACATTTTCTTGGAGATTTACAATATGTTAGGTACGTAAAGAGTAGTTTTAGATAAATCATACTTTAACATTAAAATAGATCATTTGGTTCTTCAATTAACAGCCCTATTCATGACGGGCTATTTTCTCACTTCTTTTTTCTTAAACTATTGAATATTTTTACTAAATCTGGCGTGAACCCACAAAATAATTTATTGTGAATTGAAAATCAATCAAACCTGTCAATCAATATACTAAATATATAAACTTGAAAATATATTAAAAATTCCTCATTTTTTACGATAATATTGTCTTAATTTATTTAATAAACCAACTTTTCATGATTAATTCACCTAAAATATTTTACCTGTCAGTAAATTCGTTTTCACAGGTGACTTAATTGCAAACACTTTTTCTCATTATATTAAAATAAACTTATCCATACACAGCAAATCGAATATCCTCAATTTGATTCTGAAAATACTTGTGGATTTAAATTGCGGTTACTTTTTAAGTTTGGTTAATTTGTGGTCAGATATTTTTTCATAATTTTCGTCCCATTTAGCAAATCGACCTTTCTCTATTTCATCATGACATTATTTTTGTAAATATATACACATGTAACGAATACTACATTTCAATGTGGTTAAAATGGTTATATATTTATTACTTGGTTCCACACTACATTGACTTTTATATATTAAAGCACAATCGATAAAATGATTTTCTTTTTTGATAAAATAATGATTTTATCCATCCCATAAATAGGAATGGGGCCAAATTTCTAATCAAAGCGACATGAGATCATGTTAAATAAAAGGTCATGAATAATAAATTCAGCAATAACATTTATATGAAAATTGTTGTAAAATTACATGGTGAAAAATATTACTGGCTACTAATCTAACTCAACTGAGCACGTTTAGCCATCCTTGGTTTGATTCTTGTTCTTTATTTTATCTTTCCCTTAGTTTACTAATTAAAGAGGGAGCTTTAAACTATAAATCTCAATCCGACCTTTATTGTTTTGCTTACAAATACACTCTCAGCCTACTTGATTTTTCTATACTTTATATGATATTTAATTTTGCTCGTAATTCTAAACTGATCTTACCTTTGTAGCTCTACTTTCATTAGAAATTCATTTTTTGCAATCTATGTTCGAAAAAACATTTTCAGAGATTTTTTAAGATCAGAATTTAAGCGATTTCATAACTTTTCTGAATCTCCTTGTTGATCCTGTCTTTTTTTTATCAATATAATGTATTGTATTATCAGTGGTTATGAACAAATATCACTGTAAATATTTGCTAGCCAAACATTTTTCAAAATTCTTGTTCTTGGTGAATCCATTCATAATCCTCTTTTTTCAATTTCAAATACTTTTCAGACGAAAAAAATTTCAGAGGTAAGCCGTAAACTTAATTGATACTTATAGGCACTTTGACACCCTAATTGCAAAAATTCAGTATGGAAATGAAATCAGCATGATTGATTTAGTATATAATTTAGTAATAATATCTTTGGACACAATTTTCATGCGAAAACCGCAAATTTGATTGACACTTTCATAAATATTCACACCCTAATGGTGAAAAATATGTTGAGATATGAAATCAGCATGGTCGATTTGCTATAAAAAATTAATTTTATTTAAAATTTGAATGAATGTTTTCGTAAGCGTTGTTAGAAAAAATATTCATTCAAATATTTGGATCCTAAAGGGTAAATATAGGAAATAAAAATTTTACTATAGAGTATATTTATATTTGATTATCTTCTTCTTCTTTGATTACACCTTGTCCCCATGTTGGGGTCGGTGGCTGAGATCCGCTCTCTCCATTTTTTCCTGTCCTGCGCCTCCTCTTCGGTCAGTCAATTAACATTTTAAATAACAAATGTAATTTGATTATAATAGTGTATAAAAAGGTTTCTGTAAAATTTTAGTCTGTCACGTTAAAAGCGGCGTCTTCACTGTAAAAGAAAATGTTTGTATTTAGAAAGTAAAAAGATAAAAGTTGGTTACTTCCCAAACTGGACCAAATGGAGACAAGGAATAGGCAAGTATGGAGTTGAAGATGTTGACTCTTCTCAAATAACTCACTTGGTTTACGCTTTTCTAAACTTTGGCCCTGACGGCTCAATAGAAACGAACTACGGTATCGTCTTAAAAAATGAAATGTTTCGCCTCAAAATGATTTCTTTGCACAACAGATACGGATCTAGATTTTAAAGCACTGAAAAAGCTGAAGATTTCAGCTCCAGAAGTAAAAATCATTCTAAGCGTTGGCGGATGGAACGCTGGTCCTGAAGGAACGGGTGGAAGATCAAATTTCATGTAAAATGCTTTGCCGTCTTCTTTATTCACAAAATTTGTACAATTGGTCTCTAATTGCCGATAAGCTGGTGTGGTATTTTGTAATCAAATTTACGGAGAATTTTCGAACAAATATTTTAATTCAAATTAGGAAAAAGTGGCGCGTAATTTTCCAAATCAGAAAAATATGGAAATGACATGTTCACAGTGAGTACTATTAAACACCATGCGCAAATAGCGTGTATATAAGACTCCTATATTTATAACTTTCTTTATTTGTCAGTATCGCATCCAAGGGAAGAATTTTTGAGTTATTGGTGATCTTCACGGGCCCTCAATTTTTTTTAATAATGTATATCAAAACATGGCTATGCTTTATGATAAAGATGCTGTATTTATTTATGTTAGAGGAAAAAATAAAAGAAATTCACTTACTTACTGACTTTTTTTAAAGATGCCATTTAATTTTATTGAAAATAAAAAAATAGTAGATTTACAAAAAAATATTATTATATAAATTAGTTACGATAATTTATAAAAATTTAGCGTAAATTTTTTTGTAAAGCAAATTAGAAACTCTTTTTTAAATGTGGTGAGAGGAGAAAGGGGGAGATAACGAATGTGGATCGGATATTCTTTCATGACTAGACCGTGATAACCTTACCCTACGTTCCCTTTAGAGGGTCAAATAAATTGAACATATTTTCAAATTTAGACATAAAGACACTTCTAAAAATCTATTGATCATTCTACTTGAACACAAAAATAATTAAATAATTGAGTACAAATATATCAAATATACAAGTAAAATTTGTTTAAGTTATTTTAATTTATTTAACAATTTGTGAGTAAAAAAACACAAAATAAAAAAACAGGTTCGAGTAAATGAAAAACAAAAAAAGGAGGGCGGCAGGGGGATACAAGGATTTTATTTTTACCTTCTCGATTCTTAGCAAAGAAGGTAAGTTCGAAAATTTGATTTAAAAAGATAAATTTGGAACATGTATGTCATGCAAACAGTGTAGTGATGGAAGCGTGTAATGTTCGTTTACTCATCCTGAGTTCGAATGTCGATCGTATACATTATTTTTTTTGGATGTGACAGGGCAACAACTAAAAAAATAACAAAAGGAATATTTTATATACAATCCATTTTGAAAACCACATCGCTTTATTTCTTCCTCTCTTAACAACTCAATCGAAGTTTTCTTTATCTTCTTGCTTGTAATAATGCCAAATTTAGTGTTTTACTCAGATAACTCTTATTCTATGCTAGGTGCAGCTTATTAAAGGAATCCATAGAAAAATCCCAATTTTTCACTTATAATAAAAAAATAGGGGTTCAAAAATTCTAGCTCCAAATATGATATATTCCTTTTTTAAGTATATTGTTTCAAAATTTACTAAAATACTTTCAGATCAATAAAAAGTATGTTTTATAGATTGAACATGAATTTTCTATATTTTGAAAATAAACAGTTCATGCAAAAAGAAGTTCATTGTAACAAGCAATTAATCTAACACTTAATTTGAAACCCACACTCTTTCCAAGTTCTAAGATGTATATATTCCAAAACAAATCGCAAAAATGGAAAATTCTCCAAGTCTTGGAAGGAAATGGGAAGTGTTTGGCGATTTCTTCATCGCGTATGTGCTTACGACCCATTTTTTAGTTCTCTGCATCGCATTGAAGGAAAGAAATATATGCCCCTAGGATCGAATACAGATAATTTGATGTGGTGAAAGTGTAACCTTACACTTCCACCACTAGACCATGCCGACAACATTTTACACTATTATATGTCAATACTTACACATTGAAGAGATATATTTTTTCTCATTGTTACTAGTGTTTTACCATCAAAATCTATATATGGCTCATATTTATACCTATAAAATTGATGGGTGTTTTTTTTTAAATACCCCTCTATAATTGAATTTTCCCAATATTTTGCTATCAATTACCTTTAAAATGAATGTAATTGGCTGGACTTTTGTTCCTTAACTATCATTATTTTTCATTGGAAAAAAATTTGAACCACTTAAATATATGAGTAGTGATAGATGCGTGAAAGTGAAAAAAAACACCAATATCTCTATGAGACCAAGAGAAGTAAACCCCGAACAAAGGAACTCGAGAGATCAACTCTGATATATGATCTGAATTTATTTTTAATTCCTTCAAACTTTTTCACTCATTTTTATCTTGATTCAAAAAATCAAAAATATCCTGGAAAAGCACGAGGATAATTAAATAAGCGGCAGAAATGTCTAAGCAAATTCATTTTAGATCCAACATTTTAAGCCGATTTGATGTGAGATAGAGCAAAAGACATTATGTATATAAAACTAACTTATGCGGTTAACGCCGAGAATCGACAATGGTCAAAAATAAAATCTGGTGCGTTTATAAACGCTTTTTCAAGAAATGGTCTGCACTACTATATAAATAGAATTATGGGATTAAATGGGTTAGTTTTACCACATTTTCGTGGTAATTACCACAAGATTAGGAAACAAGATTTCTTTTGTGGAAGGAAACAAATTTTAAAACTATCTTAAAACCCATTTAAGCTTTACCAGTGTCCCATGTTGAGATGATGGACTCAGCACGGAAGCCTCTCGGTTCGACTCATCATCGATACCAATTTGTTCATAGTTTGGTACATCAGTGCCTTGTCGATGAAAACACACCAACGGTACCTTTACCTTACCTTTAAAATAAAGAGTTCCCGATTTGCGCTAATTTCTATCAATTCCATTGAGAGTAAGAGTTTGTCTGAGTTTTCCCTTTGAGAGCATTCACCTTAACCCATTTAAGGCCAAGCAAAGCAGACGATATCTAAAAAAACGCAGACGATTTATATTCAAAGTCATTTAAAAAAGCAGACGAAGATGAAATTACTTATGTTCCAAAATAAGAACATTGGCCGTAAATGGGTTAAATGGGGAAAGAAGTTATGGAAGATTGCTTTTTGCGGCCCTGCATCATATTTACAACTTTGTGCTACATTTTTGTGCTTTGCAGAACCATAGCAAATAATGCAGACACCGTTGACGCGTTCGCCAAGAATGCATTGAAGTTGATTCAAGAAAATGGATTCGATGGATTTGACATCGATTGGGAGTACCCCATCGAAGACACAAAGCAAAATTATCACAAAATGATTAAGGTAAGTCACGGTTCCCACGATAAATATAATGCTAAAAAAAAACTCCTACAAAAATCCAAAATAAACGCTAAAAATTCTTTTTTGAAATATTATTTTAAAATTTTTTAATTTATCTATCATAATTGCATTTATTAATCCATTTAAAAGGAATTTAAAAAATCTGGCGCATCATATTTGGCGCATAGCCCATAAAAGGTTTACCACCTCTGGCCTAGAGTCAAACAATATACAGTGCAAACCGATTATAAAGAATTTGAGGGTGCCTTAAAAGATATTTCGTTATATCGTAAAAAATTTTTAAATTATAACCTAAAAGTATAATATAAATTTATCTTCATACATTGGTAAAATAATCTTCTATTTTTGTTTGTTTTCCCGAGCAGCTTGAGTTGAATAAAAATTGTTACAGTTTTAACAAAATGGTGTGTTCTATTTCGTGCTGAGAACAAAATAAATGAAGTTTTTCAAGTGCTCTTCTGGCTTCAGCTTTAGTGACTAAGTTTCACCATTTTCGTCTACGTCTTCATCAGAATCCATATTTTTTTCAAGCAAGACGTAATTGACGTCAGAAGTGACTAAATTTGAGTCAACACTAATTACATCTTCCAAATTTATATTTTCGTCCACTAAATTAAACTCTCTTAGTTTATTCATCTATTCCCAATTTGAAGTGTTTCCATCAGACATTGTTGAATTTCTTTGATTTGGATTATCATATACTCTATATTAATATTTTCACTATCTTCATCTTGAAACACAAATGCGAGAAAAACATTTTTTGATTGTATTTTCACTTACCATATGATCCAAGCAAATTGTAACATTAACTTTGCATCAAAAAGAGTTAACTCAAAACTTTTTTAAGGTCATAAAAATCCAAAACTTTTTGTATAAGTTTTTTTCTGTAGTTAGATTTCAAACTTCTTTAAACACCAACATCACAGGGGGGGTTGTGAAAGGAGTTTGTGGGGGAAAAAAAAGTTGAACAATTTTTCAAACAATCAAAAAAAAAAGAAGGATTATCCATAAACAGTATGACTTTACTTTTTTCTTTCTCCATTTTTCGATCAAAGTTTGTTATCCAATCTTGAAAATTTTTTCTTATCATTCATGCTTTTGTATTGTACCCATCGTTTAATGGGAATTTTTTAATGTTTTCAAAACACCTGGGGTTTCGACTTTTACCTATAACTAAGGCAGCATTAGTTCCTGGTAAGGACAGTGCGCATTCCACTATCTTCAGTGCATTATTTGTATGGAATATGATTCGCTTCAAAAATGATGAAATGCTCCAACCATTTGTTCTCTATCGTAATTTTTGCTGATACCCAAAATTTAATCTTTTCATCATCAATATATTTTTTTAATAATGATGCCCCATTAAAAAGATCATTTTCGAAAATATTACTATATGGGAAATTTTGTGTAATATAATCGAATGATTTTTGCACATCATTCCATTTAAGTTCTTGTTTCAATGTAACCCAATGAAAATGTTTAATATCATTGTAATGTAGCGTCCACTCTTCTAAATAATCTATGCAGTTACTATACAACTTTTTAACATGATTCATGACATGTGCACGATTTATTGCAACTTGTTCTTCTAGCTGGCTTATACTATTACGAATATAATTAACGGGAGGAAATTATTTTGTAACCGCTCATGGCACTGAAATTTTAAATTATTAACTTCATTTGCCACTTCGATTTCCAAAATTGTGCTACCTTCAATAAGTTTTATAGCATTTTGAAAAAGAGCTGCTTGATTGTGTACAAACTCTAGCCAACGTTTAGAAGAATCTTTTTCAAAAAACTCTTCTAAAATTCTAGGACAATTATCCTGTGAAGGATTTCAAGGGATCATATATTTTCAAAATTCTTTCCATACCTGGCAAAAGAGCTAACCAGCGCGTTTTACTGTATCCAAGTATTTTATGATATTCGACTGTATTTTAAAGTCTGTATAGCTTTGTTTTGAAGAATCACCCCATTTATAGGTAAATTTTGAGATCTTACATTAACAAACAATTCCAACAACTTTCCATCTAATTCACTCACGTTCGAGTTTCCCATTCTTTTAGATTTGCTTGAAACAAAGCCTGAGTAATTTAAATTCACGATTTTTTCTTTATATCTAAGAATTGTATAGAGAAATATAAAAACGTTTTGGAATTTCACATTTTTTATAATTCTTGTTTTCTTCCACACCTTCTATTATTTCTGCTTTCTTTTTTAAGGTTAAACTTTTCCGTTATGTAGTCCATTTTAATTAAACATTAAAAAAACTAGAAAAAAAATAATAAAAATATTTTTGTATACTAATTATTTTAAATTTATATATTTTTTATTATTAAAGTAATAGTTAAAATTTAGGCATTTTAAAAAAAGATAAGAAAACTTTTTATTGAAATTTTTGAAAATTATTATTAATTAAAAAAATTCGTTATATTGACAATTCTTTATAACCGGCTTATTATCAAAACAAGGTATTTTTTCTAGGGACTTAATAATTCCTTTGTTATAAGCGATATTCGTTTTATCCGAATTCGTTATGAATGGAATTGACTGTATATACCTTTACACAAATTACAAGTGATATCTAGTTAAAAAAGTATTCCAGACCAAGTGTAATTATGCTCTATCCTAGGAGTCGCTAACTTGAAGCCTGTGAATTCCTTTTATATCTGCATTGTTCCATCTTAACATGTATAACATTTTATATAAAAGTATCTTTTCGAATCCTTTTCTCAAAAGCACGAAAGTATTGTCAAGTTTTAGCCGGTAAAAAACAGATTAATCCGACAATATTTACGAACTCGCGTTGTTAACGGGGTGAAAGAACTTTCATTTATTCAAAATTATTACAAAGGAGAATTTAAAATCATGGAAAAAACTTGATAATTAAAAAGTATATTTTTTTGCATAAGTTCATTGAATGAAATATTTAATATAAGCTTTTAAAATTTTCATCGAATCGAGATTAATTGCGGCGCGTCATAAATCAATGCACCCTGCAGCTCAAATTTGGTTAAGGGATTTATATACGCCGAACTTAGCTGTACACAACTCTCTCCCACACGCGTTCCCTACATATAAATAATGTCCTGGAAATATATATATTATAGGACTATCTTGTATCGGCATTTATGCTTTTTACTAGTGGGATAGTAAAGTTTCCAGATCTCACAAATTCAAAGAGCGAACATTGCCTTTTTAATCAAAAGACCTTGAATTCAATTTTTTTCTTCAATTTATGTAAATCAATAAGTTAAATTATATTTACTAATTTGAAATCGTTTATAAAAAATGAAGACTTATCAACTTTTCCTATTTTAAAACTTAAATTTAAAAAGAATTCACTACTGCTTTTAAAAATACCTAGAAAATACTCATTTAAATAAGTTGTTCCCATTTTCCTCAACTTCAAAGTCTGACATTTGAAAGATTTCTTCATTAAAGATCCTTCTTCTCTTTTAGCATTTTAGAAAAGTTCTTGACAACGCAGACAAAAAGTATGAACTGACTGCAGCGCTACCAGCATCTGCACTACGATTGGATGCCGGCTACGATTTCAAAGTTCTAAAAGAGTAAGTTCTTCGATTATTTATTACTTCAACTCGGCAAAGTAAAAACTACTTCTGAACACCCTTTTGAATGAAAGTCGATCTTATTAAGAGTAAACCCTGAAATCTTCTTATAACGGATTAATTGAGTATTGAGAAAATGGTAACAAAAAATGCATAACTTTTCTATTATTCCATAATTCGATATTTATAATTAGGTGTTGCATATATCTGATAAACATATATTTTATATATTGGGAAATAAATATTCTTTAAGTTAACTTTTTTATCTTATTATTATTAATTTTGTTTTTATGCAAACTTAAAATTTTTATAGTCATAACGTCTTTTTCCTTTTTATTTGACTCACTTGGGCTCGCCAGACGCGTACCCTTTTGCACTCTATAAATAGCGTTTTTTCATCTATTTTTACTTTCGCGTCTATGTGACAACTTTTATTATAAAATTTAAAAACCCGACATTTATTGCTTAAAATTAGTTTCATCAGATAAATATGATTGAAAGAAAATTTTTTTGGTATATTTTTTTTAATAATGGTGAAAATAAATTTTATTATAACTAATTAATTATTAAATTCATTAATTTACCAAAAAAAGTTTTTTTCAATTGTCCATTTTTTTGTTGGCAACTGTTATAGCCCGTCTTTGTCACAATATGATGAACCTAATTACTTACTTTAATTAAAATTTTGATTTGTGCTGAATTCTTTCGCTAAACAATTTCGCGCTATTTTTGTTTCAGGTCTTTTACAAGACTTCATTGTGAAAAATTTGAACCCAATTCCCTAATGAAAGCGAAAGACTTTGATATTCACAAAAAATTATTTGAAACTTACTATATGATTCGTGCGACGCTCAAAAAAATAATGACTCGTTTTTAGTTTGCTAGACTACTTCTTTGTAATGGCGTATGACATTCATGGAGCATGGGAGAAGAAGACGGGCGTAAATGCTCCCCTCCATAGCAAAGACAACGTCGACATCGTAAGCTTACGAATTATAAATGTTGCTTTTTTTTACCGACTGAAGAAAACATACATACTACAGTTCCTTCTAGGATGGGACATTTTGATTCTCTCAAGTTGGTTATTTTTAGTTTGGCTTCATGCTTGAACGCCCACCTCTATTGACTCCTAATCGTTTGCACTAAAATGAATGCCAAACACAAATTTTTAACGTTTCATAGTTAATTGAAATGAATTGATGCCTTTTCTAAAAAGTGAAATGACTGAAAAATATTTTGGTTATGAAGTTAGAAAGAAAGAAAATTGATCTATAAGCATACACCAAAAATATTACATATTAAAGAAATTTTCTTAACAGATAGATAAAAGTATAATCAAAGCTAGAATGAACAGTGAACATATGTTTTCAGTGGAAGTCTAAGCGGAACACAAAAAGCTTGAAAATGAGTAGACATATATTATAAAAATATTTCAAAAAATATAAACAAAACTATCAATAGTTGGGAAATTTGATTAATAAAAAAATATTTGAGTTTTGAGAACAAGAATCTAATTGGGAGATTAGTTTGCCTCCCGCCAAACACCATGCAAAGACAAGGAAGCCAAAAAAACAGAATTAAGATCTTAATCTTCTTAAAATTTTTCCTTCTTTACTCATAATACGTGATGGGCTCTGGTGATAAACATCGTAAACTTCAATCATTTCTGTTTTCTTTGACAATGATTTTCATAGATTAATATTATTGATTTAATATTGATTTTTTACTCTTACTTAGTGTATATTGCTATTACGAGAGCTTGGCAAAGATCCACCAGAGACATCATCAATATATTGATAAGCGATTTGCAAAGATACTCTATATTTAATTGTAGCGTTTTTCGATGCCAAATTTTGTTAATTTTTCTTTATTGAAATTTGAAAAAATTTGGAATATCTTCCTCAAATCTAGAATAATAATAATTTTCTAAGATTAAAATGTTGAGGACTAACAAAAATTTTTTTGCTTCATGTAAAAGTTTTTTAAAATGTGATTTGAAAGAATGCTTTTATCTTCTTTTTATGCGCTTGTCTTAATAAATCAATAAATAAAATTAAAAAAAAACCAAATTACGCGCTATCATCGCATATTGGAAATGAAGTTACACTAACCTGCATAAACCTTGACTTTCACAGATTCAAAGTATAACTTCGCGTTTAGAGACTAAAATAGATTTAGAGTAAAAAGTCTGCAAAAGGTTAAATTATCATATGAACTGGAATCAATCTGGGCAATTTAATATAACGAAATGAAATTAAGATGTAGTTTCCGTTGCAACTAAAATTTTATTCTACTTAAAAATGTTCATTGAGCGGAAATCAGGCGGCGAAGAAAATTGGGTGTTCAAATATATAACCGTTTATATTTATTGGTAGACAGCTGCGATGCAATACTTCCTAGATAAAGGAGTACCCAGTGAGCAAGTTGTTTTAGGCTTAGCAACATATGGCAGGACTTGGACATTAGCATCGGCATCAGACAACAGACTCGGCTCACCCAGTCAAGGTGCTGGTAGAGGAGGAAAGTATACGCAACAAGATGGAATTCTTGCCTACTACGAGGTAAGCTTGTGCTTTTGGATGTACCCTCCTACAATCTATTTATTTGAAATTTTTCTCAGCCTTCATCTCAAATTTCATCTTTACACCCAAAGTAAAATATATTTTTATCCTGACACCCACAAAAATATAAGCCGTAACAAAAAAATGTTGGAGTCCCAGGGCAGGGGCGTAGCCAGAGGGGGCAAGGGGGCCCCCCCCCCCCCCCCCCCCCAAATACCTTTTCTGCCCCCCAAATACCAAATATTTTTACTACTTAATTAAAGTTCTTATTTTATTTCCAATATGCTTGCTCCCCTAAATTCCTTGCATGCCCCCCCCCCAACTTCCATTTTTTGGCTACGCCACTGTCCCCGGGTCCGGCTTATTTTTATTTACGCGCGAAATTTTTATAGAAAACTAACTAAAATATATACAAATAAAAAATATATTTCTTCAAGTTTTACAATTTTTTACAAGAATTAATTTAATGAGAAGTAAAAAATTTTAATCCTATCGCTCCATCTTTTCATTGAACTATTTAAAAATAAAATGTCATTAACTCGAGAGCCTTTTTAAATGTGTCCTTCTTTCATAAATTTATTATCAATCCAGCTAAGATGAAGTTCCTTTCAATTGCTGCACGTGTAGCCATTATGCGAAGTACACTTCTGGGACAACTGATGAAAGAAATGGAAAAAGATTTGAAGTCAAAATGACGGACACTTATTTTGCGTCAAACTACATGCATACTGCATATGCCAACATAAACTTTTTCTCTATTAATTATAATATAAAGTATATTACAAAAATGTTTGATTTGTATAGCGCCAATTAAATTACATTTACCTCATTTTTAATCATTCAACTTACAATTATGTCACCCACAATATAAAATTTCTTGCCCTCATGATTTTGTTTTGAAAGCGGAAACGCATGGGTACTCTCCATTGTGGGTAACCGCATAATCGTACGTACGGGTATAGTACTATAATTTTAAATACCCATTACATTCAGAAGTTTGACCTTCGTGGGTTAAGACCATCATCACACAAATAACAAATAAACATGGTCCCCTAATACGTCTAGTGTTTTTTTTTATCACGATTCGCAAATAATTTCTTTTATAAATACTGAAGGAAATGGATATAGAACCTAAATTTATATAAGCATAAAGCTATACAAAATGTTCTCTAAAACATTAGGGTAAACACGCGCAGAATTGAATTAAATTTACCGATAAATAACGGAAATTATTTACCCGTTCCCAGCTCCAATTGTATAATCAATGGAACGTTGTTTGTTAGAAAATGCTTTGCTCAAAAAATTGATTTTCCTACGCCAGATTTAAATTAAGGCTGTTTGAGGACATACCAGTGCCTGTGGCACATATGTTACGGAGCACTGGTTTATGATGCTACGGTAAATTTAGACGAGAATGAAATAATCAATTCTTTTTATGAAAGTTTATACTTTCATAGTTTAGCTCGTTAATTAGTAAATCATATTGCAATTGAGCACATGTCAAAATATAGGATTTGTATTTCACATCATCATTTTCCTTCAGAGGACTTTTATGTTTCGTTTTTCTTAAAAGTAATAAATTTCCACCATAAAAATGGAGTACGAATTTTTACGTAAATAAAGGAAAATTTTTTCTCAAAACTCTTCATTTTAAGAACAAATTAAAAATAATGGGATGCATTTCAGTGTTTTTAACTATTTTGAAAAAAAAACTTTTTTTTTAAATTTATTTTGATGTCAAAAACAGAAATAATTGCAATTTTAAATAAATATTTTCTAAATTCAATAATAATTTCAATGGAATCAAAAAATTTAAGGAAGGGCGGGGGGTCATCTATATATTATTCACAATAAAATTATTTCTTAGTTTAAATAAACGAATTTTTCGCCGACAATCCGTTTTATCAAACAAACGCTATGAAGTGATAAGGAGTGGTTAATGTAGGAAGTTGCAAACGAAAATTCATTTGTTTAAAGCTTTGTCCCCAATAAATTGTTTACTCTATCCCTATTTACTTTATACGCAAATTTAATCAGTCATCCTCCATCCCAAAGGTGATTTAATCCTCGATTCAGCGAATAAACAGTCTTCGTTATTTAGATCATAGAGAATAACTGGAATGAAGAGTATGATGAAGCATCCAAGACTCCATTTGCTACGCATGATAAACAGTTTTTAAGTTACGACAACATGAAGAGTATTGAAGAAAAGGTATACATTTACTAAGATCACACTATTTACAAAGATGTGGGAAGTATGCTCGCTCCTTAGATGTTATTATTATCAAGTGATTCTTATGAGATTAAACGACAATTGCCTGAAACTACATATAAGAGCGGATACCATCAATAGTTGAAAATCATTATCTATTAAATTCTAAATAAAAATTTTCCCTCCCCGATTGTATTTAGATTAAAATTGGGTTTCGGGACACATTTAAATTTTTAACTCGTCTATATTTACATTTGTCAAAAGTACATAGTAGCTAATTTTGTTTTTTTTTATTATAAAGTATTGAACAATTCAAAATATTTCTTCAATGCATGCGTATATGTAAAGTAGGAACAGTGCCGAACCTATATCTTTTGAGCTCAGGAGCGAATCCAGTATCTCTTTAGACGAGGTAGATTGAGGGCTAAAACGTTTGAAAACTCAGTACATAGTGTACATCATGTTTTAAATCTTTTTTCATGTGAGTTTAACTTTGCATAGTTATTGTGTATTAAATATTGATTTAATATGAATGCAAAAATATCAAATATTTTTTAAGGTTAAACAAAACTTTAAATTTATTTTAAAATGTTTAATGTTGAAAAAGTGGGCGAAAAAACTTCTTTCAAAAAGTGTGTATACTTTTATAAAGTTTTTTTATAAATAATAATAATCCAGATAAAATGGGAATTGAAAAAGAAGCGATTTTGGAGGAAATTATTATTTGGTAAAATTTGTTTGAAAGGGGGTCCACAAGGATACAACAGATACTCTCAAACAGAGTGAAATAGAAGCTAATTGCTCTTATTAATTTTTTAAACCTTTTTTTTAAGGGTTTAACTTTTAATCTTTGTAAAACGTGTAGATATTTAATTAGTTTTTGCAATTATTTCCTTCAAACTTGATTGAATATAATTTACATGAAATAGCAACTATTCATTTTTCACTATATTCAAGAATTCGAATGTTTATTCAAAAAATGTATAGCAAAAAATTTCAAAGTTTTACAATAATATTTTCAATGTGTTTTCTTTTGAGTCAAAATTTGAAACATATTTTTAGTCGAAACTTGTGTGTGAGAAGAATTATGGTGGGATAATGGTTTGGGACTTGTCAATGGACATGAGAGAAAGGGACGAAGCGTTGTTTGCTTACTCCGGCGACATCATAGACAACAACTGCAAAATACCGAAGAGATCTGATAGGCCTAAACCGCGTACAACGAGAAAACCCATTGTTACCGAAGCTACAACGCCAAGTTAACATCTGGATTTGAATATTTTTTAATTCTAATTAGAATTTGCTTCAAATGTTGTTCGAGATGAGTGCTCTGAACGCATAGGGGCTATGCAAGATTGGACAATCTTTTTTAACGAACAAATCTTGTATACGCATATTAAAGTACTTGGAAAAGAGTACTTTCTGAAGTTTCTTACTATATTGAGATAGATGTTAAAAAAGATTGTATTTTATCCAATCAGATCCTCATTTGAATATTCAAAATAATTGATTCCATTCTAGCGTGATTTGATTAGTTAAAACAAAAATTATTCAACATTTTTTATCCAATCGGATCAATCCACCTTCCCTCCCGTCATAAAAAAGGCCATAACACTTTAAATATTTAATAATATTTCGGCATACAAATACTTTATCTTGTTTCTCCCTTTGCAATAATCAGAATATGTATAATGTTAAAAAATGTAATAATGTTATATATGTTTTGAAATTCACTTAGTATACTTCTGTGCCTCCTTTAAAGAATAGATTTTCCTATTTTCTTCTCACAATTGAATATGAGTAGAGTATCTGGGAACAGAAGGGTTTCCAAAATTGTCTTGACCGGTAAAATACTAATCTTATAACAGTGATGTTTTTTTATACATTTTATTTCCACTTGGTGTCAAATAAGAGTTTATGGTAGCAAATAATGCAGATAAACAGAACAGAAAAACGTGAAAAATTGATGATTTTTTAACTAATTTAATGATTTAATTTAATGAGTTGCATGAGAATTATGACAAGAATAAAGTTGCTCTTGTTTGCATTTGAAGAGATATTTCACGGAAAAGCTGTAATTTTTCAAACTAATCGCGTTACTGCCTCTAAACATTTTATAATATATCGGATTTCTCTTCCCATGGAAATAAGAAAATGTGTCCTTATGTGTATTTGTAGTTTAGGGTTAATAGTGGTTTAGTAGCCATTTTAAGTTACAAGAGCTGATGGGGAAAATTTATTATATTTCATTTATATATAATAATTTATTTTAACCTGAAAAAAATTATATTTTCAATGAATGATACTACTTGGTGGTTGTTTTAGTGGCAATTTATTTAATACAATTAATGTCTTCGCTGAGGCTTTGAAACTTATTTGTGCTAATGATTTTTATGCTTTAAATTGTTCTGTGAATACTCGGGGGTCGCTAACTGCTGTTTTTAATAACAAAAATGAAATGGAAAACAGCTTGAGTGAAATGAATGGAGCCAAATTGAGATTTTGTTCTACTTTATTTTTCTACCTAGTGCCACCAGAAGTTGCTTCAGCCTGTAAAGGAACGAGTAGTTTTTCGTGCTATCCAAATGATTGCAAGTAAATAAAAATGGAGAAACCAACTTTACTTTTTATATTACGCAACCCACTTTAGAAAGTTCATTCATTGCGTCAACAAGAAAGCGATGGTAAAGTCATGCCCGCCCACTTTGTTTTGGAATCCGAAGAGTCAAAGTTGTGATTTTAAGTGCCATTGTTAATTTAAATGCTTTGTTATTCTTATTTCCTTTTAGATATGATCACATTTTGATCAACGATTTTATGTATATTTTGGTTTTATGAAAAAATAAAAAGCAATTCCTTTATTAATTGACATTTATTTAAAAAACAAAGATAGTTATGAACGATAACGAATGTTTTCATCGATAAAGATGCGACTAAAAAGCCCAACTCAAGACAACCTCAACTATTTTACTTTCAGAGGACATGGAAAGAAGCTGAAAAATCCATCACTGATGTTCTCTTTCATGACCAAATTTGATCTGATTTCGCTATCCTTTTCCTTTCGATTTAGGGGTATATTCTCTCAAAAAATGCTTCCTCTTCTAGATCAGGTTGACATGCCTTCTCATTGTCTAAAAAAGAAAGATTTCAAAAATTATCCCCTTTCAGCACTTTCTTTGATTTGTCCACCTTCAATTTATTGATTGCAGAAAACTTAATTTTTGGCTAACTGTTTTTGATTAAAGAATTAAATTTTTCATATCAAATTTGCTGAAGGTCTCAAAGTTTAAATTTAAATGTTTCATATTTCACCTCAAAATTTTCCAAATTTTTCTATAATAACCCTATAGATGGCTTCGTGTATTATAATATATCGGATGAAAAATTTGTTCACCTGGCAGTAAAATTTTTTATGAGACCGAGAACTCAAAATATCACATCACCTCTTTTAGATTTTCTGCTCCTTTCAGCATCTTATTCGACAGTTAGTTCACATAGCGCTCCGAATGCTGACTCGAGAGATAACTTTAGTCATATGCCCAGATAGGAACTCCTTTTTCTTAGCATTCGAATTCCTTATCGGCTGGTGCAAATACTCTCATGCTCTTCAAGGCAGTCGTTCTCAGCCTTATAATAATCAAAGGGACCCATTTGATGATTTGTCAAAATTTATTCCCGATTTCCAAAATTATTTACGTCAAAAGTTGAATTCTAAGAACTTTTTTCATAAATTTACTTTGAAAATAAGTGAAAAACAGTTTTGCTTCATTTATATATTCATTCTAAATTTTTAATACGGTTCTTTGACTACGAGAGGTTATGATAAAGAAAGCACTGATACACAAAGTTTTTAACCTCTGCGCAGAGCAAAAATTGTTTTAAATTTCAAGAATTTTAATTTCCTCAGCCCCCTAGGTTTTTCTAAAATGATTGCAAATTTTTACAAAATTTTCGCGTGAACCTACTAAATGATTGATTGCTAATCTGATTGTGACATTTATTTTTTTTATAAAAATCAATCAAACTTGTCAAAAATTGATTGATATTTGACAGCTCAACTAAAAAAGGAAACTTTTAGTTTAAATCGGTATATAAAATTTTTTATACATATATACCCATTTTCATGTATGCTGAATACGATAGTCACGTTTATTTTTTTATAAAAATTAATCAAACTTATCAAAAATTGATTGATATATGACAGCTCAACTAAAAAAAGAACTTTTAGTTTAAATGGTTATACAAAGTTTCCTATTTATATACAACCGTTTTCATGTATACTGAATACAATGGTCACGTTTATTTAAAAAAAAAATCAATCAAACCTTGTCAAAAAATTGATTGACATATGACAGCACAACTGAAGAAATTAACTCTTTATTTAAGTAGTTATAAAAAGTTTTTTTTTTATTTTTGATTAATTTTTGACCTTTTTAAAATCGTGGTATGTTTGCGGTCAGATATATTGTACTGATTTTTGAACGATTTGTTTTTATGCTATTCTCCAAAAACTATATTCAAATTTTAGTCATTTCACAAATTAATTTATTTCTCTTTGAAGTTTAGATTTTATTTGGAATCTATAAAACAAATTTTTTCAGTATCAAAATTTCCAATGAGGCACGAATATTAATTTTGATACTCATCATTATACTATAAAATTGATTCATATATTTATGTTCAAAAATTTCAAAATATTTATGTTTCAAATTTTCAGAATGAAAATTACGCTATGAATTATATTTTAACTGGAGTTTGCATGATTACATCATGTTTTTTAAATATGTATAATTTTTTCAAACTTTGAATATTCCATTTATAGGTGCATACAGATATGCAAAATTTGGTAAGTTTCTATTTCGGAGAAATGAAGCTATAACTTCTTAAACTTTCTTACATTTGTATATATAAAGTAGGCTCCCTCTTCTTCACAAAATGCCATCCAAGTTTTGCCAAAGTAACGATGTATATATTGAAAAAAATTATAAACGTATACACTTCTTCGTTCATTTGTATATTCTTTGATTATACATATAAAACTTACCCAAAATGGGCAAACACGAAACTTATTTAAATTGACCGATTCAGCTTGTCTCGAGATATTGTAGAGTGAATGGTATAAACCAGGGGCCGGGAACCTTTTTGGCTAAAAGAGCCCAAAAAACACATATTTTAAAATGTAATCCTCTGAGAGCCATATATATTTTTAAATACTAATTACAACTAAATGGAAAAAGAAGACCAACAATTTTAGAGTAAAATAAGACTCTGAATTTATTTTAAACAACATTGTTTTAGCGAAGTTATTTAAATAAGCAAAGTCTGCATCATCATCAGCTTTATCTGTGTCGTCGTGATTCGTAATGATGAAGAAATTAAGAGAGTGTAGAATTGGCAAGAAGGATATGCATTATCGCAATACCTCCCTTTATCCTGAAGGCCACCTAATTTATCTGAGAGCCAGATGCAGTCATCAAAAGAGCCATGTCTGGCTCGCGAGCCATAGGTTCCCGACCCCTGGTATAAACGAACTGTCTTTCTCCTTCAAATAAAATGATGCGCATCAAAATATGCCTCTACAGAGTCCTTGTTCTGTATTTAATTAATTTCATTAAAAAATCACCTCATTGAATTCGGTATAAAATCCTGTTTTTAGTTCTATATCATTTTCAGTTATATTTTCTTTTTTTGCAATTTTGTTTTGCCTACTTATAATTCTATTTGTTCTGTGACAAAATAAATTACACATACAGCTACGTATAACTATTTAATCATGAAGTCCTTTATTTCAGTTGAAGTATCATATGTCAATCATTTTTTGACAGGTATGATTAATTTTTATAAAAAATAAACATCACTGTTGGATTCAGCCTACTTTAAAATGGGTACATATGTGTAAAACACCTGATTTGCAAATTTGATTCACGCTTACAAGTATTTTCAAATTCTAAATCCAAAAACAATCTATAATTGGAATTGGCATTGTTGATTTGTTATAAAAATGTGGATATTTTATGTAAAATTTGAATGAATGATCTTATAGTCAGATTTTAGATGTAAACCGTAAATTTTGTTTTTGGGAACAATTTTTAGAAGTGAACCACAAATTTATTTTACACTTATAGTTAATTTTGAATCCAAATGCAAAAACAATCTATAAATGAAATTGACATTGTTGATTTGATATAAAAAAATATATTTCATGCAAAATTTGAAGGTATATTTTATTAGATATATTTCTCATCAATTAAAATTTTAATTAACATTTCCCAAAAAATAACCATGATTTTGAAAAAATTTAAACTACAAAGTATTATGTGTTCAAAACTGTATATATTAATAAATTTTCAAACGAGTATATAATATAGAACCAAAGTTATAAGCTTAACTAGAGATACTGTCAGAATTTGGCTGAAAAAGTTTAACTTTTGATTTTGATTGACAGATTTAGGCAGGAAAAGGTCATTCAACGGCAATGAAAATGGTATCAAAAGGTGCAGCTATCAATTTTAGGAAATGTCACGAAGTATGGTAGCAAAAGATGTAGCCAATTTGGTACAAGAGAAATTTAGTTAAGGGGTGGGGGAGGGGAGCTATTATAGCCCCCCCCCCCCGTCACGGATAGGGTTAAGATAAAAGTGTATAAGTTAAAAGTCTTCAATTGTTTATTATCACTGTCTCCTCATTTAGCAATTTTAATTCCTAAAAAGACATTATTGTAAATGTTGTATCATCTTTTTAAAACATTTTTGTCTCCCCTTAGTTCAACCTTTATCCAAATTTAATAACAAACATGAATTCTAATTGATTTTTATGCCTAAATAAAAATATCGATAGTTTTCTATTCTGATCTGCTCAGTAAGACTCTATCTGTTTGTAGATTTAAAGTTTTCCTTCCTCCACCCTCCCCTAGAAACTATTAGATTCTTCTTAAGGGGTGAACAGAACACCCATCCACCCTTTTACGGTTGAGAACCCTTGTCCTAGGATAATTTTCCTTGCTAGCTCTAGTTCCATTAAAAATTCATTTTTGGCATTCTGTGCTCGAAGAAACATTATTTGAAGACGTCTTATCACAGAATATGAGCCATCTCCTAACTAGTGATGTATCTGATATTCGCATCAGAAAATGTAAAAAAAAAATTTTTTTGTTTGACTTAATATTTTTATTGTTTATTACTAAAAACTTCACTCTGATTTCAAATCTGTGCTTGTTTTTTCTGTAATATCGATGGTTCAGAAGTTACAAAGTATTTTTCTTAACATATTTTTGTCACAATTTTTGTTTTATTTTTAAGATAATTATATTATAATATTGTCAATTTTTTACTACAAATTAAAAATGGCTACACGGATGTGTAAAAATAATCCTAATTCTTTTTGCTATGTCTGCGGATACTATATTGTGCAAAAAACAGTTTCTTATAAAATAGAAAAAGGATCAAAATATTCGATAGCATACAATTTATATTTTGGTATGCCGATTGGTGACCAGGAAAAAAGTTGGGCTCCTCATTTTATTTGTGGAAGCTGTCGTTCAACATTGGAGGCATGGCTGAGAGGTAGTTTTTTTGTTTTAAATTATCATACTTTTGTAAAAACTCAGAATCTAAAATTTAGGAGAAAGATCAATGCCTTTTGCTATCGAATTTGGAGAGAACAAAAAAATCATACCACTGATTGTTATCTTTGTATAGTCAACATATCTAAATTCAGAAAAATCAAAGGAAAATCTAAAAAACTTGACTATCCTAATATTGCTTCATCAATTGCTCCAGTACCTCATAATGTAAACTTGTCAGTTCCTTCCCCTCCAGAAAAGGTAATTGTTAAAATTTAAAATATTTTGTTATGCTGAATTCTTTGTATACTAACTTTTGTTTAAGGAAAGTTATCTGGATGAAGTAGAATCTGTGAATAATAATGAAATTTTATATTCTGTTGATGATGATGATGATGATACAAAATCTCCTCATTTTCCAAATCAAAGTGAGCTAAATGATTTAATTAAAGACTTGAACTTATCTAAAGAAGGAGCTCAGCTTCTAACGTCCAGGCTCAAAGAGTGGAATCTTCTAGGAGAGAGATGCAGAATAGGGGTGCAAAAAAACAGACATATGGAATATTCTAAATTTTATGATGTTGAAGATGGCTTATGTTTTTGTAAAGATATCAAGGGCCTTTTCAGTGCGATAGGAATTGAACATGTTTCATCAGAATGGAGGCTCTTCATCGACAGTTCTGTTTAAAGTTTAAAGGCAGTTTTGCTTCACAATGGAAACTTGTTGCCATCAGTTCCAGTTGGTCATTCTACGCATATGAAAGAAGACTATGCAAATGTTAAAAATTTGCTCAGCAAAATAATATATGAAAATTTTAATTATGATGTATGTGGAGATTTCAAAATGCTAGGCTTTCTATTGGGAATGCAACAAGGTTATACAAAGTTTTCCTGCTACCTATGTTTATGGGATAGTAGAGATGATAAAAATCATTATTTGAAAAAAACATGGACACAAAGAATTGGCCTTGAACCTGGTAGTCAAAACGTCATTAATCAACCCCTAATTGACACAAAAAAAGTGTTGCTTCCTCCACTACACATAAAGTTGGGACTTATTAAACAGTTTGTGAAAGCACTAGAATATGACAGTAATGCTTTTCAGCAAATCCGACTTTTATTTCCTAAGCTTTCTGAAGCAAAGCTAAAAAAAAATGGAATTTTTACGGGCCCTGATGTTAGGAAACTTCTAAATTCTGAAGAATTTGAAAATAGCCAACTCTATTAGTGCTGGGCAAAATTTGTCCGCTCAAGTGCTGGGGGGCGTAAAGTGCCCCCCCCCCCTATTTTTCTCAGATATTAATGAGTTTTTATAAATATTTTTAATGTTACATATATATTTCAACTATGCTTAATTCAGTGGTGATGTCCATTTTTTATCAAAATCAATCAAACCTATCAAAAAATTGATTTATATTTGACAGCTCATCTCAAAAAGGAACTTTTTATTTAAATAATTAAATAAAGTTTTTTACGCATGTATACCCATTTTCAAATATGCTGAATTCAGTGGTGATATTCATTTTTTATGAAAATCAATCAAACCTGTCAAAAAATTGATCTAAATGTGACAGCTCATCTCAAAAAGGAACTTTTTATCTAAATAAGTATATAAAGTTTTTTACACATGTATACCCATTTTCAAATATGCTGAATTCAGTGGTAATATTCATTTTTTATGAAAATCAATCAAACCTTTCAAAAAATTGATCTAAATGTGACAGCTTATCTCAAAAAGGAACTTTTTATCTAAATAAGTATATAAAGTTTTGTACACATGTATACCCATTTTCAAATATGCTGAATTCAGTGGTGATATTCATTTTTTATGTAAATCAATCAAACCTGTCAAAAAATTGATCTAAATGTGACAGCTCATCTCAAAAAGGAACTTTTTATCTAAATAAGTATATAAAGTTTTTTACACATGTATACCTATTTTCAAATATGCTGAATTCAGTGGTGATATTCATTTTTTATGAAAATCAATCAAACCTGTCAAAAAATTGATCTAAATGTGACAGCTCATCTCAAAAAGGAACTTTTTATCTAAATAAGTATATAAAGTTTTGTACACATGTATACCCATTTTCAAATATGCTGAATTCAGTGGTGATATTCATTTTTTTATGAAAATCAATCAAACCTGTCAAAAAATTGATCTAAATGTGACAGCTCATCTCAAAAAGGAACTTTTTATCTAAATAAGTATATAATGTTTTTTACACATGTATACCTATTTTCAAATATGCTGAATTCAGTGGTGATATTCATTTTTTTATGAAAATCAATCAAACCTGTCAAAAAATTGATCTAAATGTGACAGCTCATCTCAAAAAGGTACTTTTTATCTAAATAAGTATATAAAGTTTTGTACACATGTATACCCATTTTCAAATATGCTGAATTCAGTGGTGATATTCATTTTTTATGAAAATCAATCAAACCTGTCTAAAAATTGATCTAAATGTGACAGCTCATCTCAAAAAGGAACTTTTTATCTAAATAAGTATATAAAGTTTTTTACATATGTATACCCATTTTCAAATATGCTGAATTCAGTGGTGATATTCATTTTTTATGAAAATCATAAAACCTGTCAAAAAAGTGATTTACATATGAAAGCTCATCTCAAAAAAGAAACTTTTTATCTAAATAATTATATAATGTTTTATACACACATATACCCATTTTCAAGTAGGCTGTGTTTACTGGTTATATTCCTTTTTTTTTTTTATAAAAAATTAGTCAAACCTGACAAAATAATTTAAATATGACAGCCCATGTCAAAATTATGATTCTTTTAAAGTTTTTTATACATTTCAAGTATGCAGAATTTAATGGTGATGTTTATTTTTTATGAAATCAATAAAAGCTGTCAAAAATTCGATTAAATCTGTAAATCAATGTCAAATATATAAACATAAAAATAACTTCTACTTGCAGTATTTCTCTGGTAATTATTTTCTTAATTTATTAATTAAACCAACTTTAGGTGTTTAATTCACTCAAAATATTTCATTCTATAGTAACTTATGTAACTCGATATGACCTCCATCTTTTTGGCTACAAATTCGTTATCGGCTCGTAGTCTCTACGTCATATTATAATTTACAGTATGTAATTTTGGTATTCATTCTATGATGATCCTTTCTTGGTAGCTCTTTTTTCATTAGAAATTTATATTCTTCAATGTGTGTTCGAAAATTTTCTTGTAAGGATAAAATTACATTTTTCCTCTCTCAAAGCATTCTGATTAAAGAATCTTCTTGGTGATCTTAGACTTTTTTTTATCAGTATCGTGTATTTTATTATCAAGCGTGAATATTTGTCAACCAATCTTATTTCAAAGGATTTTTTCTGATGAATCATTCGTGATGTTGATTGTTCAATTACAAAAAGTTGTCAACGTTCTTCATCAAAAAATTATCTCTTTGACACAAAAGGAAAAAGATGGACAAATTCAATTTAAATTAAAAATATCTTGATAGTGACTAAATTTTCACATATTGGCACCTGTGCCATTTTTGATAAATCTGAAAATTTTCAGATTTCCTACCCATTTTAGCTAAATGTTAACTGTAATCCTAGATGATAAGCTATAGATTTAAATATTTTTCATTTGTAAAAGAGGAACTTCTTTTTCACAGTCAAAATCTTTTTTGAAGCATCTAATATTATATAATTAAACCACTTCCTAGTTCATTAGAACATTGTAGATCTTCCATTTAGTCAAGATACATATTTTTTTTAATTATTTGTTTTGATCACATGTTCTCTTTTCAATTAGTTTTCAACTTGATTCCTTCTCTCATACAAATTTTCAAAAGATTTTATAATACGTTTTTTTTTTAATAAATATTTCATACTCAAGATGATTGTAGAAAGTATTATAAGCTAAAATATACAAAACTGTTTTTCAGGCATACATTACTAATTCAATTGCCACTTCGAGATATTTTTTAACCGTATTATCCAAAATCCACTACAGAAATAAAATAAGCATAGTCGATTTGGTATAAAACAGATATTTTATTTTTTTGAAAATATTTTTGAAAACAGTATCTAGAAGTAAACCGTAAATCTGATTCAAGCTTTCAGATATTTTAAAAACATAAATGCCAAACCTGAGTCCAAAAATGAAACCAGCATCTTCCATTTGGCATAAAAACAGATATTTTATTTAAATTTCAAAAATATTTCTGCAGACATTAGACGTAAATCGAAAATTTGATTGACACTTTTAGACATTTAAAACCTCTAAATAAAAATTATCATGGTCGAATTGGTATAAAAACATATATTTCTTGTAAAATTAGAGAGAATATTTTGGGATATCGTTTTCAGACATAAACCGCAAATTTGATTGACACTAGCAGTAAAACCTCTAAATGGGAAAACTGTGTTCAGAAATGAAATCATCATGATATATTTGCTATAAAAACAAATTTTAGAACTAAACGCAAATTTAATTGATACTTATATGTATTTTCAAATTCAAACTGCAAAAATTGAGTCCATAAATGAAATTAGCATGGTTGATTTGGTGTAAAAACATATATGTTGTAAAATTTGAATGAATGTTTTTGGAGACAATTTTTAGAAGTAAACCGCAAATTTGATTAACACTTATAGGTATTTTCACATCTTAAATGTAAAAAATGAGTTCAGAAATGAAAACAGCATGATTGATTTGGTATAAAAACATATATTTCAAGAGAATATTTTTGGACAATTTTCAGAAGTAAACCGCAAATTTGATTAATACTTATAGGTATTTTCAAATCCTAAATGTAAAAAATGGGTTCAAAAATGAAAACACCATAATCGATTTGGTATAAAAACAAATATTTCATGTAAAATTTAGAGAATATATTAAGAGATAGCTTTTAGAAGTAAACCGCAAATTTTGACTGATATTTTAAAATCTCTAAACCAGCATGGCCGATTTAGTATAACACATATATTTTATGTAAAATGTGAAGGAATGTTTTTGGAGACAATTTTCAGAAGTAAACCGCAAATTTGATTAATACTTATAGGTATTTTCAAATCCTAAATGTAAAAAATGAGTCCAGAAATGAAACCAGCATGGCCGATTTAGTATAATACATATATTTTATGTAAAATGTGAAGGAATGTTTTTGGAGACAATTTTCAGAAGTAAACCGCAAATTTGATTAATTCTTATAGGAAATCCTAAATGTAAAAAATGAGTCCAGAAATGAAAACAGCATGACCGATTTAGTATAAAAACATATATTTTATGTAAAATTTGAAGGTATATTTTATTAGATATATTTTTGATAAATCAAAATTTTGATTGACATTTTCTAAAAATTAGCCATGATTATTGAAAAAATTAAATATATAAAGTGTTATGCGTTCCAAACTGTATATAATTATAAATTTTCAGGGTATTATATAATATAGATCCTAAGTTATAAGTTTAAGTACAGATAATGTCAAAATTTTGCTGAAAAATTTTAATTTTTTATTTTGATTGACAGTTTTGGACATGAAGGGATCATTCAACTACCATGAAAATGGTTTCAAAAGATGCAGCTAGCGATTTTAGGAAAAGTCACAAAATTTGAAGGGATATGATTCAGCCAATTTTCTACAATTAATTTTTTAGTGAAGGGGGGCGTTTTACGCCCCCCCCCCCCCCAGAACTAATAGGGTTAATTTGAAAGAAAGATGTGCATGGGAGGCATTTAGAAGAGTTGTGACAGGATTTTTAGGTAATAAAAAAGATGAAAACTACAAAGAAAATATTGAAAATATGGTAAATGCGTATAAAAAAATGGGATGCCGGATGTCACTGAAGCTTCATTTTTTGGATTCGCATTTAGATGTTTTCAAAGAAAATATTGGTGATGTGAGCGAGGAGCATGGAGAACGATTTCATCAAGATATCCAAACAATGAAAAAGAGATACCAAGGCCGATGGGGCAAAGCTATGATGGGTGACTACGTTTGGGGACTTATCAAAGAAGATAAATCTTGGCATCAAAGGCAACGTAGAACAAAACATTATTTTTAGCTTTTTGCCAAGCAATTATTCTTTTTAAATATATTTTAACTTCAATTTTAGTTTATTTTTGTTTTAATTAAATTTATCAAAAAAGATTTTAGTTTTATTTCCATTATTGAATAAAATAATATTCACATTACACTGATTCTACACTCAAAATCATGAATTTTGAAATAAACGGAAATTCTAAAAACTATCGATATTCGTAAAAAAACATTTTTATTTTTGTAATCTACACCCAAAAACAATGTAAGAAAATTAATTTAATCAAGTCAATTTGTACATCCTCATCCCCGGAACATTTCAGTTCATCCGCATCTTCAAGTTTGAAACTTTTTTCTATACTTTATCCATAATTTTTATAGTAGTACCTCTAAATTTTTAAGAAGTATAATGCTTGCGTTTGCCTAGAATAGCAATTATGATATCCACACCTACAAAAAATTAATTAGGATGTCAAATTTGATATCCGCGCCTGAGGATACAAAAAAATCCACATCGGATGCATATCTACTCCCAGCTCTCTATGTATATAGTACATAGAAATTATAATCGTGAATCTTTACTTCAGATTTTTGTTAAAGGAACTTAAGCATTTCAAAATAAAAGGAAATAACTAACGTTCCTGTTTGCTCAACCAGAGAAAGTTATCAATTTTCATCAGCTCTCCTTCACTCTAAAGAAGGAGTCACCAAACTAGGGGGAGGGAACAATTGATAACTAAGTCAGTAATCAAAGCAGAAAAAAACAAATTTGTGAAAAAACAATTTATTTTCAATGATTAATTTCATCTTTGAGACTTACTTCACATTTTTGTCATCGACACATAGCACTCGCATTTCTCAATTTTATATACACCTTATTTAGAGCATAACTGTGTTAGTTATATCTTTGTACAAAACTTTTTAGCTATTCTCTAGCGCTGAATGAGTCTATTGATATTTAAAGTATTTCTCACCTTCTCGTGTTCATTAGTGGTTTTGATTTGGGCTTTCTGGTAACAGAAGAGTTAGCATCCGTTTGCTGCACGCATGAAAGAACAACTGGAAAGGATTAAGTACAGAAAACTTAGCAATAGCTTGGAGGAAAAACATGGCTGGGATGAGGAAATGTCTGGTAGGACAGATAAGAACAAATTCTAGGCGTCATGCATTGCATTATACACCAGCAAACACTCTAACAAAATGTAAAGCAAAAATTATTTATTGAAGATATGATTATCTCAGGTATGCCAGGAACAAACTCTGAATGTAGTGTAAAGCTCGCCACTGTTTCTCCGGATAGGCTTGGAGTAGATCTGTGATACAGAGTTGTAGAGATGGAGACCTTTGAAGTAGAGATCTTCGATTAGTGCCGTCTCTTGGTGTTCGTGAATATAATTATATTGTGTACATGTGTTGCGGTGGTATATAATTGAACATTAGTTGCGCTTTTAGGTTATTGTAAATATATGCGATAATTGTGCAATTACTTTGGTAATATATGTGTAATAATTGGTGATGTGTAAAAAGTGATTGAAGCACTATACGGAAAACTCTTAGATATTTCTTGTGAACTGAAACCAGTCGTTTCTCCTGCAAACTTCAATCGTGAACATGCACTTAATCACAGTGAATTCTAAACTTTCATTGAAGAAATTGGTTCTGATTTCCGTGATTTGCCTTATAACACAGCAGTAAGGTGGCTGAGCTGTCGTAAAGTCTCACTTTTTCTTACTGAAAAAGATAGAGCTGGTCCCCCAGATTCAGATCCAACCTAACTGTCAAAATTGTCATTTTTGTTTGACGTTACGTCCCACATGAATAAAATGAACTTTACTTCAGAGAAAAGATAACGCTGTCTATGATCTCTATAGACTCATCAAAAGATTTTGGAGAAAGTTGTCATTGTTTGAAGAACAACTGGAAAGAAAAAACTCTTCTGAATTTCACTGTTTCAAAGATTTTTGCAAAATTATTGTTGAAGACATCAACCTTGATTTTCCAAAAAAGATTATTTGTGACTTGAAGAAGCATTTTTGATGGATTTTCAGATCTTGACAGACTACCGCTGGGCTGGCATCATTGTTTGGAAAAACTTGTTTGTGAGCAGACTTCAAAAATGAAGTATGTGAAGTCAACACATCGAACGAGATCTGATGAACATTTTAAAGCAATTCTAAACCATAAATTGATATATTGCTAGCTGAACGCCAATTTCAAAAGTCGCATTCACCTTTTTTGGGTATTATTTAACAACGGATACACTACACAGTAGGTCTGAAGTAACTACATATTTTCCTAACTTTGCCTTCTTTGATAACTTTTTATTAAATAAATATGTTTTTGCTCCGCCTTTGAGAATTGAAAAAATGTGTTATACGGCCCGCCATCTTGATTTTATCAGTTATCCAGCCCGTTGTGCAAAAAATGTAGTGACCCTTGCTCTAGTATAAATTAAAATGTCAATTAAATCGGCTAACAAAAGCAGTGAACAATAAAAAAATTTGCCGATACGGATCAAACGAAAAAAGTCGATACCAATACCGATGTCGACTTAATCGGTGCATCACTAGCAGACGCTTGAAAATTTCTTTCAGTTTTGGTATCCATGTTAGTGAATTGATCATTGTAATTTTAGATGATACGCTAAAAAGTTTCAAAGATTTTTTTATCCGCAACGGAAGAGTTTCTTTTCACAGTCAAAAATTTTTGAAAGACTCAATATCAGGTACTGCTTTCTAAAAAATTGGAAAATGATAGATCATTCCTGTGTACAGGATACATACTTCTTTCTTAAAATTATGTAGCTCCTCTGAGGACTACTACGTTCACCTAATAAGAGCGAGGCCCTATGAGTTACTATCACATTTTTCCCTTGATCACGCATTTTCATTTCAACCTGCTTACGGATATTTTCCTTCTGAATCCGCAACCCGGTTTTGAGGTTTGACATTTGAAGTGTCATTAGAATTTTTCTTATATAATCATCTTCGATTTCTTGAATAAGCATTTCATAGAGGATTGCTCGGTTCGATAAATAAATAGTGTAACTAAATTAAAAAAATACGAAAGTCCAAAAATAAACTAATTTTGATTTTTTTTTGTATATAATTTCGAGCTGTAAATTTTACAAAAACTAACCGTATCGTGCCAGAGGTTTTGTTTGTAAATACCCTTCGAAATATTTACTAATTTGTGGGGCCAATATTTTAAAATATTAATATAATACTATCCAAAAATGGGTTAAAAAATTGATGTACCATGGTCATTCAGTGCATTTATGATTATTTTTTAAATCGTATTAATTGACAATTGTAAAACTCTGCAATAAAAATAAAGGTTTTATCGATTAATATATATTGAGAAGGCTTTCAATATGAAATTTCAAATAATGTATTTTTGAGAAATTTCCAGCAGCCATTGCATGATATAATAAAGAAATTGTGAATATTTCTATTGCGAAAGTGTTTCCCAAATCTTTTGAATAGATTCCCCATTCACGGTGTTTTAGATTGTAAATTCTATAAAATAAAATCCTACTTTAGGCATTCCTTATCGTAAGGTGCCTGAGTATGAAAACTTATTTTGGAAATGAAATCAACATAGTAGATATAGTGTAAGCAATCACATGTTTTTAGAGACAATTTTAAGGAATCAATCTTTATAATTAAAAATGTTAAAAATTTCAATTGATTTCTCTAACAAGGGTAAAAAAGCAACCAAAATTGCATCTTTCCTATTTTTTATTTATATGTATAGTTAAAAAGAGGTCAATGATCATTTTAGTGAGAATATCGTTTATAATGCTTTGGGACAAATTTTCACAATTAAAATCCTTGCATTATGACATAAAATTTTTGAAGTTTAGAATAGTTTAGAATAGTTCTAGTCGATGAACAAAGTACCATTATTAATGTAAAAAAAATAAGCACGTTTTTCTTTTTATGCTTTTTCCTTTCTTGGAAAAAGTCTACACATTCATCTTTCGACAAAAATGCACTCAATGATTTGATAAAGACGCATTTAAAACCATTTTTATTCCATGTATACTTAAAAAATACATAGGAGCAATCGTTTGCGTAATCCTCATTTATTTTTTCCTAAAGTTCTTTGTTTTTCTGCACACTCAACGATCTTCTTTTCAACGTGCAATCCTTTTCGCTGTCTAATTTTGTTCATGTATGCTTTTGCTTTATTCTCATAATCGCTCTTTTCACCGTAATGAGTTATTTCTTCCGTGGTGTAAGGAACCCAAAAGGGATCTTCATCCAGAATCTGTGCAAAGTATTTCAATCAATGACGATAATAAACTAAAATAAAATTTTCATACTTTCCAGTGTGTGAACACGAGCTGAGGCAAAGCAAAGCCGGACGTTTTAACGAGAATCTCTTGTGAAAGCCCTAATGACTCAATCACCGGTATGGTTGCTTTTACATTGAAAATCGTTGTTCCATCTTGAAGCTCTTCCTTGATGACCTCTCCACATCTTTTGCCAATTATTGCGTAAATCTTACCTATTTAAATTTCAAAAATATTAAGAGATATGCTTGAGAAATTTTTTTTTATATTTCTTGAACTTCCTCTTTATGTACGTTGAAATAATGTTATACCTCGGAATGAAGCGTATTAAAAGAATATGCGAAAATAAGAAACAGACCTTTAGCTTCTTTAGATAAAATGTACTAATGCTACAGATAAAAAATAATGACATTGAATTTTTTTTAGAAATGGGATGAAAAATTAATAGCCTAGTAATTAATCAACATTACGCACCCCAAATTTTTGAAGACGATTTACTTAAATTCTATTTCAGATCTTGACAGAATTCTAGTGATGAATAAAGTTCTCTAGATGCCTGAGTTTCTTACGACAAAGTTTTTAGTTGGAATCAAAATAGCTAACTATAAAATAAGTTCAAATTAGGGAATCTTCGAATTAAGAATCTTCGATTTAGACACAAAATTTTACATGTTAAAAGATAGGAAATGAATGGAACTATTTAATATCTCGTACTGTACAGTAAAACATGCTTTAACACCAGCCACAATTGAACAATGACTCATCTCTAACGACCAGTTTCTATTTCTATCTATTAACCCAAATTGAGCTTCTTGATTAAGGCGCCACCTCTGTACAAAGACCATGTTTTATGGTCACTTGAGTAGTCTCTTAAAACAAGTGTGAGTGTATACTCTAGCATAAATATCATTTTAATATTTCACAAAAATCGGTCAAGCGGTGTTCAACAAAAGGAAAATAGGCGGAGAAAGAACAAATATTAAAGAGATTTGCTAACACATTGAAGAAATGAAAATCGCCTATTTTAATAGCAGGCAATTAAATTTAAAAAGGAATCAGAAGATTAGACTTCCTTTGAACTTCGGGTGCTCAGCGGGCTAAGAACTCATTTTGCCATCGCTCTCAGCAAAAAGAATAAGGAAAATAGATATAGTGAGTGATGATGAAGCATTTTACCTAAAGATTGTGAGTGCACTTGGATATTGCAGGTATACATAGCAAGAACGAGGCGCACAGAATGAGAGGCAAGACCTTGGATGCACGCATTTTTCACTGACAACATCAATAAACTTGGCAGAGAAGATTTGTTGGCATAAAAAAGTGATTGTGCAGAATTCAGGGAAAGAGGAGAAGTGATGTAGGAGCTATTTTTTGCGCTGACGTTACTAATTGCTGCAGAAGAATCGCTATTCGTATCACATTGAATGTTAGGAGTCTGTGGCGCGTTTTTTCCGTGTTCTTGTAGAGTGGGTGAGAACTGGTTATTTAGATTTACTTCATTTTCGCATCTATTCTGAATATTTTTAACGATGAAGCAAACACTCCTGAGCGGTTCCTCGCTCAAAGGCCCAGCTTTTACTGCCAACTCAAAGCCTGAAACTACGGAGGAATCGAGGTATCTGGAAAAGTATGCAGAATCAGCATTCATCTTATCCTCATCTAAAGGAATGTCGAGAAATGAGTGTCGTTTGTACCAGTCAATCTCATTCACAAGCACATTCGCGCCCACACCTTTAGGTCCGAAAGCCCAAATTTTATCGATAAATTTAGAATCATTAAATAAGCTAACGCTTTGACAAGAAGACTCCGATGATAACAAACGATTCAATTCATCTTTAAACTTCTTCACACTTTCATACACATTTTTACTCAACTCTCCATTACTTCTTGCTTTGACTTCAGCAATGAAATTCTAAATATAATTTTATCAAATGTCATCATAAATGAAATATATACTAATTGAAATTGATTATATATGAGCTTCATAATAATGATTTGTTGATTATTTTTGATAGATATTGATAAACTGAACCAAAAAGGACAAGTTACAAATAATAATAAAAAATATGATTGAGCCATTCGAAAAATTAAGTAAATTGCAACAAGAATTCGTTATAAATAAAAAGTACTTTTATGACAAGATAATACTCTTCAATCAACTCTGCGATCACAGCTGGAAGAGGAATACATTTCATTGTAATGATCAGGTTGGAGTTGTTTGAATGATACTCTATGAAACCATCTTCCAGGTTAATGATCCTAATAGCATCCGAAATCATTTTATCTTCAATGCGTGTCTTGCTTTCAACAATCGTTTCACGAAAGGGAACGATTGGCGCAGAAACCTTAAATGGGAAGGTTAAACTTTTGAATATTAAAAGAAAGAGCACTTTACTATGAATTGCAGGTTGGAAGTATAAATTTCTTTGAGATCAGTCAAGCAATGTTGTAGGTGTAATTCACCAGCTCCAGACAAGACAATTTCGCCATTTTCTTCAATCTTAAATTTTGCACAAGTGTCGGCAATCGTTAACAACTCCAAGCCTTAGTGTATAAACTTCTGTGCTACACTACATCAATCATTGCTATATAACTTTACTCAGTGATCACCAACCTTCCTTTTATGTGGGGCTCAAATTTGTTATAGAATATTGTAATGCAAGAACGTAAACACAAAAAAAAATTTATTTTTTCATATCTTAGTTTTAGAGGGGTCAAGTTATCACATAAATTTGCCTAAAATTAAATCATCTCAAATATTGATTTTTAATTTATAAATGTATTTTCAAGCATTGATACTTTAATTTTGTTCTCTCAGGCACGACTGTTAAGTATATTTTGAATAAAGCTCAATTTGTTTTTACTAAATTTCCGGGAACAACAAAATTAAAGTATCAATGTAATGTATTCATACCTATCAACTCTCCCGGTAATACCCGGAGACTCCCGGTTTTTGTTGCTTTCTCTCAGCTTCCAGTTATTATCTCGCGATTTTTAAAAATTCTATAATTTAAATTAAAAAAATTTTTAAAAATTTGTTTAATCACATATCATTTTTAAATATGAAAAATTGTTTATATTTATTAAAGCAGTATAAAAAGCATTTTAGCCATGAAGACACATAACCCGAAAGTAAAAATATTTGTTATAATTGAAGATCGGATGACGAATTATTCAATTTGCCAAGGAAAGCAACCAAAACATATAACAATGCAGAAAAATTTATCATTTGGTGTATATCTTGGTTTTTGTTTAACTAAGTACTTTATTGTGTTAACTAGTAAATCTGTATTTTGCAGTGTTTTTTTTACTAAGATTTTTTACTTTTTTACAAAAATTACAGAGAAATTAATTGTCGATTACATTTAACAAAATGCATTTGATTAAATAGAATTATGCAGATTAATTCAGTTCTTCCTGTTCTAGGCAAAATGTCCCTGTTTTTTCAAAAAAATCTAGAATTTACAAGTTTCAATAATTTTAGGTTGGCAGGTATGTATATGCGCCATTTGTCAACTTTTTGACCACCCCCCCGTCCGTCTTGGTTGACGTCAATTGTGAAATTTTTTGTTGACGATTAGAAACTAGTTTTTCATTTTCAGAACCTTTTTTAGTGATACCAAAGTTCAGCTATTCAAATTAATCACATATTTTTTGGTAAAAATTAAGTTCCATCAATTCTCAGCAGAGCTTAGCCTCATGTTTTGACTTTAATTAACCTACTGGCTCTCACAATTTGAAGTTTTCATATTTTATTTTCGAATTTTTACTTTTAACATAACTTAATACACCAAACATTTTGCAAAAATGAAAATTTGTTGTTTTTAAATGAGAGAAAAATAAAGTTATAAATCGTTACAATTTTATATCAATGAATATTCTCAAACTCGCGTTAAAAATTTTTTACAACAAAGGTCACTTTAAATCTTTATCAGTACGTTTGTTACATTTTGTAACATTTAAAAATAATTTTTTCAAGTCTAGAAATTTTTTAACACTGTACATAATTAATTAAATCATTTTTTTACGAAAATTTGTTGATTATTATAATAAAAATATAATATCGAAACAAAATGTTTCAGTTGTTAAAAATGTACTTGATCTATTTATGACAGTAGTCAGAATTTTATTTGTAGACAGAAATAGTAAAAAAAACACTTAAATAATTTTGTGAAAAGTGATTAAACTAGAGTTTTTTGTATACCTTACAAAATGTAAAAAATATAAGCGTTACCAAATCACCTTATAAGGGTTAGCTACTTCAACGTTGGCTTATGCTGCTTATAAACACTTGAAAATATCAAATAAAGTGCCGATAAACTATCTCATTTTTTATGCCTCCTATTATTTTGAAATTATTCTGAGAACAGACAGTTTCATCTTAAAATATTGAAAATTGCTTTATTAGTTTATTTTGTCTCCTTTCTCTCTTATGTTAGTTATGTAGCTAATTTTTCAAGAGTTATTATAAAAGGCAAATCATTGCAAAAGGTTAAAAGTTGATATTTTACTTTTTGTAGATCTTTTTGTAAAACGTCCAAGTAATCATATCTGAATTTATCGTTTGACTTTTTTCTGTTTGTATCATTTAACTATTTTATTTTGCTTCATAAAAAATTTATTATTACATTTTAATATTTTTTAACTTTGTATTTGAAAATTCTTTCTTTTTAGAAGCTGACTCCGGCAAAATTATAGTTTGACTAATTTGTGTTTGCTTGCACCAATTTAACTTTTGCACAATTTTATCTTTATTTTATACCCTTTCTTGAGAGTGTAACTAACTTACACTTATTCTTATACACTAAAAAGAATGAAAAAATTCTAATACACAGTTTTCTAACTTTAGTTCTGTTTTACATTTTTGATAGAAATTACCTCAGAAAGGTTATGTAATTTGGATGTGTTTTTTTAATTTATTTTTCTCAATAAAACCATTTCATTTTTTAGGAAGAAGAAATGGAACAACTGAAAATGAATGATTTTTTTCATTCAATAATATTTCCAATTTTTTTTATTGTTAATTAATATCTTTACCCCTTTTCTACACATACTTTGGAGATTGTGCGCATCTATTTGAAGGGAGAAAGTTTGTTTATGTATGTTGCTATTTATAAGTTATCATTGATTGTTGACGTTAAACTTAAAAGGCTGCGGTTAAAGTTTACATTAAGCTTAATTAAGAATGAAATAGAATAGAATAGACAAGAGAGGAGTAGGAATTCAGGAAAATGTGTTGTTCTTTTTGGAAGACGCTTGAAAGTCCCCCCCCCCCCCCATAATTTCAAGGATGTGGGCCCCTGATGTATAACATAAAGTTTATGTAATGTTGCCAATAAAAAATCATGTCTACGAGAGTTATAAATTGGGTTTGAGTTTATTTAACAATTTTCGAACTTTTTACTTCTAAAGCATAACAATAGAAAATCTTTTCTAACTTTTCTTTTACATAAAAAACATTAAAAAGTAGGAAACCGAAATTGCGATACAAAAACCTGTCACTATTTGCTTGAATGGCGAAAATTAATGTAACTTAGAAATACGCTTTGATTTTGAAAGCGATCAAGTTGTAGCATTCTTTTAATTAAACGTGATTTTAACATGTTATTTTGAAAATAGAAAAATGTCAAAATGAGGGAAAGGGGAATTGGAAAGAATGGGTTAATAAGCACTGATCAAAAGCAAAAGGCTACCTTCCAAAAGGAGAGCCAGCTCTCCAGGATTCTGAGGCTCAATCGATACATGAATAATGGGTGAAGCTGCTAGGTGGGAAGAAGTGAAAAAGTTCTTAGGTAAATTCGGAAAAGAAGTTAGAATTGCTGACTTCCTAAACGACTTTATGATATCACGCCCAAACAATCCAACAATCGAGCCGGGGCCTGCTTCAGCTATAGGATTGTAGTCGCGCCCTATTAAAGAGTAAAGGCCCTCGCATTTGGCCTTTAAAGTATTTTCTAAAATGAAGTGAAAGCAAGGATTACACAATAGTACTCAAAAGAAAACCTGCATCCGTGCTTTGATCACTCGTAAAGACGTAGTAAGTTTGGTCTCGCTTTACTTTACCAGACAGCACGCGAGCAAGTGACAAAAATTCAAATTCAAGATTTTCTTTTTCCTCGTCAAGAATTGATGCAGGAAATTCGCCAAAGCCTATTCCAGCATGTAAAATATAATGGAATTAATACACAAATTAGACCGGCTCATTGTTTCCTTTTTAGATCAGCCAATCATAGGAAGGGAGTCTAACTAAAAACCTTTTTGTAAAATTTCAGTAAAAGTTAAGCAACCTAATTTCTGAAGCACCAGGCCTCAGGTTGATAGTCTTTATTGTTAGGCCTCAAGTTGCTTGGGTGGGTTGATTAGCGTTATTTTTTTATATTTATATTTAATAATTTTTCATTTTATTCTTCTTAAATTATATTTAAAAATAAATAACTCAGCAGGAGTCATATTTCTTGGGAAAGGGAGAAATGAAGGCGATGTTCACAAATGCAAAAATTTAGCAAGAGATCCATATTTCCAAATAAAAGGAAATGAGGAAAGTTAGTTATCAAACTCAAAAATCAAGGATATCACTATTGTAGCAACAAATTCCAATACTCGAAAGCAATCACTCATATTTCATATTTTACTTCAATAAGACTGGACAAAGAATATAAAGAAAGTGGGATTGTAAAGTTTTTGAATTCTCCTTTTTATCATAGATGTTAAGTTAAATTTTAGAATTTTACTTTTCCAATTCCTTTTTTTATTTTCTTTGGATATTACTTTTATGTAAACGAAATTTTATTTTTAAATAAAAATAACGTAATTATTATTTTGTTGGGATTTATTGTTATGTAAACTTTAAACATTTTTCACAACTATTTACTCATTATAGGATAGTGAATTTCTTTTAAAATTTTGAGTCAGCTAAAAAATAATATAAAGAAATACAAAAAATATAATTAATTTTCAATTCTACTGCTGTTAAAAGCTTTTTGCACTTAAAAATACGAAATTGATTTACAAAAGAATTCTTCAAGTATTGAAAATATTTGAATGTTTTAAACTCAGAAGATCGTAAAAAAAACTAGGTCAGTCAGTTTGAGATAGAAAATAACATTTTTTTCAAACGTAATTAGCAGGTAAAAATTTTCTAAACAGTTTTGCCCGTCATTTGGAAAAAAAATCAATTCCTTCGTACAAATAAAAAAAAATGTACGAGTGTAAGAAAGTAATTAACTTTTTTTGGATTCACGAATTTGATTAATGGCTATTTTGGTAGCCATTTTCTTCCTTAAGATTTCTTCATGACTTAGATATTTGCTAAAAGTTTGGTCATGAGTATAGGAATGAGCCAATGGATTTATCGAAGAGAAAATAGATTTAGCGGGAACTGAGAAAACTTTAGAGATTATTGCAAAGACTGGATCATCGTCTCCACCTCTACATTCTTTGATAACTGAAAAAATTATTACACATTGATTAATATAGAGAGAAAATGAAAATTTAGGTAAAAACCTTTTGTGATATTTTCAACAAACTCATCTTCACCAACTTTTTGATAAGGAATTCCAATTATTTTACTTATTCTTTCATTTCTTAGCGCAGCTGCACTAGGGAGAATTGAGCAAATGGAATCTAAAAAATAAAGCAACTGAAGCTAGTAGACCAAAATATTCACGAAAATATAATACAGTGAAATCTTTTCGTTTTTACTCGCCAATATCAAATAACTTAAATAAGTTTACCTTCTTGCATATAAAAGGGATCGAAAAGAAACTAATGCATACAATTCTTACAATGTACTGATGTTATATATACTAATATTTAATTATATTTTAATTAATTATAATTACAAAAAGACAAAATAGAATAACATTTTTTTAATTCTAAACGCTTTTTCTAAAATACAAAATAAAATTGAAAAAGACAATTTAGGACTAAAAAAATACAATTTAGAAGTAAACTTGGTATATATGTATTATCTTTAAAATAATAACGGCCACAGATTAAAAAAACGCTTATTTTTAAAATATTAAAATAAAATTTTTGAAGACAAATATTTTAAAGATTAAAAAAAGATGCTTTACCGAAAAGACACTTTGCGATAGGAAGCCACGAAGAAAAGATGGAGGAGAGAAGGAAGGAAGTATCTTCACTTATTTTGAGGAGACTGCGAGAGTGTTGAATGCTGAGCGAATGTAACACCTTTTCCACTTGCTCTATGCTGCACAATAGGAAGAATAAATGCACTTCAAACACAAGTTTCACGTGATTCAAAGATATCAATACTTTTTCTTTAAAATGTGGTTATACAAGGACCAGACATTTTGAAGAATTAGCACAACAAAGAGTGGACTTTTACCCAAATTCTAAAAAAAATGCAGAAAATAAACATAAAAACAAAAATATATCAAATATGCACAGTTGTTAAAGCAAATTGTCCACTTTTAGAAAAATTGAGTATAATAAATTGTATCAATTCAAGTGAACTAGACAAAAATGTTAACAAATTTTTGCTTTTCTCCTCTTGGGAGCATCTTTGCCTAATTCGATCAAAAAGGCAGTAAAAGGCATTGATTGTTTGATGTTGCCGCCTTGCTTCTCATCTACATTAGCCACCATCTCCCTATCTTTTTTTCCACATCACTTTGTAGCACATATGAATAATGCTAACTGTTACTGCTGTACATGACCACTGCTATCTCACATATTTCCTCTATTTTTATCTTCACTTATTTTGAAAGCAATATAGCTAGTAATAGACATTAATTGCAAATGTTTAATTACATTTTTTTAATTATCACATCTTCATTATTGGTCTATCAATTTTGACAAGCAAAACAATAACCTAATAACAACTAAAAAACCTTTCAAAAATAATTGTTGAGAAATATCAGCTTAAAAAAGTTTATATTAGAGGGTATCATATTAATAATAATTTATACAATAAAACCTTTCATTAAAAATTAAAGTCAGGATTATAGATGTAAAATTGTAACTATTAAATAACAAAAACTGAATATTACACTGAATATTAATTTGAAGTAAATATTACACAAAACTGAAAAAAGTTTTTTTTAACGTTTACCCCTATATAAAAATTCTAAACGATAATTTCTTTTTAATCAAAAATGTCTACTACAAAAAAAATTCAACTTCTATGTTTAAAAAATGGTGCTTTTTTACGCTTTTACCCAACTTATTATACTAAATTCTAGAATTTTTATTAAAATTTTTTCTTAAACGAGCCTACGTTACTTAAAATTGTCCGAAATTTTATATTATAAAATAAAAATAGAAAATTTTTGAAAATTAAAATTAAATTATTTCAATTAAATTTTAAAGTATTAAAAATGGAAAAACTATGCAATTTGAAAAGATTTTTGTTTATTCAAAACTATTTTCATAAATATTTTGTTATTAAAATAATAATTATTATAAATAATAGTATGAGAGAAAAACGATGAATGATAACCATATAAAAAGTCTTTTATCGAGAGAGCGAGCAAGAAAAGTGATGAGGAAAAAAAGAATTGTGTGATAGTGGCAGTGCACATGAACAAGTTTGTGGCAACATCAAAAGAAAGAAAATTCGCCAACGCTTCTCCTTTGCCAATCATTCTCCGTTTACCTGTATAACGTCTCCTTATTATTATTTGTGAATATTAATTTTTTCTTCTACAAAGCTATTCATATGAACATATTCTCCCTAATACAAAATGAGTAAATCTGTCAGTTCTTTTTTTGATTGGAAGATCACGGACTATTCGCAAAAAATAGAAACGAAATATTTTTGAATCAATGCTCTCACTCTGTTATTGATTTATTTCCTTTACGTTAAACATTGCACAAATTGTTTCAAATTTGACTATTATTTGTTTTTACTGTTCTGAAAAGCATGAACCTGAAAAGTGTCCTAGCAAATATAAATGTTATTACGCCCCAAAAATGCCCAAAGTATATATATATATATAATTTAAATATCGTAGTCTTTATATTTTTTTGACTTTGTGATATAATTATACAGACTTATATAATTTTTACAGTTTTACAGAACTTCACGTTATAAGAATTTTTTAGTGTATCTTAAAAAAAAATTTCAGTTCTTTGGAATCTTCTACAGATTTTCTTTTTATTCAGTTTATGCTTAAGAATAAGAAATATTCACGTCTAACCGGATATCGGCCACCAAAGAATAGTATTCCACATTTTTAAAATACCTCAAAAATGAAATTTTTTTATTGTTCGCAACATTAACATTGATTTATTGCAAATATAAAAAAAATGAGGCATCTAAAGAGTTCCTTTGTCTTATGTTTTCAAATGGATTATTCCCTCAATCAAAATCAATCTCAAAACGAACTCGTTTTCTCCAACGAAATACACTTTAATAGAAAATAACATTCTTAATTTAAACTCCTTTAATATTGAAACTACTGTTAGTGATCAGCGTATTAGTGTTTCGATTATGCCGCTATTGAAAAATATTCCTCAAGGTAAAACAATGAAACGGAATTTTTGAATTTTTTCTTATGATAAATTTTCAAGATATATCTAGAGCATCTTTAAATTCTCAGCCATGATATTCTTTATCTTCTGTTATTTCAAAGTTTGATTTCTTAATTGAGTCTTTTCAAAATGCTTTCAACATCTCATTTCTTTTTATGAAAAAACATTCTAAACAAACTTCTCTTTGGTACACTGCAAAACAGACTAATTTACAGCAAATTAAAATAAGTTATAGAAAAATGAAGAGAAAACTATATAAACATATTTAGTACATGTATAAGTCTAGATAAGTAATGATATTATCATTTCAATAGCAAGTTTGAAAAATAAATAATCGTTTGGAGATGACGAAATAAGAATAGCATTAAGCTTACCTTTTATAAGAGATATAATAACTCATATATGCAGATGACGTTACTATAATTCTTAGTGCTAATATTCATGAAAACTATTGAAATTGTATATAAATGCTTCCTTAAAATCTTTTGAACAATGAAGTTTTTTTTAATTTAGAAAAAAGTAATTATACAGTCTTTCCTAAAAAGAAAAGTAAAATATTTAGGCATCAATATCACAGAAATTTTTTCTCTGGCATCATATTAATAACATGCTTCAAAGTATCTCGACATGTTGGTCGTTTTAAAAAGTAACCTACTACAAAGAGTACTTACGTAGCAAAACTAAAAATTCTACTTTATTATAACTTTATATATATATATCCTCATCTCAAATATGAAAACTTTTTATGCAGCTCTTTGCTCTTTACTCAGATTACCAAAATTAGTAACAAGATTTTTGAAATTTATTGGTAGAAAAGAAGGTACTTGTCGAAAAATTTTAAATTTAAAGCAACTACATCAACTATCTTCCTTAACATTTTAGTATAAAAATCATCTAAAAGCAAGGCTTGTTTGAACATACATATTCATAATTATCGTACAAACCAATGTGAAAATGCACATATATCAATATATATTACCTATTCATATATATGCAATTATAAATCTCAGGTATATATATTTATTATAAAAAAATTCCCATTTACACTCAAATATTTCATTTATTTTAACTATATAGTATATTTTATCTACACTAAAGTCTTTGTTATTTTATTCATGTTTGTCTTCACTACTTTACAATCACGGAAGATATGCCGCCACAGTTAGCAGGCTTTTTAGCTCTCCATAAAACGCATCTGATTCCATTATGTATCTAACTTTTCCTTGAAAACATTCCAAACTCCAATTTAATCCTACTAAAGTTGTTTTAATGACCTTCTTAGCGAACTATAGAAAAGAAAATCACCTGCATATACATACTTTTAAAGAGTGTATATTATGAGTAATTCTTTTATTTTATTTATTAATCATATGTTATATTTAGTGGAGATAAAAAAAATGCCGAAGGATATTTCAACATCCTCTTACGTCCTCTACTCTCTCAGGAGCCAGAAATTTCGACTCACTTGTAAAAATATTTCAAAGGATTTATTTCGTAAATTGTTAAAAAGCTTTCAAAGGTCTGCACACCACAATTCTGTACTCACGAACGCTACTCCCTCTCCTGCCTCCCAAAAAGAAACACTCTTTTAGTCGAAGCGATAAAATGATTTCATCTTTTACTAATAAAGTTTTCTTTCTTTCTATGATTACTTGATCTATCTTCAAATCTTGCCTTATTTTCCTTTTGCATGTTACCTTTTCATAGACTAGATTTTTCTGCAAATAATGTATTTTGTCATGATTAGATCCAGTTCTAGCATTTTCATTAGCCATTTTTATATCTCAAAAACAATTAAATGGTTGTTCTTCTGTAGTTTTAAACCCTTTGAAGATTAGTGTCCACACCAGTGTCATGAAAAGCGCAGACTAAAAAGAGAACGGGGAATTCGTTTTCAAAATTCTGGTCTTCAAGGGGGTGACTTTACAATAGATTGCATTAGGCAGTTGGTAAAATGATTCAAAGATTTGAAAAAAATACAATTTTTTATCACGTTTATTTTGATTGCTATTCGCCCATAGCACATTGAGGACCAAAATTATCAATACTAATAGTCTTCTTTCTTTTTCTATGTACTTGTAAGCAGATGATTTTCATTTCTTGGAACACTGATATCAGTATGTTCCTCAAAGGGTTAAAGAAACATCCTTATTTTGTATCTAATTTCCCTGTCAAAATATAAAATTTGCTGAATTCTTTGTTGTTGGTGTGCATTTAAAAAAAATATTGTGATTGGTTTCAACAAAATATCTTACAAAGGCGCCTTTTTTAATTTTCATATCCTTTTTGTTGATGTAATAATCACCCCACAGCGTTTTGAGCAAGACCTTTTTGTTGAATCCATATTTCGCAGCAAAAATATCCGCAAAGTTTGCTATACTAAAAGTAAAATAGAAAAATAAGCAAACTTTGTAAATCTTCTTAAATTAGTTAGCTTCTTTAATCTAACGTTTTTAGATGTTAAGCTTTTATATACTACGATGTATTCGCTTTGAATCACGAGCATCTAATCTAGAAGCTCATCTAGAAGGAGAGATGGAGGGAAGGCAAACCGTTCTCCCCAAAAAATCATTTTGACCGGTATAAATATCGTCGCTTGTTATAAATTATTTTAATTATTTATGAATACCAATTTAAAACAGTTTCCTTAAAAAAGTGCGCACACAAAAAGACATTTTTATAAATGGAATATATTGATAAAAAAATTTTTAGAGTAAAGAAAATTAAAAAAGTGTCCTGTTATTATCTGCACATATTTAAAGTATGAGATATTCATAAATGAAAAACTACACTCACTTTACCTGTTTCTTTTAATATATTCATATAAATATTTAAACATATAAAATAAAACTTGGCTCAAGTCAGTGTTTCACAACTTTGTGATAAAGTATAATAAAAAAATAATTAATAAAGTATAATAAGTAAATTTTTATCCACAAAACTTTTAAAAAAAGATATTTAATTTATAATTAACTTTTGAAACTATAAAGTATACAATTATTTGTAAAAAAATGGGTTCTGTTCTTTTTGACTTAATGAAGAAAAAAATAATTTTTTAAAACTTTTTTTAGTCTTTATATAAAAGATTGATGGTAAACAAATGAGTTTAGGGGTAGCGAGGGTTGAAAAATACTCCTCTAACTCCATTTTTGTGAAGTTGAAAAAATTTGACTTACGCGATGTACATAGCACATTTGTCAAATCATCATTGTGGTAAAATGGTATAAAGAAAAATTTGGAGAGTAGGAAAATATATACCTGAATGCCCAGCCATTAACAGCACTTGCAAACAAAACATTTCCAAAGCTTGGACAAAAGTAAATGTACGAATCTGAATCATCATACTCGTCGTTCTGATTCACAATTGCAAACAATTGAAAAAGAATAAAATAGTTAGCGGTAAAAGTTGTGACTAAATTAATTAAAAGTATTTCTTATTTTATAAAAAAATTAAATAAAGCACACATTAACCCATTTACGACCAATGTTCCTATTTTGGAACATAAGTAATTTCATCTTCGTCTGCTTTTTTCTATGACTTCGAATATAAATCGTCTGCGTTTTTTTAGATATCGTCTGCTTTGCTTGGTCTTAAATGGGTTAACCCATTAAGTCCCAATGCTTCCATTTGGGAACATAAGTAATTTCATCTTCGTCTGCTTTTTTCAATGACTTTCAATATAAATCGTCTGCGTTTTTTAGATATCGTCTGATTTCTATGGTACTTAATGGGTTAAGCATAAGAAGTAATAATAGATCGGAAAAAACACACGGTAAGTTATAACGACTTGCAAAAAGGTTTCCATTTAACAAATTAAATAATATTCGATAAACTTAAATTTTGTATACCCTTTAGATCAATAAAGATATTACTTTAATAGAAATACAATAAAAAAGTCGTTCATTAATACATTATTAATTATAAATGGAAAAATAGAATTCAATTGAGGAAATTAAAAATTTTTAAGCTAAATACATATTTGTAATAACTATATTTTCTTGTTAAAAAAATTTCTGAACGAATTTTTTATTTCATGTTATAATCGTGATTTTAAAAAGGAATTGCTTACAGGTGGATTATAAATTATGCATTATATATATATATATTTGCATGTATCGAGAGTTGTGGAGTCGCACCTTTTGAGAAGAAGTCGGAGTCGTAATAATTATTGCGACTCGGACTTCGATTTCATAAATAGTAATATTCATATATGTTAATAAATTCATAAACACTCTTTATGGTGTGCAACGTTGCAAAAACGCGACATGTTAATCATTTTTTTAGTCCAAGACTTGTATTTTTGCAGCTGATAGACCTTTATAGTTTCAGTTCGGCCTAAGTCTATTCGTAATGAAACATGTTAGGAGTATCGAAACAAACTTTATTTTAACTAGTAAACGGTACAAATAAGTGCATCAAAGTATAGTCAAAAAGAAAAATGTAGAAGCTCTAATTCTAAATGGAAAAAAAATAAAGAATTTCTAAATGGGCCTTAATGTGTAAAATTTTGGAAACCAATTTTAGCTGTTAGAACTTTCCTATTAATTTGTATTGATACACGTCTGACATAAAAAGCGTAAGACATACATATCGAATACATAGATACATACGTATTGACCTGAGACAACGATACACTGAAACAGCGAAATAACCTCAAAAATGGTCTATCAAAAGGTGATAATTACAATCAAATCGAGGAATGTGTATGGAAAAAAGTTCATAAACTTACTTCAATATCACTAAAAATTTTGGAAGACATCATTTCTCCAACAAAAAGATTCATCTATAAGTAAGAAAGGAAAATATAGACGTTTTGAAACTTTATGACTAAACTACATTTGAACTCACCTTTCCCGAAGAATAAGAGGAAACATGATTGACGATTATAATTATTTAAAACTAACTATTTTAAATTAAGCTTTCGAGAAAATAATTAAATCTTTTTTAGTAAATTTGACGTCATTCAAAAAAAAGCATCAATAACAACCTAAATATTTGTCTTTGGGTAAATAAAAATTTTGGAGCTATTGCTTGTAGTAATTGAAGAATTATATTTTTACTTATACAAATGCTATTTTAGAAATAATATTTTTAACAAAAAACACGAGGATTCTTCGACCAATGAGTACAGGTTAAGCAGTCACAATACAGAAAAAAAGCTAGGTTTATTTTCAAAGTTGAAGGACGTAGATCAAGAATAAAAAATAAGTAAAAGGATGATCTATTCGCTTAAAAATTTAGACAGATTGAAATCACTAAAGTTTATAGGCATAAATTGCGACTTTGAAAAGGTATCCACTCTTTAGAGGAGAGGTTCCACTAATTTATGTCCAGAAAAATACTTTCTTGAGAAGCTAATTTTTAAAACAATAATTTGAATGCTCTTGGGAAAAAGTGAAACGTGGCTTCAATAGATGGAGCAATGGAAAATTTTCATAATTAAATTTAATAGGAATAAAATTGTTGGAAAGTGTTTGAAAAAGGAAAAGCTCGTAAAACATCAACAGTCTGCTGTCAAGACCGTTTGAAAGACGGTCTGACAATTGAAATTTGACATCTCTACGTTTTACTGTACTGATAAAATCTTTGTTGAAAAATGAAAATCATAATGCCATTTATCGAACGGCGAAACAAAATTATTCATGCTTTAAATTAATGTAGATACTTCAATTCAGACGAACAAATCCATAGAGATAACTTATTCAAGAATATTTAAAAATTATCCTGTTTCATTCGAAAGTAAAAAGAGACGATGTTTTAGTGGAACTTGCATCATCACATCACGATTAAATGCCTTTCCTTATCGATTTACTCAAATTACACGAAAAGAGAACTAAGCCAAGCATAGTGGCTTTTGTGTGTAAATATTGTATATATTATACAAGGAGAGGGAATACAGATATAATCCAAAATATTAGGCGCTTCAAGAAAAACTACTTCACACTTTTTATCCTAGATAAATGTATATTTTAAAACTCTTTGAGCGTGTTTGCTAGTATATAAAAGAAAAGTCATTAAAAAAAGTGAGGGATTACTTGTTCTATAATTTTTTTAATGTGCATATAAGCTTCAAAAGGTGACATCTTGAGCTCAGTGATAAGTCTATCCATTTTATTCAATATTAAGAGAGGAACTAGGCCTTGCATCCATGCTTGCCTCAAAACAGTATATGTCTAAAAAAGGAAGAAAAAAATATGTAAAAGTTAAGCCAATCTAAATTTGTGTAGCAGCTTATGTGTGCAAATATTAAAAATGAAAAACTGAGCATCATTTTCGTATTATTTTAAGTCAAAGATTCTCAAATGCAGGTAAATTTTGCCTTTGGGGGTAAAAAAGTTGCCAAAAATGGCAGCCGTACAAAATAATTTTTTCTAGTCTACTGTTCTCTTTTAAATTAATAATGATTATTTGAAAGATAAACAAATTAACAGTGTTTTCAGCCTATAAGAAAGAATCCAATCATGCAATAACATCATTTGAACACGACAGATATTGAGCGGCTTTACACTCAGAATTTTTGTCGCACTTTAAACTTCAAGTATTTTCACTGCTCATCTTATTCATAAAATATGAGTTTGAGTTATATTTGATTGTCGTTGTAAAAAAAGAACAGAAATTCGATAATTAATTTAGTGGAAAAACAAAAAGATCTATGTTCCAAGTTTTTGCTGATCCAAATTTCATCGCCTACTTGGAATACCTTTAGATATGTTTGGTTATCTAAATCAACAAGTCAGTGGACAACTCTAGGGAACGACAGTAAACATTTGAAGAGAGCGAAAAGATGACTGCATTGCATTGAATTGTGCGTACGAAGAGTTATCTGATGTAACTTTGCAAATTTAGATGAGGTCATTGGTGGAAGGAATGAAGTATCTTCTGATTTAAGTAAAGAAATATCAGAACACTTAATTCAATCACTACTTTTCAGAAAAGACATTTTAAAAAGAACGCTCCATAATAAGAAGTTTTGCCCTTGAAATGTCAGAAAATGACCGGTCAAAAAAGATATAATTGATCTTCAGTACTTAGCTTCCCTTAACGAATCATTTGAAAAGTAAAGAGTTAATTTTTGGGTTAACCCATTAATGACCAAGCAAAGCAAACGATATCTAAAAAAACGCAGACGATTTATATTCAAAGTCATTGAAAAAAGCAGACGAAGATGAAATTACTTATGTTCCAAAATAGGAACATTGGTCGTAAATGGGTTAAACTGACAGATTCATTTCCACTACTTACACGCATGCCTTACAATCACTTGTTCCTTTTGTGACAACATAAAATTGTTAATCAGGATTCTTAAGTTTTATGAAGACAAAGTCTAGAAACAGATTCAAAGCAGACCACGATATGCCGGGAGCATTAACATCAACTTCCCCTCGTATAAAAATGAGTTTGTAGAATTGCTAAATCAGAAGAGCTCCCATTAGTATCGGTTTCGGTCTTCATACTTAGTGCACTTTTTTTGTTATATATAACTTTTAAAAAAAAAATTTGGACAAGTAACTTTACAATTTTTATGCTAAACTGAAACTTTATCGTGTTCCTATGATACAAATGTATATCGCTATTATTATGCAGAACCAATAAAAAAATGTTATATTTGACTATGACCTTTTTTGGTACCGTTGGAATATTTATGTATGAAAATAAAGGGGGTAGAAAATTTTTTATTATAACAAAGGACTCACTTAGCCTCCTCAAAGAAAAATTTTTCCTTGATCGTTCATAAAGGTGATTATTTTTTTTTACCAGTTATCCAGAGGTGAATATATATTTATATATATATCTCTAACCTGTATACTACGATGGTTTCTATTCCATGTACAAACGACTAGGAAGACAATGTTTAACTTTCTGTTCATATTTTGCTAGATGTAAGATTTTATATACTTCATTCGGGAAGACGATGCTACATAAGTCATTACCTATATACCTGTATACTACGATAGTTCATCCCCAACCTGTATACTGCGATGGTTCATCTCCAATCTGTCATTTCATATTTTGTTAGATGTAAGATTTGATATACCTCATTCGGGGAGACGATGTTACATATGTTATTACCTATATTTTTGCATTTTTTTCACGATAATAAATAATCTGTCAAATAATCAAAATAAAATTCTGTAATCAAAGAATCAAAAAATATTCTCTAAAAAATCAAAAAATATGACTTTCTGTTCAAAATTTGCTAGATGTAAGATTTAATATACCTCATACGATGTTACAAAAGTTATTACCTATATTTTTGCAATTGCACGATATTAAATAATATATTTGTCAAATAATCAAAATAAAACTATGTAATCAAAGAATCGAAAAATATTCTGTTTATTTTTAGTAAACATATGGAGTGGCCCTCCGTTAGCCAAAGTGACTAGTGAGAGTTGGCGTTAAATTTATCATGTTTTAAGTACTTGAAATTGGAGTCGGAGTAGAATTTTAGTAAGTTTTGAGAAAAACATAACATTTTCAAATTATTTGAAAAAAAATAATATTTCTAAAAGTTTTGCCAATATTGCGAATTATTTCAGCTAATTTAACTCAAAATAATTAAATAAAAAGGTAAAAAAAATAATTTCTATTATGAATAGTTTAAAACATTGAAATAAAGCACATTCATTTTTATTTTTTTTAAAAAAAGGTTATTTGGGAAAGTTTTGAGAAGATTTGGATTCATTTTGTTATAAAGCCACTCTATAATTTTGTTTCTTTCACTTACACACCTTTACGGTCTTGAGAGTTACCCATTTTTGGGGGGAACACGTAAAATGAGAAAAAAAATTCAAAAAAAAGAACTTGAGAGCATGGGCCTTCAACAACATCGATTATAATGAGAGCACCATCGGACAGCTTTATCGCACTGCCCACTTCAGAGCTGAAATCAACATGACCTGGCGAATCGAGTAGGTTGATAACAAAAATTTCACTGCTGCTATCGTCCGCTTTACAGCCCTTGTACGTGAGGGTTATTCCAGAAGCTTTGATCGTTATGCCACGCTTTTGTTCTTCTTCGGTGTTGTCCATGAAACGAAGCTTTCCAACGAGTTTCAACGAGATCAGTCCAACCCCAGAGATTAGAGAGTCTGCAATGGTTGTCTTGCCATGATCAACGTGTGCCAAAATGCAAATGTTTCTGACTCGCGAAGGAGGTATACGTGATAAATCTTGCAAGTTCATTTTGCTTTATCAACTTAAAAAACATTAAAATATCGTTCTAAAAGTACGAGATGTGGGTCTAGCAACGACCATAAAAATTCATATTCGTGAAAAAAAAATAAAATAATGTGTTATTTCGATGAAGAGAAATAAATCTAAGAGAAAATAAAAAAAAAGTTAACATTATAAGCTGAATAGAAATGATGTAGAAATGTAAGAAGTGCACTTCTTGACAATTTAGGAGTAAATACTATGCCCAAATAATTCAGGCTCTCTACAAATTGCATCTTTTATTATAACGCATTGCTTATTAACTCATCCTAGTTAACACATCCTTTTATTGATCTAAAATGTAGCTCTTCTAGAAAATTAATACTTACTTCCATTAAAGGTGCCATTTGTCTGCTTGACAAATTCAAATAGCATTCCCTGTATCTTTTCAAGAAATCATTGTCAGAACATAGAAATTCCTTTCATTTTTAAACTCTCTAGTATTTTTAATTAATACCGTGTTCACTAAAAAAAACTTATATACCTTCAAATTGCAAGATTCACTTTTGTATATTTACTTACAATTCTTTAACTTTAATAATGCTTATAAAAATGATAACAAAGGAACATGTATAATTAGCGTAAAACCAACAACAAAAATAACCTCATTATAAATAAATTACTTGTTCTTTACGTTGATCAGAATTAAAAGTTACATAAATTAAAAACATATGTGTATATACAACAACAGGTATGCACTAATACAGCAAAAGATTATATCAACCTCTAATAGTGTCTATCTTTCATGAAAAATAGATATTGGAATCAGAGTTTTGAAGTTGGAATAGGAAATCTCAAAGGATAGGAGTTTGGGTTGGTATTTCGGACTCGGGGTTGGATTTGGGGACTAAGAAAATTTGAGACAACCGCCCATAATTTTATTCACTATATAACCAAGTATACATTATGAAAAATTATTTGACAAAAAATAAATCATTTCAAAAATAGAGTTTTATTGATCTCAAAGAGTTTCATTATTCCAAGTGCACGAGTGTTATAAAGGTCGACATAACTTTTTTACCAAGTTTTATATCAATGACCATACTCTCTTTTCCTAAAATATGTTTTCCAAAACTGTAATTTTGTTATAAATTTAATACGGGTAACTTTTTCGAACATTACAAAATTAAAAATTCTCAATTTGATAAAAAAAAAACCCTTTTTAAAATTTTACTGTAAGAGGGATTTGATAAAAGATGCATAGTGACTAAATTATCAATACACCTTGAATGGATCCATGCATACAAAATGATCAATACATTATATATAAATGATCCATACGAGCTAAATGATCCTAGCCTTAAAAACTCATGGGGGAGTCTACTCCGTGCGCATTTTGTAAGTTCAGTTACGTCGATTTTGCATTTGATGATTACCAACTTGCATAAATAAGTAGATCTCTTATGCAAATCCACATCCCTAACATCACAACATATCTTAACCCCCGCCTTCCCTCTATTCACTTTTGAAACATCCATAAATAACTCAATCACAAATGAATGGCTTTACTCAAACAATACCACCCCCTTATCACAATTTGCACTAAATAAAAACATTACTCTTCCCGCAACATAATAAGGTGGTTCACCTCACATTGCCCGTGTTATGCCTACTTCTATCATTTTAATTTGCACTCTAACCCTTTTTGCAGATTTGGCTGCCCTGATATTGAAACTCCAATTCACATTATTCTCTATAATTCTCCAATATTTTCATCAGAACGAAACAAACTCATTGAAAAAGCACATTTACATTTTCAAGATCCTCCCTCCTCTCTACTAAACTTCTTATCATACCCCAAAATCATTCACTACCTCTCTCTTTTCCATAATACAATAGAACCACTCCTCTCTACCCACCAACACTTAACTCCACCCTTATCAAACAACATGCAAACATATGTACAACCATACACAAGCAACCTAGATCATACTTTTCACAACACTAATCTTTCTCACTTCTATTTTAGATGATAAACCCACTTCCCATCCTTACAAATCCCCAAGTTAGCAAATGACGCAAGCATATCAACCTACGTTGGAAAGTGCTTAGGTATCTCCTACCCACTACATTCAAATGAATATGAATTACTATTGAATACATTTGTTTTCATATTTATTGATTTAATTTTACAAAATAAAATTTTATCGGTCACTTATTCTAGGGGCAATTTATCTTGGGTTGTTTAGTCCTAACTTTTTAGACATTTAATAGATCATCGTTATTTTGGCATTGTAAAAGTTCGCCGGTGTAAATTCAGTTAGAGTTAAACTTTTTCTAATAATGATGTATTTGATATTATACTTAGTTATTATTGGTTACTTGTTGTGGATCTTATTGATAACCAAGGTATCATGAGATTTTTATAAACAATCTTAAAAGCTCTAAACATTCCGTGTTCTTTTTTAATATGAATATACAATTAAAAATTTTTTTATATCATTAAATCAGGGCTTGTTTCATTTAAAAGTAATTTCAATTGCAGTGATAGTAAAAAAAAATTTTTGCCGGTAATATGATGTTATTCTTGACTAATTTATGGAGATAAATAACTAGAAAAGTGTTGCGACTTTTTACACAATTAAAAACAAATACATTCAAATAAACAAAAATAAACCCTAACCGAAATAGCAAATTAATATAATTTGAATCAAAGAACCGCATGTTTTTTTAGCTTAAAAAACCCTTTTGCAATAATAGTACACATTAGTTTTTGTTTTATCATTTCCTTTTTTTAATGTTTTTTCTTATGTTTACGTTTTCCTTCTACGAACCTCCCCTCACCTTTTTATTATTAAATTAATTAAATTTACAGAAATATGAAACAAAGACTAATGGGTAATGTTAAATTGTTGATTTTAAGAAAGAGGCTCAATGGTTGTAAGCAGTAATTCAAATTTTTTGTCAGCCTGTTCTGTTACAAAAAAGACAAATTTGTCAGCAAATAAACTGATCAATTATGATTATTTCACAATAAAATTTTAGAATAATGGTTAAACAAGCATCATTATGATGATGATGTGGGTGCTTATTTTACTGTACGGTCTGTACTATATAGATAAATAAATATTTTACTGTTCGCCGAACTCAGAAAATTCCGTGAGACGGTTCTAACGAACCGATGCGAACCGGCTGAATCTCACTACTGGTTGTAAAGGTATACCTCTCAGCTTAACAGTTGAGGATCAGTTCGATCCCCAAAGCTCCTGACTCTCAAAGACAAAACCAGACAACTGTGATTAACCATCTTTAAGCCTAATGTTGACATATAGCCTTACAGCTGAAAGTGATTTGACATCCAACCAACCTATCAACAAAGAAAGAGCTATTTTATCTCTAATAAATTTTCATTTTTAAAATTATCTACAATTTTTTTTTTATTTGAGTTTTTTGGTTAAGAAATGCATCCATAGAAAAGTATCCGAGTTTTAACACATAGGCCGAACTTTTTAAAACGTCCAGTAGGCTTAACCGGTTTTCTGAGGAACCAGTTGGGAAAAGTTATACTATATAAATGCTATGTGTAGTTTCGATGCCATTAATGAATGAAATTGTTAAAATTTGATATTAAGAAACATGTAATTTTATAAATAAGAACCTACCTTAGCGACCACTGAATTTAGGGGCTGCGTGTCTTGAGTAATCTAAATTTCTTCAACGCTTGACAAATCCCATGTTAAACGCCTTATTTAAGAGACTCATTGTCTTATGCCACCAAGGACCTTGTTTTTCGACCCTATTCAAGGATAAAATCCTGAATTCAAGGACCTAATTTTGCAAAAATGGAAGTAAAAGTGATAATCAATTTAAATTTATATTGTTCTTGCGTTATCCTTATCTAAATGCATGTCTATATGTAGTATGTGTACAGTAAAACATCCACCCTAGTCCTAGTGACTCAACCCAATAAGATTTAAAATAAAGACGTTTAGGTTGAGAAATAAAGCATCCTTTGAATGATCTCATAGTACAGGTTTGACTGTATTTAAAAATTAAAAATACATTAATATTTAGAAGCAAATATTATTGTTAAACTTCATAAAGTAAAGATAAATGCCCATTTGGGGTCAGACTAAAGTAAGCCGCAGACAAAAAGCATCATAAAATGAAAACTACCTGAAATATTCAGTACACAAGTTTGAAAATATACTAAATTCGAGTTTTTAAATCCAAAAAAAAATTATATTAAAAAATGATTTAAAACTTTCACTCCATATGCAATTTAATTCAAAAAATAAAATTTAGCAGTCATTTTATAGAGTTGCACTATTTTTTTGCATACCAAAAAAAAATGGAAAATTAAAAATTATTATAACATTTTAAATTTAAAGGATAGGGTCAAAAAATTTTTAAAAAATTAAATTTTAATGTCTTTTCATCTCAATAGAAGGTTATTCCAATATTTTCAAAAAATAACATTCGATTGAATGGTTATAAAGTTATTATGAGTGCATAGCAATATCACGAGAAAAATATATAACAATACACGAATGCCAGATTTTAAGTATTTATCTAATACCTTTTTAATTTTAAGTCTTTTTTGTAAATAAGGTATATATTTATTTCATCTCTTCCTTAATGGGGAAATCTAAATTTATTTCTACATTAATTTAATTATAAAAAATTTAATAATAAAAGAAATTTAATTTTCTTTTAATTATTCAATCATGTGGCCACAACCTATCTTGGTTTGTTCACTTTTTTAAATAAATCCTTTAAATCCTTTCTAGCAAGCTATATAGAAGACAAATTTTTGAGTTTAGTAAAGTGGAGTCTGAATTAAATTCTAAAAAAATAGAAAATGAAAAATTTATTAAAAACAAACGTATTCCTAGACTCACCTTAAAAATATTCCAAATTTTCTTGATATGGACACTATAAATGATTTCAAAGGTGAAATGGGGCAAAAAAACACATTTTCAAAAAATTTATTTCCTATAATACTTTATATCCTATATTACTTTGCTGAAAAGCATGAAATACTTCTGTATAAAAACCTATAGAAATCTCATATTATACATACACATTAGAGGTGTACCGAATATTCGGTAACTATTCGTTATTCGGCCTATTCGGTCATTTTTCTCACTATTAGGCCTTTTTGTGGACTATTCGGTACCGAATAATTTTATATTATACGGGTATTTTACCACCCCCATGTGGCTCACCAGGCTACTTAAATGGCTATAGCTATACCTTAATGGCTTTTTTGAACAACTTTATTAATTAAATGCAAACAAGAATATGAACACAAATAAAACATAAGAATATGAAAGAAAAAATGAAAAAGTATATGGCTAATGCAAACATGAATATGAACACAAAAAGTAAATACGGTGATTACTAAGCTATTGCTTAATACCTAGTCAGAAGACTCATTAGTCAGTACTGTACTTATATTGATAAATTTTGACATTCAAAGTTGTTAGGGATCCACTGTGCTGTTAAGCTTATGAACGGAAAGTTTGCTGTAGTTGCAGTCCATATATCTGTTGTTAAATAAATAAAATTTGCTGTTAGTACCTCAGCTTCAACTTTCTTAAATAGCTGATTATATATATTTGGGACAATCTTATCAGAAAAATATCTCCTACGTGGAATACTATATTTAGGGCAAATTTTTTCATAAGGCGTTTGAAACCTTATAGTGTGTAGGTTGTTTGATGCGCCTTACATACATAAGCCACCTATGCTGGTTTACAGGCAACTACACGTTTAAAACCTTCATTTTCAACAACTGAAAATGGCTGTGTATCTACAGCAATTATCTCTAATTAATTTGTGAAGTTCAACAGCTCTATGGTTATTTATGATCCATATTTTCTTTCTCTCCGGAGAGAGAGATTTTTTGCAATCCTTCCCTCTCTTGAAACCTTATCATTGCATAAATTACACAAACAGTATGTTGGATCATTTTCACGAGGCTTAAAATATTTCCATACGACACTGCGACTTTGAAAATTCAAACTATAATTGTATTTCTAATTATGAATATTATATAATGAACAATCGTTATAATTGCTAGGTAAGAGTTTCTAAAAAGATAAAAATAAAATATACAATTAATATAAACATAAAAATGGCTAAAACAACATAAAACATATAGACATAAAAGAATATTATGTGTATTCGGCCGAATATTCGGCCATTACCGAATAGTATGCAGCCGAATATTTAGTATTCGGCAAAAATGCTGTTCGGTGCATCTCTAATACACATACACCAGCATTTATATAAGATTATTGTGTACAATTTTTGCTTATTTATTTTTCCTTTAAAAAGTGCATGGGGCAAAATCAAAAATTTTAAGGGGGGGGGGGGCAAGATTAATACAGGGGGGGGGGGCACGTGCCCCAAAATTATATAGGTAGCGCGGGCACTGTGTTGTTGATATATTTAGTAGAAGGAGGCTTTTTATAGGGTGGAAAAATCTGCCATATGGAGATGAAGTAATAGGGCGTTTCTATTATGTTACAATCAAACACCAGTATGGGCTTTCGCTTACTTTGATTCGTTAGAGTAATGTTCAACATGCACAGGGACCCAATAGTCAGTTCATAATAAAAAGTATTTCTTAAGAAGAATAAGAAGAAATTTTTAATAACATAAATCTGAATCATTTAAAAGAAAGAAATAGAAAATTATTTTTCTTTATGTCTTAGAATAAAAAAATGCTCAAAATGTAACTAGTCACTGCTGACGTGTGGCAGCACTTAGGTACGGGCAATTTTATCTTATATTTTTAGTTTATTTACACATTTTTTTCTCATTTTTTAAATTTATCTAAATGTGTTTAGCTCCAAGCATTATTATTTTTTACGGATTAATTTAATTTCTTTTAAATAAAAAGTAACATTTTTTTTATTTTAGAATTAAGTAATAAATGGTGGTTAGATTGTAAGTACTCAAATAAATATAAAATTAATTGTAACATTGGAAAAAAATCTAAAAATTGCTAACTCTTCCTCCTGAATTTCTAAGATGGTTAACAAGTAACTGCATATGTAAGAAATTTTTATATATGATAAAAAAAATCTACACATTCACTCTGCCGTTTTTGTTGTGAAAAAATTGAAGATACTAATTATTTAATAAATGTGAGAAAACTCAATTTTTGATAGGAAACTTTATTGCAAATTGTTTGAAATAACGCGGATTTATTATTATTAAATGACTTAATAAAATTTTTATAAAATCTCAACTTATTAAACACCTATCAATGTTAATCAAACATATTGAAAAACTGCTTAATTTAAATTCCACCTAAATTTATTTCTTCCTTTTTTTGTTTTTAATTTTTTATTTAAATCGTCACTCCTCACTTTCAAAGTTTATACAAGGCAACTATTTTAAACATCTTTTTTCAATCAATTATTGAAGCTTTATGCCAGCTTTCGAGTCCTCAGTGACTTACAAGCTTTGTAAATCAATTAATACATTAAGGTAATTTATATTAACTATTTTGTCTTAGTTATTTTTAAGTCATTAGGAGTTCATTTTTTATTATAATTTTTAGACCTCAATTTGTATTCCTAGTTCCATTTTGATTTTAACCTAATTTTTAGAAATTTGTTGATTCAAAATTATTAATATTATAAAAATTACTTTGTTTAATTGCCATTTATTTGATTGTTCAATGCTAATGAAATCCCGGAGGGGGATATCACCGGGCCGGGTTGTATAGTAAAGAGATATGGGGATAGAGGGCAGGTTAATCTTATTACTGCGGCGCCTATCATTTCGGTAAGGGACTGGCCCCTTCAGGCTAGATGCCTCAAACAGTTGATCTGTGCCGCACTAAAATCCCGAGCGAGTAGAACAAATCTATGTTGCTCGATATCGTCATGCAACTCCCCAACCACGTTTTGATCTGGCTATGGTTATGAAATCCTTGGCCCCAACGGCGTTCCAGGTAATGGGATAAGCGGCAGTATCTTCACTATTCTTTAAAATCAAGAATATTTGATATAAATGATAAGAGGATATAATCTTCTTTTGATCCTTCAACTTCTTGGTTGTGTTTGGATTTTTGCCTGCTTGTGGCTGTGGCTTTGTGTTTCGACTTTGGCCGTGGCCTTGTCTTTGCTTTGCCTATTTCTTGACTTTGGCCTTGGCTTTGTTTTTGACTTTGTGTCAGATACGGGCTGCTTATATAGGCAGCTTATAGGCGAAAGGCGGGAAACCCTACCATTAGTTCTTTAAACCAGCCTGTTCTTACTGATAACTGATTTGTTATCACTGGGGAGAGGTCCGACTAACTGGCACCGTCCCTTTGATCCAAGAGCCGACACTCCCTTGAAGTGCCTCCTATCCTGTATGTGTTATTCGAGATCTGGGTTTGCTGGAAGTTCTTATTCCAAAATTTGAACACTTTGTCCAAGATATCTAACGTTTCCAAGTCCTAGGACTGGAAGGTTATACCATATCTGTGTAGGAATTGGCCTTGGCCTACCATTCTAGATGGCTCATATGCTGGGTTTTCTTTAGAAGGGATGTATGCAATCCCTTCTCTGAGGTGGTCTAGTTCCTCTCTTTAGGATGTAGCTAGCTACTGATGATACTAGCTGACTTCTGAGTCCGACTTAATCTGGAACTCTGGATATTTCATGAAAGCCACAGTGATAGGTAATAGTTCTAAATTCGTAATGTCCCAATTGAGGTTTACAATTCCAATCGAGTTTGCTTTGTTATTAGCAAACCCTAGCCTGGTGAGGGAGGCGTCCACGAAAATCAAACCCTTGGGTGTGCTGGGGTTGAACATCCTCCAGTCAGAGAAAATGGTATTCCATCCTTCTTTAAGAAGCCTCACCGTATGATGGTCGATGGTTTTCTTCAAGACTCGGAAACCGAGGGAGAAGAATCTTAGTCTGTGCGTGAGGGTCCCTAGGTAGTAGGTGATAATTCCTAGGATCCTCTGCTTCCATCTGATTGACTGGGCTCATCTCATTAGGGCTGCTTTTACTAGCGCCACTAGTGCTTTGACTACCAGGGGCCTATTTTCCCGGAATGCCCATGGTGTGGTCTTTGAGATGGCTTCCAAGAAGATTAGTGACTGTGTTGCTTCAAGAATGGTTTTTCTTCTGTTAATGACAATCTTACATTCATCTTCCAGGAAATGGACAAATCCGTTTGTCCAGTCATTAGTTATCTGTATCGTGGTGACCAGAATCAAAAAGTCATTGAGGTAAACTATGATCTTGATCTCCGTTTTTGGATGCCGGCTCAGGAACACTCCTTTTAATGCACTAAGTTTGAACACTGTCAAAATTTCTTTCCTGAGATGAGAACTGGGGCGTATCCATCCTCCAGGATTCTTCTAACCGATTTCTTCTTTAAGTCTTGAGGGGGAACAAAGAGTGGGTTAGTGACAGTGAACGTAGCATTATGGGGCAGATCCAATGACGTGGTGACCTGATGAAATTCTGCTACAATGTGGTCTAGGGTGGCTAAGTCCAGGATGGACTCAATTTGGGTTTGGGGCTTGCTCGGTTTTCTCTTATCCCCCTTATCTACTTTTGGGTTTTGCCCACGCTCCTGATCGTTCTCAGAGATCGGCTGATTGTCTTTTTCTTCATTTCTGATAGGAACTTCACTCTCGCTCTCGTATCCTGAGTCGGGATGGTCATTGATGGTTTCTTCGGGGTCCCACGAAGAACCTTCTCTACTCCTCTGGGGAGTGTAAATTTTTATTGTTTAAATACCAAGCTAAGAAGTCAACCATCTCTTGAGGGGACTGATCCTCTCCGGGTAATAACACATCCAACTCCGAAAGATTTTTTTGACCCAACAGTGAGGATGGTGGTAAGACCTCGTCCAATTCTTGGTTAGTAAGAAATGCGAATGATTCTTCTACCGTTCCGGTCCCACCAGGAGAGAGAGGGAGGAAGGAGTCTAACTCCCCTGAAGTGATTCACGGGAGGTCGGTATCGACTTCAACCGTGGTGAGCACTTCGGCCCCTTTAAGGTCTCCTGACTGTCAGGTTTCGTGTGGAGAAGTTGATGGGCTCTGAACCCAACTCCGTCCTGGGGCCTAGGCCCATGAATGATAACGTCGTTTGGGTGAAAGATGGTGGCGCCGACTGGGGAGGGGCCCGCCCGCGCCTATAAGTAAGATTACTTTGTGCAGTGGAGTGGTTCCATCCGCAAGGAGCGCAAGCGGATACCTTGGAGCGGACGTCGGAGGCCCTGACCCACTTCGAAGTTCCATCTATCACCTATATTGCCTTGCTTTTTGCCCCCGGACGTGCGCCCCTGCTTTATGAATGTTTTCGGTAAATCACCATGTCAAATAATTAAAAACACAAAAATTGTGAAAGTAATTATTTTTTGTACATTTAAAATTTTTTAGATATCTCCTGCAATATATTTTTGAGCATAAGAATTTTTAAACAATAAATAATTATAACCATCCATCTAGCTTTATTCAGAGCCTAAATTTAATAAAACTTTTCTCACCATCAAAGTACATAGACTCAAAGGAGATGTTCTTTTTAATCTGACCCAACGTACTTTTCTTGTATAATTTCTTTAAAAAAATAAAATGCTTCTCTTTTTTTGCATAATGATTGATCAAAGGCACGCCAAGTATTTTAATCATGTTTTTATTTGAAACGATAACAGTCAAGGTAACAACTCTTCACCCCAATAGATTTATTAAGTATGATGATATCCATGACTTTTATTCTGCTTGCTATTTTTCTATAATTCCAACTTTATATTTATAAGCGTGGGTAGGATGAATATTTATTTTGTTTGCATCGTCCTCTCAGGCTTCTAATAATGATTGAAAAATAGCAGGTGCTGTGGATGAAACATTTTTTCTTTAAATAACGTTGAAACTATTTTTTCATTTTTAAAAATATCGTGGGGTACAAATATATTAGTTCCAATTTTCTAGCATCTTTTATTGTACACAACTTGTGTATTTTCATCTTGCAAGCTTTCTTGATCATAACTTCTTTCCATCAATTGCTTCAATTTTTATTTTTAAGGCATGTATTTTTTCTTTTGACCTATTTTTCATTTATTTAAAAACTTTGAATATCAATACTTCCATATCAAGCCCCTTTTCTCTTTTTTTTTCAAAAACAAAATATCATCATCAATTTTATTTTTTTCAACTTTCATATCTTCTAGTTTTATCAAAACACCCCGTAGCCAAAAAACCATGGAATGTATTCAATCGTAATAGATGTGGCTAAAAACAACAGCGCACAGGAAGAATTATTATCTATTTGTTTTCACTATGATCTATCATATATGAGTGATTTTTCTCTCTTTTGTTGAGCTTGAAGTTAGTGTTGCGATCAGAATTACAAACAAGGTAATTTGACTGGATAAAATCCCTGCAGTTATTCGCAGCTATGCTGAGATTTGGAGTTGAGAGTGCAAGTATGATGTTGGGTAATAATGGTTGTGTGTTTACTGAAAAAACCTTAATGATCTCTAAAACTTCATTACACATGTACTGAAGTATGCATAGTATGAAAATCAAATGAAGCAATTTTGGTTTATGTTTATGAATGTGAATTGCAGCTTTAATCATCTATACAATTACTTAAAATATATTTGTATTAAACTTATTTTAGATATAAATAGTGCCTGTTTTGCGACGCTCTCATACCCTGTGAAAGATGTTTTCCCCTGTAAAAATGCCTACTTCCCAGTCCAAAGTATATAAGAAGGAATGCATGCTCTGCTTTGAAAGCGATTTGTGCAAAGAAGGCCTTTTTGTTTGTTTGGAGCGATTCTTTGCATTCGACAAAGTGCATTTGACGAATTACAACAATGTGTGCAATGCTGACGTCTTTCTCAACGTCAAGAGGATGCGAGTGGAAGGAGGAGAAGCGAGCGAACAAGCGCCGAAGACCAAAGTGACTAAATTGGCGATAGGCGTTGAAGGCGGCTTTGATCTCGACAAAAAGAAAGAGCAGTTTGCATGTGAGTACGAAATATACGTGTATTCGCTCAACAAGTTCTTTTCCCTTGACGACGAATCCCTGCCTGTCAACGTTAAAGAAAGTGCAAATGCGTTGATAGGCTTGGAGAGTGATGACGATATGTATAATACTCAGACACTGGTAGTTCCCTGGAATGATGAGCCAACGATTATATCCAAGCATTCTGACGATCTCTTTCAAGTTAGTGATCCGCCTAAAATTCACTACGATCTCAATAATATGGAATGCGAGGTCTGCCAGATGAAGGGTGATGGCTTATTATGGATGAATTTGTCTGATGGCAAAATTCATTGTGGTAGAAAGCAATTTGATGGCAGTGGGGGCAATAATCACGCTTTAGAGCACTATGAAAAAACTAAATATCCTCTGGCTGTTAAACTAGGCACGATATCTTCTGATTCAACATCTGATGTCTATTCCTATGATGAAGAAGTGATGGTATTTGATAAAAACCTACATCAGCATTTGTTACATTTTGGAATTGATTCAAAGGAATTAGTAAAGACATTCAAAGGCATGATGGAGCTTAATATTGAGCTGAACCAAAAGACCGAAGAATGGTCTCTTTTACAGGAAACCAACTCAAAGTTGGTGAAGATAGAAGGTCCTGGGTATAAAGGAATTAAAAATTTAGGCAACAGCTGTTATATTTCTTCTGTTATGCAAACGTTATTTTCGTTGGATGAATTTCACTCATTTTTTTCGGATAATATGCCCTCGTTCTTGAAATCAGCCATTGATAATAATGACCCATTAAATAGCCTGAATTTACAACTTTCGAAATTGAATAATGGAATATATTACAGTAACCCTGAAAACAAAGATGCCCTTTCTCTACTAACCCTGAAAAGATTAGTCGGTAAAAACCATTCTGAATTTGCTTCTTCAAAACAACAAGATTGTCTAGAATATTTCCAATACATTCTATCATTGATTAATCGTTCAAACTCATATGAATCTCCATCAAAGTTGTTTGAGTTGGAGATAGTAGAGAAGTTGACGTTTGAAACCGCAAATAATCCAATAATTAAAATTAGAAGCGAAAATTGTCTTTCTCTTCCATTGAACTTGCAAAACGTGGATAACGAAGAAGTAATGCCAAAGACAGAGTTACTTTCGTGTATTCAGAAGCTTTTTTCCCTTGAAACCATTGAAGATTTCATTCACCCTAAATCGAAAGAAAAAGTCAAAGTAAATAAGACGTCATTTATACACAAATTCCCGAAATACCTGCTACTGCATATGCAGAAGTTTTCTTTCCACGTTGCACAAAATGGGTTGTATACTTCAAAGAAGCTGCAAGTCTCGTTGAATGTTCCCGATGAGATTGATTTAACCCAATATGCCTCAAATCTAAGTCAATACGAGCGCTCCCTAATGATAAATGAAAAGGACTGTTACAATAAAGAGTATTTTCAGGAGATGTTGGCCATGGGCTTCAGTGAAAGTGCATGCAAATCTGCTCTACACGCGACAAACAACGCGAGCTTAGAAGCAGCACTGGAATACATTTTCCTCAATCCGGATCTAATGCAAAATTCTTCCTATACCAATCACAATGATTCACTCAACCAAGCTACAGTCGATAACTTGACTGCAATGGGGTTCCAAGAGGCGATGGTTAAGGAGGCGTTGAGTAGCACGGATAACGACTTGAATCGAGCGATCGATTGGCTCGAAAGCAGGAAACACTTGAGTTTGACGCAGAATTCCACATCCAACTACGCTCACGAATCGAGTAAGGGTAAGTACAAGTTGATTGCCTGTGTCAGTCATATGGGTCCATCCGTCCAAAGTGGACACTACCTCTGCCACATTCTTAAAGAGAGTAAATGGGTTATATTCAATGATGAAAGCATTGCTATTTCACAAAATGTTCCAAAAGATTTAGCTTACCTCTACCTGTATATGAAAGTGGACAGTTGAGTTTCCAATGTCTTTTACTTCCTCACTTTGTATAAACGAAATTACTTTCCATATTTTTAAATAAATGCTAGCGCAATCTTCTATAAAGTTGAATATTTCGTGAAAGTAACTTTTTTCTATTTCGCAATCTTCATACTAAACATTTTTTGATTCGCTTGATGAGTGTAGTTTATCGAAAACAAAGTTCCATATTTGTTTGGACGCTTCTGATTGGGAAATCGAGCTCAAACGGATTAGGGTTTTTTTTATTTTAAGGCTGTTTTTTTACATACCTCCATTTTAAAGCAACAACGACGAGAAACTATTTAATTTAAACTAAAAAATATAGTCATTATTTAAAAATTGATACAATACGATTTTGAGATTTATTGTATATTTATATTATCTATTGTAAATCTCTAGTATAAACATTTTATATTATTTTTTCTCACATTCAAAAATCTTATGAAAACTCATTTGGAAAAATGAATTGCTAGCCTCAATTCAGAACGGGCCCTCTAACGGCTAGTATAATATCTTTTAAAAAATGCAACGAAGCTCAAGATCCATAATATGATTAGGAGATTTAAAATCTTGGAAAGAGTGTTCTTCCCGCTTTATAAATATTCTGATGTAGAGAACATATTTTTTGATTAAATTTATTCTTAAGTCTCTAAACTATAAAATTCGAAATTGTATATGAAAAGTCTAATGAAAATGTCTATGGTACGCAGACAGAATTCAGCACTAGACAAAAGTGACCGTATCTATTTCACATCTCTGCAGAAATAGATAAACATTCGTAGCTTGAAAAGATTTGGAAATGCTTCTAACATGCAGTCAAGCTTGCAATAACTAAAAATATCAAAAAGTTTATCTACTAATAAACAAATCGTTTGCTATAATGTCTTAAATACAGTAAATATTCGTTGATACGAAGCGACTTGGAACAGACAATTTTGTTGAACTGAAGAAAATATCTTTTGAATGTGTTGACATGAAATACGCGTACTTTTATTCATCGAAAAAAGTATGTGTATAATCCCCATAGAGGGTTTTTGCTTTGCAATTAAAGTTTAGTTTGAAATTTTTAATACGCCATCTTTATAAGACTACGCGAAACATTTCCTGCAAATAAAAACTGTGTAACGTTCAAAAGTATGTCTTTATGTTTGATGAGTAAAAACATTGTGCAATAAAAAATATGAACACAAAAACAAACGACTTTTTAATTTAAGTATAAATATTTATCAAGATCTTTCATCTTAACCCGAGTCGTCTGAGACTGTTCTTATATCAACTAGTCTCACAAGCTACCCAATGTAGTCAAAAGCACCGGTCAATTCTCTGATTGCCAGTCGTGTTATTAGACATGTTCTGCACGGCGCCGTTCGCTGACGACACTCCACACTCGTCAAGAAGGCGAGCTACCCTAGTTCAGATTTCTTTGCAAGAGATGGATTCTCCCCTGCAACTCTCTTCACAGATTGCCAATCCAGTTCTTATCTTACTTACTCTTCACTCAATTCCTCCTCACAAGTGCGCACATTAAATGTTAGGGGAATAATTTCGAGGACAAAAAATTGATGAATATTTTGCCGAGCCGAAATCAGCTTACATAGAGTGTTGGGTTAGTGATAATAATTGAATACAAGTTAACCTAACATTAGGAATATATAAGTGCATTAGCAAGTTGGTGGTTAGGTAGTGTAGGCTGGCAGCCATTCACGTGCAGACATAATCATGGAATCAAACTCGCGAATACAACATATGCTCCACGCTCCCAAGAGATTTTTGTAGACGCCTTCTTGACTGGTTTAGGCATTACAAGGAACAACGGAGAATTTGCTCATTCCATTGCTTTTCTAGTCGAAGCGTGTTTTATGTATAAATAACCATTTTTCTGATTTGTTCTGAGAAGAATTTTTTTCCTTGATAGCTAGAGGGTAAAAGACTTAAGGAATAAAACCAAGAAAAATTTCTTGAAAAAATTAAAAGGAAAAATCTTAACCCCGTTAAGGCCAAGCAAAGCAGACGATATCTAAAAAAACGCAGACGATTTATATTCAAAGTCATTGTAAAAAGCAGACGAAGATAAAATTACTTATGTTCCAAAATAGGAACATTGGCCGTAAATGGGTTAAAGAATTACCAAAAGTCAATTTTTATGAAGAGAGCATATTTTTAAGATAAGAGTTTAAGATCTTGTCAGAAATTAATTAATTAAAACAAAAGTTTTTCATTAAGGTTGTGCATAAAAATCTGTTCCTACGGACACCTTCTGACTACGAACAATGTTTGAATTTGCGAATTGCTTTTATAGAAAATAATATCAAACTATATTGCAATAGCGAATAACTGTGTACTGCTGATAGCTACCAGGCGTTGTAAGAATACGTGAAATTTTCTACTCGGTTTGACTTGTATATTATGCAATGATTTGTATTGAAAACGGTGATATCAATATACTTGAAAAAAATGGTATGAAGATGGGGATTTTGAAATTATCGCACAAACAAAGCAAAATACCAAATAAGTTTTTAAAAAAATGATAGATTTATATTATTATTATTATAGAGCTGCAATGCATTATATTAGACTTGTACATGTTATTTATCAAATTGACATGATATAATCATACCCCTTATCGAACAGAGTGATCATACCATATCTAAACGATTATATATTTATAAATTAAAACGGGGTTTTAACCGGTAAATTGATTCCATTTTGATTTTCACTTAGCGTCTTTCTTTCAATTCTAGATGTCAAAAATACAGATGAAGAAAAGTTTGCAAGATTTATAAGCCTAAATGCACATACTTATTATTCTCAATATAAAAACACAATTATAAATACATCAAATTTATAATTAAATGTGATTTAAATATAAACACATCTGTATTTCCAACCCTGATAGAAACCATGTTAAGTAATTAGCAAGTATGTCGTCATCTATCGTATACTTTTTGTTTTTCTCGGCAAGTTTTTGCATACTTCCTACACTTTACCTGAAGCAGAATTTTCTAAAGTGCTTGAACCATCTAAGCACTTCCAAAATAAGGCAACTGTTGACACAGTTAGACCCCAGGGTTCATGACAAAATTTTAAGAATCTCTCGAATTTTCGTTACTAGCAGGCAACTTACAAGGCAATTATAATATAAGATAAAATGAGTCAATATAAACATCAATAAAGTTCTGGCTACGAATGGCGAGCCTTTGCAAATAGTTCTAGCTACACGATATGTGTTATTGTTATCAAAGGGCTCAACATCGATGATGCCTCAAATGCTTCGCTTGTAATGAAAACAACCAATCCACACTTTGAACAAAAGGATGAGTAGAGAGTCTTCTTTGAAGGGTAATCTGGACAATGAGATGTCATTTTGCGTTATAGCAAAATGATGGAAACGAGCTTCGTAATAATTAAAAAAATAATTTTTTTAACAAATGATCCTAGCCTCTCTTGGCAAATTCCATATCTTTAGATTATAAATGTTTAATTACTTTTACTCATAATAATCACCGAAAGAAAAAGCAATATACCTTGTAGAAATCATAATGTTACTAGACGTTTTCAAGATTGAAAATCGCGGGTTTTCTCAGTGGCGTAGCCAGAGGGGGGGCAGTGCTCCCCCCCCCCCCCCCCCAATACCTTTTCCCCCCCCCCCCCCCCCCCCAAATAATTTTATTTCCAATATGCTTGCCCCCCTAAATTCCTTGCATGCCCCCCCCCCCCCCAACTTCCATTTTTTGGCTACGCCACTGGGTTTTCTTCAGATAACTCCGCGTTTTTGTAGAAAAATCATAAGTTGAATCAGGAAACTTTTACTAAAATCTGCATATTTTGCTTAGTAGATGATAAAATAGTAAATAAACAGAAAAATAAAATAAAAATAAATTTTAAATATTTCACTGGTATTTGACTAAGAACTATAAAAAGAAGTCCTATGAAAATATATTTGTAAACAGTGAGCACATAAATAAAAAGGTATTAAACGAGTTCATAAAATAATGCTTTGAAGGAACTAATGGCGCATAATTGAACACAACTAACATAAACGAGAAAGAAAAATATATTTGTTGCGAAATTTTGATATGAAATATCATGCTCAGTTTTGTACAGTAAATGCTGGCGATATTTCATAGGGTTGAGATGTTAAATATTAGTCGTATATCACATATTGATATTAAATTATTTTCCCAATCATTATAAATATTTTAAATCATTCATTAAAAATAAATACATTTCAGTTTATTATATATTTATGATCGTACTCATCCCCAAATTTATTACTTTTTCCCAGGTACCCTAATGTTAAAATTTATTGTATACTGAGAATATATAAAAAAAATTGGGGAAGTTAGAATACTGAATTTAGAACAATTTTAAAAGCAAAACAATATGTTAAACTGCCAAAAAAATCGTGGAAAACGCGTTGGTAAATTTATTTCAGTTTTCAAAATGGAGATTAAATTTGCAAAAGATTAGAACAAAATTTTAAGTACCGCAACGAAGATATGAACTAAGCAGATCAATTTGATCAGAAGACTGAATTTAAAATGACGAGAAATTTAAACCATGATAGATATGATTAATTTGCTGGTGAATAACTGCTGGATTATCCATAAATACTATTAATCAAAAAATCCTTGTGATCAGTTAGGTTTGAGAAGAAAAATTTAGGAATACTTGTGTTTTGATTTTGATTCGCCAAAATGTAGAAGATGCCTTTGAATACAATTACCAGATATACAAACCCAGATAAAAGTGGTATAAGATGGCATTGTAAAGAATGTGAGTTACTATGTGAACAGTGAATTCCATAGTATTTGAAATGCTTGAAAAAAGACAACCAACATTGTAAATAATAACATAATTTTTATCTTTATTTTGAAACGATTTTTTCTTTAATTTAACATTGCATTAACGAATCTTAAAAAATACCTCAACTTATTTTCTTGGCCTATTCAGAAAAACCTGTAGAACAAAGAGATAACGGATTTATGTTGTTAAGTTTATCGAAATAATTTTTAATTGCAAAATAAATTGAAGATGCAGTAGTTTGATTGAAAGCTATATTTATATTCTGATTCGTTTATCCAATTGAATGAGTTTCACATTTTCTAACAGAGAATTAATCCAAACTTAATAACTTTGCAATCACCTAGCAGTATATTAATATAAGCATCCTTTTAAAGAAAGATGACTTAGATAAACTGTCTGCAGGTTCATAACTTCTTTCAAGGTGAATTGTTTTAAGTTTCTTAGCGAAACTTATCAAGTACTCAGAGTACGAATGCTGAGAAGAATGACGAAAAAAGACAAAATAGAAACGAGATAGTAGCAAATATCCTAAAAGTGGCAAACGCTACTCGAGAATGTTCAGGAAATGATTGAAAGCGTATGAGCATGTGAAAAGAAGATTGATTGCACGATGAAGAAGGCCTAGGCACTAAAGAAAAAATTGCATCAATGCAGAAAAAGGATTCAAATTTTAAAGTTGGGTCAAATAGCTATTTTTTTAGTTGTCAGTATTGCATCCAAGGGAAGAATAATATCTTCCACAGCTGGTAGGGATAGTCACGATCGGGAATCGAACACAGACCAATTGGATTGAGACTCCTCTACGCCCTCACCTTTGTAATAGAAAAAATAAAGAACTAAAATAGCGATTTGAAATTAAAAAAAGTCATTTTCAAGGAATAAAATCTGGGAAATCGTACACGAGTGATTTCTTTAAAAATAAACACAAAATCGCTTAAACTAATTCCAGAAGCATAAAAACGTGTGTGTTTATATTAATTTTGTTTCCCCAGACTAAAAATAATGATTCTCCCTTGTTTTAAACACAGTTAAGAAGTAAAATTTGGTTTTAATCTAAAAATAAAGAAGGAAGTAGACTTTAAAATAATGATTTGATACTTAATTTTTATGAAAAAACTCGATGCAAACCAAGGTTTTCTCCATTTCCAATATCTGAACAAAAATTATTTTTAGAAATCTAAAATAAAAGGATCATTGTCATTTTGTCAACTTAATGCGCAAAATATTTTTTAAAAGTTTATTTTAACATAATTTAAATATGAGTGAGTGTTCTCATCTCGTTAATGGCAAATAAGGGCGTTCAGTGATTTAAGCTTTGCATTTGGTAAGCTCTGTCTTTCATTTGCATGATTAAGTGCTGGTTGATGATAAATGTGAATTTTAAAACGGATATATCAATGATCGAATTATTCTTCAGCTTCGTCGACGCTCCGGCGTTAACAGGCCTGCCATCAACGATCAGCGCGTGCTTGCCAACATTCATCAGAACAAATTCGATATTGTGGCGTAACTTTAGTTGAGCCTGTAAGCGAGAAATTTTATTGGTTGGTCCTTCCAGGCTTAGGTTTATGTCCACGGGCGGTCCTTCTGCACTCTCTCTGCCGATTGAGACGTCTCGGGATTTGATCAAATACCTCACCACTCTTCCTTGAAGCGTGGCAAAAACAGAGGAGTCAAAGGAAAAGGCGAGGTTCAACTCACTTTGCACGAGTACTTGTTGCAAATTTGACATTTCTTTCTCCACAGACTTGACATTTTCTTCACATAAGAGAGCGTGGTAACACGATTGGAAGGAAGAATCAACGTTGGCTTCGAAAGATATCTGATGCTTGCTACAATCTCCTTCCGACAAAACACTATTTTTCTTCTCAAACTCCAGTAAATTCTCCATATCTGAAAATTCGTAGGGCAAGACAATGTCGTCAATGATGGTGAACGGCTTAGAAAGTTGATCCGTTAAAATGTTTTGTCGTTTAAGATAGCACCAGTACTGCAATAAGTCATTTGCATTTCTGCTGGGCAAGAATATTGAGGAGCTTTTGGTAATGATATCCTCAAAGTAAGCTATATCGGGGTTCAAGTTTGATGAAATTTTTAGAATGATCTCTTGTTCCTCGTGGCTGAAAATGGCTTTGGCGTATATTTCATTAACAATCTTGGAATCCAACTTTTGAATAGCACTTTTGGAAGATTTGCTCAAGTCTGCTTGGTACAATAAGCAATACCATCTCTCCTGTATCTCTTTTAGGGAATAGGCAGTGGTGAAGGCAACCCGTTTGTATACTTTTGTTAAGTCGCACGTTTGCATCGTGTTTACGATCAGGGTCAGATCATCCTCAGGTGTCCACTTTCCTTTGAAGTCATAAGACAAAGAAGGAGCTTCCACACTCGAGTATTTTCGCTTCGTCCCATTCAACTTCTCCGTTTTGTTATGAGCGCGGGAAGAAGCTTGGTGAGTTGGTAAGGCTGCTGGCTCCAAGTGAGGCGCTTCCTTGAAATTCGGCTGCACGACCGGCTGCACTCTTTCGTTGAAGGTGTGTTCGTTGCTGCAGGCTTGGGGAGTTGGCACACACGAGGACGTGGTAACAGCTGACGATGAAACTTCATCCTCAAAAAACCTCTTCTTTTTGATCGTTCGCGAACTCTTTCTTATTTGAGAGGGGTCGTGCGTGCTTACAGAATCAATAGAATTGGACAAAAAAGGATCAGAACGTGTTGAAAGCATGACTTGTTTTAAACTAAAAAAAAAGTTAGCATAAATCAAATAATACAGAGAGCTTTCTTTATTTTGTGAAAAATTTAAAGGAGGAATTTTTAAATATAAATCGCAAGTTTTGAATAGTCGACGTTTCCTACTTTTAATTAGTAAAATATGCATAAAATATAGCGTCTTTGTCGCTTGCGTTGTCCTCCTCGACGTTTATTAAATAAATAGTGCTGCTAACATTCTAAAAATCTCTAGTTAAAGACTTTTTATTAGGACGGTATATTTACTTTTTATTGTTATTGTCGGCCCCACTCATTTGTCGACAAGTGATAAATGAGCCCTTACGCCAATTCCAGACGCTCTCTTTAAAAGGATCTAGTATGTGTGGTAATGGCACAGACTGCTGAGTTATGTGCATGCATGCGCTGAGTAATTGTGAGTATTTTTACTTATGCGAAAAAGTCGAAACGCATCAATTGACACAAATTGTACATTTTCAAAATCAAAAGTTTCCATATAAAAATTTAATTTATTGACATAAAATAAAGAACTTTATTAATTTAAATAAGGCATTCACATTTCGCAGAGATTGCTCTATTGCAGTTGCTACAAACTTATGCCATATTCAAAGTGGAACAAGCAAGACGATGTTCTTTAGGTTCAATATTCAAGCAAACTTTATTTGTAGTTTCTGTCACCACAAAGATCTTCAGCAACCCTGTTACTCATAATTATAAGCTGTAGCAGACTGAAACAACAGTTTTGGACCTACAAACAGTTACAATCCAGCTATTTATTAGAGCGTGATCAATTACATTGTAGAAAACATACATTGACCAACTTCTGCTACATGCTTAGACTGAAAGGTTCTACAATTTTATCAAAAGCATCTACCCCAACTTTGTTTTTATTATAAAATAGCATTGTTTCTGGTTTCTTTTTTAGGTTGTTTTCTGATGGAATTTGAACATGTAGATGAATGAGCTGAGAACATTCAGAATTTTTGATTTTATTGTCTCAACAGACTTTTTTTTCTTTAGATTTTAAAAAAAAAGTTTGAAGAAGTTCATCTTTCTTATTTACATATTTTGGTAATTCTTTGTGTTGTCGATTTGTTCCGACCAAATTATAATCTTGTTCAACGACACAAACAAAGATCCAAAAGAGTAATTATCGCAGCAAATTTTTTTGAACAACGGCTTCATCATACAACATATTACTTTCAAATAAACTCATCATACCTGATGCAGTTATCATCAATCATCATACAATATATTACTATTATTAAATATACTCGTCAGATAAATATTTACATCATACCAAATATATTTAGGAATTCCTATAGGTGCATGATACAGGCATACACAAAATAATAGGAAAAACAAAAGTGCTGCGTGATCCTCTTGGTATGGGCCCATGAATAATTTAAATAAGTTTGCCTCCTTCAAAGGAAGCGATCTTTACCATGCAGATTACACTTCATCATTTGATTCTGATTAATAGATATATCTAAATGTAACCATATCTTCATACTCCAGAGTATCATAGGTGCCAAATTTTTTCATGTTCTCGGGACCTATTTCTCTATGGTTTTGAAAAGTTCTCTATCGCACATAATAAAAATAAATTCACGCCAAACAATTGTGAATGTGCTTATTTGTATGAGAGAATGAAATGTATGAAACGAAATAATAAATCAAATGCGTCAATTGAAGGAAAACGTCCTTGTAGTAAGAAGATATTTCTTCTACACAGATATCCAATATGAGAAATTAGTTGATATTCACTTTTAAATAATGAAACGGGTTTGGAGAAATTCATCCTTTGCACAATTCGGCCTCAAGGCAATATTTATTAGAAATATATTTAGAGGCCGATTTGAACCGCTTCCATGAAAAGTCATGAAATTTTAGCATTATTACTTGAGTTGAAATTCGTCATTACACCTCGTCCTCCTAGTGGAATTAGTGGTATTCATTTTTGGTTCTGCAAACCATGGAACTTGTAGCTTTAAATTATTTCCATTTGTTATAATAAACTATGATTTAAAAAAATGGAAAACTTTCAAACAGCTAGTGAAAGAATTTGTTTTGATTAAATGATATTAGAATATTTAGTAGAGCATCTTATTTTTTGAAACATTTTCTATAAATTGAAATAGAAAAATAGTAAAAAAATCCCACCAAGCTCAAAAAATTAGTTGTATATTGATAGAAAAGAAGAGAATACGTTACTGTTATCTAAAAATGCTTCAAAAATGCAATCAACCGTTTTTAAAATCATTTATTGCTAAATCAAGGGTCGGCAAGCTGCGGCACGTGAACCCTTTTTATGTAGTTCCATCTCAAAATCTAAAAAAAGATTTTTAAAAGAATTTTGTGTAAACTTTTTAAGATTTTAGCTCAAACATGCATGTTTTGTAGCGTTTTAAAACAACTTCACATCGTTTTATTCAAAATGATTTAAAAAAATTGTTTCAATTCTTACAAAATAACGGAGAATAATTACAAAATTATCACTCCTTGCTCAAGTATATTGACAATTAACTAAAATGCTTTTAGAATTTTAATATAATAAAAGTAGTAGGGTTATAAGGGAAACAAATAAAACAATATTCAACAAAATAACAATAAAAAAGATATAATAAAGAAAACTGTAAAATAGCGCTGATTATTATTAATCATAATACTTACCTGTTGACTCTACCAACAATACCGGGAGACTCTCGGTTTTGGTTGCTTTCTCCTGATCTCCAGTTTTTCAGGTTTTATTTCCTGGATTTTAAATTTTTTTATAATTTAGGTCTAAAAAATTGATATCAATATATTGCCCTTGTCATCGATATTGATGACAAGGGCAACAACATTGGGCATTATCGACTAGATGTTTTTTGGCATTATATTTCCAAGCTAAAAGTCTCTAGAACATGAACAATTCAAAATCCTTCTATATGTAGATGTCTTAATTCTTGTATTTCAACATAGCAATGCAAATGGGGAACGATGATCAGTAATGTACGACAAAATAAAAACGATATATGGTCATCTTTAAAGTTAGATGGTACATTAGCAAGGATTTTAGCTACGAAGAAACATACTCCCGAAAGCAAAAATATTTGTTATACTTGGAAACCAGATAGAGTATTACTGAATTTGTCAAAGAAAGCTACCAAAACATATAACAATGAAAAAGAATGATTCATTTAGTTTATATCTTTGTTTTTGTTTAGATAAGTATTCTTTTGTTATTAATTAGTGTTTTGCATTATCCTAAAAAATGGTCAATTATATTTTTAAAATGTTTTTGTTAAAGAGATTAATTCAGAATTTAGTGGCTTTTGTTAGCCTTTTCTAAAAACCTTGTTAGTTAAAAATAAATTTCAATCTATAAAACAGTTTTCCCTTTTTTAAGCAAAATCTCCCAATTTTTTCAAAGAAAAAATCAAGAATCTCGAAGCTTGGATAATATTAGTTCTACAGGTATGATAATATTTAAGCCTAACAAAATAATACCTAAAATTTTTAGGATAAAATTAATAGAAGATATTTTAGAAATAAAGTTCGACTAAACTTTCAACTAAGCCGCAAAGTAAAAGTCCATAAAATTAACGTTTAAAATTAAAAAAGTCAAATATAGGTTGTATGTGAAAAAAATTCATTTAATTTTTTTTACAAAAAACTTTGATAGACATTTTAAAAGTATTAACTGATAAATATAAAAACTATTTTTAAAAAAAATTAATAAATGGCAATATTGAATAAGTACAAGTATCATGTAGGAAAGTAAATTTTGTATATGTGTGGATCGTGTTGGAAGGCGTGAGTAATTTAAAAAATTTCAAAAATCAAAAAACTTTTGTGGTATGAAAATGAAATATTTAAAAATAAGATACTAAACCTTTATTTATATGTATAAGCGAAATTTTTCTCTTTTGTAACAAAAATTATGCAAAGACAGATCGTTGAATCTTTCTTGTTTATAGTTTGTAGGTTGTTTGATGCGACACACATACATAAGCCACATACGCTGGTTTACAGGCAACTACATGTCCCCCGGCAGAATCTTTCTTATGATTGAGTTGCTCAATAAGAAGTGTTTACTTTCTTTTTCGTGGAAAATGAAATATTTTATTTCTTTGTTTAAATTAAGAAAAGATAATTCTTGTTATTTATTTTAAAAATTTAACGTTTTACTCGATAGATTTAAGCGTTAAAACAAAATCAACTCTAGCTATTTGTGTTAATTGCATAAATATGGGAAATATTTTACTTTAAATTTAGTTTAAAAAACCTATAAAAAGTACGTATCACATGACACTTATAAGCGTGTTAAAATTTATTAGTTGGTTGAATTATAAAAGTAATGTAATATATTCCGTAAATAAAAAAACTCTAAAAGTGGCTTGGTTTGAAAAACTTGACAGAAAAAGAAATAAAAGTCAAAATTGAACCAGCAGCTGTCTTAAATCGTAATATGTCAATTTATTTACCCAAAAGAAATTCTTTATCTGTTTATAACCGAAAAGTAGTAATTTATCTTGCAGCAAAAAATTATTCAAATTAAAAAACTAACTGTTGAAATAAGAAGAACAAAGAAAATAATAATTATTGATAGTGTATGGGTCAAAATACTCAAATTCTTAGAAGAGAGAATATTTTAGGAATGATTAGTTTGTTTACTATACATCAAAAAATTATGAATTAATTAACATCACATCTAACAATGGACATTCTAAAAGGGGTGAAAAAAAAAAAAAAACAAAAAAAAAAAAAAAAACCCCCCCCCCTGCTTTTTTTTTTTTTTTTTTTTTTAATAATAATAATAATAAAAAAAAAGGTTTTTTTTTTTTTTATATATATAATTTATAAAAATAAAAATATATATTTTTTTTTTTTTTTTCTTTTTTTTTTTTTTTTTTTTTTTTTTTTTATAAATATCCCTCTCTCTAAATAAAATATTTTTTTCTCATGCATCTACTGTTTGTGAAAGAAAACAACTTGTTACTTCATCATCACAATGAATGTAGTAATCACAACGGAAAATATAGGCAAGGACTTTATGATTTTTCTATGGAATTCTTTCTACAGTAATTTTAATATTCCGTCTTTATTCCAGATTCTAATATAAAATGGATACGAAAGGAGTTTTTGGATTAAGAGCCAGTCCTAAAACATTGAATGAGGTATAGTTTAGACTTTAGAGAATGAGTGAATACTCATGATTAGTAAATCAAACTTGAGTGTATAGCTTATATAGCGGCAAGTAGATAGATGCTAGGTTAGGCATGAAGTATATGCTAAAAAGAAATTGTCTACACAATCTCGTAAATACTGATTATTTAATATATGTTGTGGATCGCAAGTATCGAGATAATCAATATGTATCAGATTATATCCAGGGTTAATGCCATATATTTAGCTCACCATGAATATACGCCACTGATGTGGGTTCAATTTTAATGAAATAAAACAGAACAAATATAACAATTGTGTATATTACATAAAGAGTATCCATTTGTAAATTTATGAATTTTTACTTCATTCAAAATTTTTGAGAAAGGTAAGGTATGTATGTATTTATGAATTATCTCAACAAAATTATTCAAGGAATTTAATAAGTGACACCTTACTTACACCTTGTATTTTTAGTTAAAAAATTAAATAACTTTGAGATACATATCCTGAAGATCTAAAAGCACACTTAAGTAGTTTAATTTTGTATGTCCTTTATTTTCATACTATTCATCAATACAAATTTTTTTTTATTATAACCATTATATCTTAGATAGAAAATAGCAACAAAAAATCTTTTAATTCAGCGTGACACCAATTAATAATTGAGAATGGTAGTATCGATTCAATAAGGACTTGTATTTATAGAGAAGGGTTTCTAAACCTTTTTGTTGCTGTGTACCACTTATGGACTTATTCTGTAGGTACGTACCACCTAACTTTAACGATTAGTTTTTGACCATAAAAGAACTATACTAAAAGGTTAACAGACACAATAACATATAAAAATAATACAAGTAAACGAATCCGCAATTAAAAAATATACAAAACTTAATTTAATTTATTTTCACCTGTGCATAACCATAAACAAGTAAAATATTTAACTTATCGACCAATAAGTACCGTAAGTCAATGCGATGGCTGGAGTTGCTTTTCTTTTACTAGTTTTGCAAGCCGTAGAGATATTATACTCACACAACATCGAAAATTGTGTTCTGGGTTTACGAAACGATTTCTTGTGTTCAACTTGATTGTAAGAAAGGTAGAAAACTCTTGTTCGCATTCCCATTTCGTTGGAAATATGAGAACCTGAGGAATTGCTTTTCACTAGTGACGGATAGGAGGGACTTACATTTAACCGGAAGTTGGCCAATTGATGTTTTTCACCTTCGTCGTACTGCAAATCGATGAGTTTTTCTTGTTCGCTAGTTCCTCCTGCGAGATCTCCAGTGTTAGTAGTAGTGAATGGATTGAAAATTTAAGTGCATGTTTGTGCATCACTATCATTGAAATAGTACCGCCTGATTTCATCTTTCAACAAAAGGAGATCTTTGGTGATCTCTTGACCAAATGCAATACTAGGCTCCTCCTTCCCTAAGTGACGCCAAATTCTCACACATTCCAAACGGTCTGTTCTCAATCAACAAATTGAGTTTTCGAGTAAATGCAGTCAATTTGATTGAGAAAACAATGGTGTTATTTCAGCGCCCTGAGAACAATTGAAATGATACATGACTCCAAAATTATCTGACAGGTAGGCAAGGTAAAGAATGAAGTTTCCATCTTCAAGGATCTTCTAAACTTCGTGATTTGTTTGGAAAAACTGAAGCAGCTCCTTTCTCAGCACAAAATGGAGCATAGTGGTATTCCCTCGAGACAGACACCTCACTTCCGTATGAAAAGCAATGACGTGTATTCTGATCCGATATCCTCACAAATGACCTTGAAGAGACGACTATTTAGGGCAGATGTCATAATGTAGTTTACCATTTTAACCACCAGTTTCAAGCTTGTCTTCATATCGGGAGGTAGAACTATAGCAGAGAGAGCAAATCGGTGTATGAAACATTGAACAGAAGTGACAGATGGAGATACTGGTTACACCTGAGCTTGAAACCCAGATTTTCTCCTAAGCATAACAGGATCGGCGTCAGTTGTGCAACCTACTAGCTTGGTACATTGGAGACCTTTTTTTTTTTAAAATGTTTCATAAGCTTGAACAGGTCTTCTCCTTTTGTTGTAGTTGTCATTTCATTGGTCAAGAGTAATTCACTTCGAATTGCATCCTTAGTAGCATAACGCACATATACCAGAAGCTGGCGCAGTTTGACACGTCCGTTGATTCGTCGAGTTGTATTGCAAATCCATATTTTGAGACCTGTACTTCCGTAATGACTGGTTCATTAATAGCAATAGACATTTCTGTAATACACCTCTATATCGTTTTATTTGACACTGATTACGGATGCCATGCTTCACCATTTGTTGTGGAAGGCTTTTATTTCTTCGCCAAAAAAAGTGCAATTTCACAGAAGGCTGTCACAATACCAACCGACTGCTGATATTACTTCCCCATTTTGTCTAGTCGTTTTTCTCAAGTCGCTCAAAATAATTAGGATCGCGGTATTTCTAGTCTGGATGATTAGTCTGGTAATAAATTGATCGCTATACTGTCGTTTGGGCATCTTGATTTGACGCTATAATAATCTGAAATAAAACTAAAAGTTGATTTTTAATATATTAAATATATATAATAATTTGCATAATAATCGATAAAAATAAACAATCACGAAGATGGTAAGTTAATTAATCATAGCACTATACCTACTAAGTCAACAGAATGTGATGCATGGAACATTATACGCATATGCACATATTTACAAACATTACAGTTGCGGAACTAAAGAAAATGAACTTTAGCCAAATTCACATTTCTCTCTGTGGAAATTTCTGTGAAAACAAGTACTTTTTTAAAATTTTTGAAAAACATCTCACGTACCACTTGGAAGGCCTTCGCGTACCACAGGTTGGGAACCCCTGTTATAGTTTTTTTTTTAATTGCTAAAAAATTTACGGAGCTTGAAAAGTAGATTGGTTCTTACAAATATAATTTTAAATAACATTTTCTTTTTTATTAAAGTCTTTAGAAAATTAAAGCGCCTTCGTCTTTTCAAAATTTATGGATAGACGTTTTTCTTTCAAAATCTATTGCACCTATCAGCATATGTACATTGTTTATAAAGCAAAACGTTTGCTTTTTATGTTTTTAAGAAATTTACATACTTGTATGCCTCACTTAATAGACAGTACGTATAAATTATATTCATGCATATCTATACATATTTTAACTTTCTTACTGACCAACCAAATCTTTTTCAACAACTATCTTCTCACCACACATATTTTCAAACCAAAACCCAAACAATGCAATAAAGTTCCATTTTTCATCAAATTAAAAACCCTCAACATTGAAGAAAACTTGATGTTTTGTATCTTATATGCTAAGCTGGCTTATCAATAAGATAGAACAATTATTCCACAAATTACTTCTCTTTAACTCATTTTTATCACAACGATTTTTTTTTCTGATAACTCTTCGATTTTTTAACGCTGAAATTGGTATGAATATCTTACTAAAGTATCATTTACAACTCCTCCTTTTACAAGAACATTTTCTCTTAACTTCTTTACAGGCATATAAAGATTAAATATTTAAAACTTACCTAAAAAAACAAAAATACACTAATTTATTTGTTGGAAAAATATTTAAATAAAATCAAAAATTAATTTGCACTGTATGCTCGTAATCTATGGGCTACCTATCAAACACCTGCGGTACCAAAACTCTTCCGTTACTTACTGACATTTTTTTTTTCATCGACCATATCTCCGGAACGGCTGAACCGATTCGGTCCGGATCCTCGGGGGATGAGAGGGATACACCTATCCATCATATCCATCAAAAAAAAAAATTCGGAGGTATAGCCTTTTCAAAACGGAAACGTGAGACTAGAGAAAAGTATAGCAGCTAGAGCAAAAATTCCAACGGGGATATGATGGATAGACCTGTCCCCGTCTTTTAAGCAAAAAAATTTTCCAGTACCATTATGTAGAACCATTTTGCCAGGAGATTTCGGTACTTACTGACGTAAAAAGTCAAAAAAAGTACCGAAAAATGCATTAGAAGTATATACGAAGGTGTACATAAGTATATACGAAGCATATATGAAGCCTTTGTAAAGCAGTATAATGTATTAGCAAAGATATACGAATAGGTTTTTGACAATAAAAACGTCAGTAAGTGCCATAATCTCCTGGTATTTTTTGAGTTTTTTTTTCTAGGAAATTTCGATACTTAATGACGTAAAAAGTCAAAAAAAGTACCGAAAAATGCATTAGAAGTATATACGAAGGTGTACATAAGTATATACGAAGGTCTTATAAGTATGGCTTTTAAACTACAAGTTAAATCTTTCTGAAATTTTGCATGGCTATTCATTATACATACTACTATCATAATCTCTCATAAAAAAAAATTTTGGAATAAATTTTCCAATACCCCCCCCCCCCCCCTTGGGAAAAATTGTCACTTAGTGACAAAATTTCCTGGCTTTTTAATTAAAAGAGATATTCAAATTCTGTTTGCAGATTCAGAATCTACGCATAAATCCCTCTCAGAATCACCTATAAAATAATTTTCGAAAAAAATTATCCAATACCCCCCCCCCCCTTTGGAAAAAAAGTCAGTAAGTGACAAAATTTCCTAACTTTTTAATTAAAAGAGATATTCAAATTCTGATTGCAGATTTAGAATCTACGCATAAAACTGAGTAAGAAACGCCTCTTTACATGTGTAAAGATAATTTAAAAAAAAAAAAAAATTAAAAATAGAAAACATTAAATTTAACGCTGAATTGTGCCAAAAGTAAAGTAAAATGGTTAAAACTAATAGAATATTCGAAATCTACGTAAAAAACTGAACCAGAATCGTATAATTAAAATTTAGTTATAAATTTAATAATATGTATAAAAATAATTCAAAAAGTCAACTCATATACTATATATATGTGTACAAAGTATAGCGATTTTCATTAACATTTCCAAATTGACATATTGAAAACCCCTTTTTTGCGATAACTCAATAATTATAAGTCCAATCTTGTATTAATGGGTATCAAAATGTTCGTCTCTGCAAGAGCTTTCGAATGATACCAGTTTCAAGTTATTCGGATTTGTGGTTCAGGTTTTAGAACGAAAAGACACTTTTTGAGCTAAAAAAAGGACTTAGGGTTAAGTAAAATCACTAATATAGACCTCTAAAATAATGAAAATCTAACATATTAAAGTACTATCCGATGTAAAATTTGATTTTCTTTCGAATGGCCTAGGTTAGAAGTCTGTAAGTAGTGTAGTTCCAGAGTTACGATGCTTTAAATGTCTAAAAATGGGAAAAAACATCAAATTTCAAATAGGGTAGCATCTAAATCCAAATATATCAAGCCGATCTCTTAGATATTTAAGCAAAATATTTTATTAATAATGTTCTACAACTTTGTAAAGTTATAAGTGGCTGTGATAAATATAAATCTATTTTATACACTCTGAAACTTATCTATATATATGTACAAATAGTAAAATCTTCGATATCTTTTTAATTATAAGAGATATTCAAATTCTGATTGCAGATTTGGAATCTACGCCTAAAACTGAGTCAGAATCATCTATAAAATAATTTTCTAAAAAATTCTCCAATACCCCCCCCCCCCCTTGGGAAAAAAGGTCAGTAAGTAACACTTTTCCTGGTAATATTAAAAAAATGTCATAACTTTTTAATTAGAAGAGATATTCAAATTCTGATTGCAGATTCGGAATCTACGCCTAAAACTGAGTAAGAATCACCTATAATTCGTTATAACTTTTTAATTATAAGAGATATTCAATTTCTGATTGCAGATTCGAAATCTACGCTTAAAACTGAGTCTGAATCAATTATAAAAAATTAATATAATAATTTTGTATAAATATATAAAAAAAATTGAACATAAAAAACAATTTATTTTTTTAATAATCCATCTTAATTTATCATACAATTGTTTAGGTTCATATTTTGAAAGCGAATCATTCGTTGCCATTACATCTTTAACTTCATATAAATATATACATGAAGAATTGATATATTTTTCAAAAATTTTGATTAACTTTATGTCATCTTTTGTAAAGGAAAACGTTTCTTTCTTTGCCTTTTTCCTCAAATATTTATCCACAAGCCCCTTTTCCAATCTAACTTTGAGGAAGCGTTGGCATAATGGACTTTCTTCAGATATTAATGATAAGTTTATATCATTAATAGGATAACTTTGCCTTTCTGGGTTTTTAGAAGTAGTAGGAGGCGAATTATATTTGGAATAAATTTGATTAGGTGATGGAGAGAGTTGAGGAGGTGTAAGCGTATATGAAGGTGTAGATAAAACAGTTTGTGATTGAAGAATTGTTGATTTTGGAGGTGTATGTTTATAAATGGTTTTTTAAGAGATGATGATAAAGGAGGATGTGAAGAGGATGCTGGTGAAGGAGGAGGAGAACAGGATGGTAAAGGAGGAAGAGAACAGGATGGTAAAGGAGGAAGAGAACAGGATGGTAAAGGAGGAAGATGTAAGGAGGAGGCTGGAGAAGGAGGAGGAGAACAAGATGGTAAAGGAGGAAGAGAACAGGATGGTAAAGGAGGAAGATGTAAGGAGGAGGCTGGTGAAGAAGGAGGAGAACAGGATGGTAAAGGAGGAAGAGAACAGGATGGTAAAGGAGGAAGATGTAAGGAGGAGGCTGCTGAAGGAGGAGGAGAACAGGATGGTGAAGAAGGAGAATATGATGGTGAAGGAGGAGCAGGTGAAGAAAATTGGAAGTATTGATGCGTTGGAGAAGAATTCTTATAGGATGAAGGATTAAATTTTAGGATTTTGCTTGGCCCTACAAATAAATAAATATTTAAATAAATAAACAAAATTGTTTAAATAAAGTAAATTTACTTTTTTTTATAATATCTTCAGAATCCGAAGAACTTTGGGAAAAACTTTCTGAAAATTCATCTACGAATTTAACAATTTTGCTTTCTTCTAACAAAAAAATAAATGTACATTAGAAAAGAAAAAAAAACTAATTACTTTTCTTTTTGAAAGACTCTGATAAATTTTCCAAAACTTTATTTATTTTTGTTTGTGATTTTTGATTACTTATCAGTTTATCAGTGTGATCATAATACCTAAAAAAAATTAATTAAAAAAATATATATATATATAATTAATTATATACATTCTTTGGGTTTTTTCTGAATGATTCATAATATTTGCCAAATCTGGCATATGTTCTTCATAATGATATTTAAAAAAGGTCACCAAAGATTTTCTTAAAATGTGGTTACTAATACTTTTATTAAGTATCGCTTTTGCATATCTGTTTAAAATTAAAGTTTTTAAAACAATAAAAAAAACATAAAAAAAATATAATACGAAGAAAAAATTTTTCCAACGTAAGATGTTGTTAGTTTGTTATTTGTTAGGGTTGTGAAAAAAAAATTGTTTTTGCAACAATTATTTTTTCTCCAATCACTAAAAACAAAATAAATAAAGTAAATGAACATAAAGAAATCAAACATAAAGCTTACTTTAAGTTAATATTCATTTTTTCATATAATGAGGTGCTGATCGACATAATTGCCGGACCTCTTCTTTCATTTTTGTGGGCCTTAACCCTTATCATTAAATTTTTGTCATGTTGTTCGGCCGCTTCAAATTCGGAGATGGTCAAATTAATTGCCACTCCTACTCGTTGAGCGTTAACCGACAAAAATTTAATGATAAGATAGTCCCTTAAGCGGCACACATCTTTATTGGAAGGTGTCTTTTTTATAACTTTAAAAAGGAATTTAATGTTATAATGTTCATCCATTTCACTTAAAAATTTATTGATTTCTTCCGAACTCAGAACTGTTGTCTGAGACATCAGTTCATGAGTTCGACAAATTGTTGCTTTCTTGGATCCTTTAAACATATAACGTAAAATTTTTAAAAAATTAATAAAAAAATTATATCTACCTTTAATTGTTCTATTAAATAATACGGAAAAAGTTTCCGTATCAAATTCAAACGAATCAGGAAATTTATTTTTGTACAGTTTAAAAAAATCTAAGAAACGATTCAAGTAAATGATATAACTTATAATAGTTCCTATTTAAAATAAAATTAAATAATTAATATACAAATTTTTTTTATAAAACCTGGTTGTTTTGCAACTTCCCATTTAAATATTATTGCGTTTTGAAACAAACTAATATCAGAGAAGACTTGCAACCATGTTTTGTTAGTGTAATACTTAACATAGTCAATGAAAACTTTAGATACCGATCTAAAGTTTTCGTAGCTTGCTTTTGGATTTTGACGGTCTAACAGACCCGACCCCAAACAAATAAAAAAATTTAGTAAAATAATATGCAAATTTCCTAAATAAAAAAAAACTTATAATTTAATACGACTAATTAGTATAAATAAATTTACCCCATTTGTTTTGTTGACTTTCAAAAATTCGATAATATTTGGAATTAACAACAGGGCGAGTATCAACTTCTTTCGAAGTGAGAACCCACTCCACCTTCTTACCCTTATTTAGAGTATCATCTATTTCATTTTCTAAAAGTTAAGTTTGAATTATATTATACTCAATAAATAAAAAAAAAATACTTTCTAATTTGTGAACTTTTTTTAGATGTACTCTAATATTAGAATACGAAATTTTACAAATGTTACACTCTTCTTTATCTTTACCAGCACTAAAAACCTTCTGAGTTTTTGATAAATTAGTCACACTATGTACATCTTGGATATGTCTTTTTAAGCGACATACCATTCTTCCACAATAAGAACATTCAAATTTCTAACAGAATATTAAATATTACACTTTAAATTCTATACCTCAAAGTGAACAAAAAAACTTACTTTTAGAGACATGTATATTATTTCAATGAAAAAGTAAAACAGCGAGGCAAAAATGAATTTGAAATGAAAAACTTCTAACTTAAAAAAAGTTATTAGAAATCGAAATACGTCACAAAAATAGTTTATAAAGAAATTGGGCATAGGTTCACCTTGGAAAACTGAAGAAAAACATAGGGCAAATCATTTGAAATTAATAGACCGGAATATTTTTTGAAAAAAAATTAATTTAAAAAAAGTATTATAAAAAACAAAAAAAAACTTTTTAGATCGTAAAATAGATAAAAAATAACGTTTTCTCCACCCCCGAAAACCTCAGAAAGGTGAAAATTCGGTTTTAGAAAAGTCAATTCGTCAAAAAAACGGACTTTGTTTTGGTTAAAAAATTGCAAAAAAATCGTGGCGTTAACTGCCCATTGGGCTATCCATCACTTTTTGTCAGGGGTCAGTGAACTGACCTCAAGTTAGTACAATGTACTAACTCCATTCATCAAAACTTGACTCTATACTGTACTAATATTCCGTAATTCATCACTTTTTGACAGGATGGAATTTTTTGTATATTTTTTATTAAAATATTACCAAGGGGGGTACATCTAAATTTTGTTTTTTTTTTATAAATTTTTAAAAAAAGATTTTTATGATCCCGTTTATATTTTTCTATAATATTTGGCTCTCTGGGGTAGTTTTTGATGCTGATTCCAGCGCTGCCTTCAGTTTTTTCATATCTCATACCGGTCCCGATCTAGGGCGCCCTGAAGTAGCCAAAATTTAAAGCTGAGAGACCGTGACCTATATAATAGTTGAATATGTTGTAGTTTTTGATGCTGATTTCAACGGTGCAATCAGTTTTTCCATATCTCATACCGTTCCCGATCGACGGCGCCTTGAAGTAACCAAAATTTTAATTTTAAGGACCGTGACTAATATAATAGTTGAATCTAATGTAGTTTTTGATGCTAATTCCAACGGTGCAATTAGTTTTTCCATATCTTATACGGTTCGGAAACTACCGGGACCCGGGTTCGGCCCGGAGGAAAAATGTTTGGACGTAAAAAATATAATAGTTTATTTTGGTATAGTTTTTGATGCTTATTCGAACGGCGCAATCAGTTTTTCTATATCTTATACTTTTTTTTTTTAAAAGAAAAAAAGTAAAAACGTCAGTAAGTAACAGTTTTCCTGGTAATATTAAAAAAATGTCATAAGTTTTTAATTATAAGAGATATTCAAATTCTGATTGCATATTCGGAATCTACGCATAAAACTGAGTCAGAATCATCTATAAAATAATTTTCTAAAAAATTCTCCAATACCCCCCCCCCCCCCCCCCCTTGGGAAAAAAGGTCAGTAAGTAACAGTTTTCCTGGTAATATTAAAAAAATGTCATAACTTTTTAATTAGAAGAGATATTCAAATTCTGATTGCAGATTCGGAATCTACGCATAAAACTGAGTCAGAACTATAAAAAATATTTGAAAAAATTCTCCAATACCCCCCCCCCCCCCCCCCTTGGAAAAAAAGGTCAGTAAGTAACAGTTTTCCTGGTAATATTAAAAAAATGTCATAAGTTTTTAATTATAAGAGATATTCAAATTCTGATTGCATATTCGGAATCTACGCATAAAATTGAGTCAGAATCATCTATAAAATAATTTTCTAAAAAATCCCTTGGGAAAAAAGGTCAGTAAGTAACAGTTTTCCTGGTAATATTAAAAAAATGTCATAACTTTTTAATTAGAAGAGATATTCAAATTCTGATTGCAGATTCGGAATCTACGCCTAAAACTGAGTAAGAATCACCTATAAAATAATTTTCTAAAAAAATTTTCCAATAAAAATTGTTTATTTTTCTGGAAAAATAAATTTTCCCTTGGGGAAAAGAGGTCCGTTAGTGACATTTCGTTATAACTTTTTAATTATAAGAGATATTCAATTTCTGATTGCAGATTCGTAATCTACGCATAAAACTGAGTAAGAAACGTCTCTTCACATGTGTAAAAATGATTTAAAAAAAAAAATTAAAAATATATTAAATTTAACGCTGAATTATGCCAAAAGTAAAATAAAATGGGTAAAACTAATAGAATATTTGAAATCTACGCAAAAAACTGATCCTGAATCGAATAATTTAAATTTAGTTATAATTTTAATAATATGTATAATAATAATTCAAAAAGTCAACTCATATACTATATATATGTGTACAAAGTATAGCGATTTTCAGTAACATTTCCAAATTGACATATTGAAAACATAATATTTGCGATAACTCAGCAATTATAAGTCCAATCTCGTAATATTGGGTATCAAAATATTCGTCTCTGCAAGAGCTTTCGAATGATACCAGTTTCAAGTTATTCGGATTTGTGGTTCAGGTTTTAGAACGAAAAAACACTTTTTGAGCTAAAAATAGGACTTAGGGTTAAGTAAAATCACTGATACTGACCTTTAAAATAAAGAAAAGCTAATATATTAAAGTATTATCCGATGTAAAATTTGATTTTCTTTCGAATGGCGTATGTTAGAAGTCTGTAAGTAATGTAGTTTCAGAGTTACAGTGCTTTAAATGTCCAAAAATGGGAAAAAACATCAAATTTCACATAGGGTAGTATCTAAATCCAAATATATAAAGCCGATCTCTTAGATATTTTACCAAAAGATTCTCTTAATAATGTTCTACAACTTTGTAAAGTTACAAGTGGGTGCGATAAATATAAATACTTTTTATACACTCTGAAACTTATCTATATATATGTACAAATAGTAAAATCTTCGATATCTTTGTAATTATAGGATATTCAAATTCTGATTGCAGATTCGGAATCTACGCCTAAAACTGAGTAAGAATCACCTATAAAATAATTTTCTAAAAAAATTCTCCAATACCCCCCCCCCCTTGGGAAAAAAGGTCAGTAAGTGACACTTTTTTTGGTAATATTAAAAAAATGTCATAACTTTTTAATTAGAAGAGATATTCAAATTCTGATTGCAGATTCGAAATCTACGCCTAAAACTGAGTAAGAATCACCTATAAAATAATTTTCTAAAAAAATTTTCCAATAAAATATTCCTTGGGGAAAAGAGGTCCGTTAGTGACATTTCGTCCTAACTTTTTAATTATAAGAGATATTCAAATTCTGATTGCAGATTCGGAATCTACGCATAAATCCATCTCAGAATCAACTATAAAATTAAATTAAAAAAATTTTTTTTGTCCCCGGGCCGAATTCGGCTATCCCGTGGATCGGGAACGGTATGAGATATGGAAAAACTGATTATACCATTGGAATCAGCGTCAAATTCTCTACAAGACCTTAAACGTGCTCTAAATCGCTTGAAAATAGTGCTAAAATGCTTATATTTGAGTAAAATATCACATTGTGAAATTATATCAGATTTTCATTGTAAGCAACGTAGTCAGTAAGTGACAACATTTCCTAACTTTTTAATTAGAAGAGATATTCAAATTCTGATTGCAGATTCGGAATCTACGCATAAATCCCTCTCAAAATCAACTATAAAAAATTTTTTTGAAAAAATTCTCCAATACCCCCCCTGGGAAAAAAAGTCAGTAAGTGAGAAAATTTCCTAACTTTTTAATTAAAAGAGATATTCAAATTCTGATTGCAGATTCGAAATCTAAGCTTAAAACTGAGTCTGAATCAACTATAAAATAATTTTCGAAAAAAATTATCCAATACCCCCCCCCCCCCCCCCCTTGGGAAAAATTGTCACTTAGTGACAAAATTTCCTGGCTTTTTAATTAAGAGATATTCAAATTCTGTTTGCAGATTCGGAATCCATGCATAAATCCCTCTCAGAATCACCTATAAAATAATTTTCTAAAAAAAATTTCCAATACCCCCCCCCCCCCCCCCTTGGGAAAAATTGTCACTTAGTGACAAAATTTCCTGGCTTTTTAATTAAAAGAGATATTCAAATTCTGTTTGCAGATTCGGAATCTACGCATAAATCCCTCTCAGAATCAATTAAAAAAAAATTCGAAAATTTTTCAAGTTTTTGTCTTGCCTCATAACTGCGCAGCCAAAACTACAAGTCCGATCCTTCTGAAACTTTATATAATTGTTTATAAATGTATTCTATATCATATTCAGTGATTATTTTGTTCACGTCCCATCATGTTGACCCCGGGCCGAACCCGGGTCCCGGTAGTTCCCGAACGGTATGAGATATGGAAAAACTGATTGCACCGTTGGAATCAGCATCAAAAACTACATCAGATTCAACTATTATATTAGTTACGTCCCAAAATTTTTGATCCCGGGACCGAATTCGGCTGTCCCGTGGATCGGGAACGGTATGAGATATGGAAAAACTGATTGCACCGTTGGAATCAGCATCAAAAACTACATCAGATTCAACTATTATATTGGTCACGGCCACTCAGGTTCAAATTTTGGCTACTTCGGGGGGCCGTAGATCGGGACCGGTATGAGATATGAAAAAACTGAAGGCAGCGCTGGAATCAGCATAAAAAATTACCCCAGAGAGCCAAATATTATAGAAAAATATAAACAGGATCATAAAAATCTTTTTTTAAAAATTTATAAAAAAAAATAAATAAAAAATTCGGGAAAATTATACCAAAGTACCCCCCCCCCCCCTTGGCTAATATATAGAAATCTATAGAAAAAAATTTTTTTTTTTACCCAGGTACCTTACCTTAGGGAAAAATCCAAAATGTCAGTAAGTAATCGAACGTCAGTAAGTAATGTCAGTAAGTAACGGAAAAAAGGTCAGTAAGTAATCCAACAGCCTGGGAAATTACTTACTGACGCTCCAGTACCATCTCCCAGGACCTCAGATTACTTACTGACGTCAGTAAGTGCCAGTTTTCCTTGTATAAATGTCAATTTTTTAAAAATAATTATTAAAATATTTGATGTTTAATATTTATTTTGCTCATTCAAATCTTGTTTTTCCAATCAACATTTTTGGCTACTAAGAATACAGTGGAGCCCGCTTATTGTCATACCCTCCGTGTATGAATAAATTATGACATAATCCGGGATATTCTAATATCCGGGCTTAGCTATTTTCATGATTATGGTGGTTATAACGATTTAACTGTGCGTGATTATACATGTAGGGGCCTACACTGATAAGTGGCAACACGATGGTTAACAATTAAAACAAGTATTTATTACATTTTTCAGACATTATTATCACAATATACAAATAAAAAATTTATTTAGTATCATTTTTTTCATACATTATTTATTAAAATGTACAAATAAAAAATATATACACACGCATTGACAAGTAGGCCTAAACAATCCATCAGGTAAGTTTTTTTTTCATTTGAAGTTGTGGATCTGCGAATTGTCTATTTAGATTTAAAAAAAGTCTGTTATGCAGGTCTGTTTGGCAGATGTTGCAACCGCTGTTTGCAGCTCACTTTCCAGAGTGTGTTGTGGTGAGATCGTGGCCGATGGCTTCCAGATAGGCACGCACAGATGACAGGCCGTCGAGGGCAACATGGGCCTTTGGTGGTGGAGGCAGTTCAGCTGACTCATCGTCACTGTCAGCAGTGGGGCAGACATCTGGCTGGCGTACTGTGTCACAGATGTCGCTTCTGTCAAGACCCCATGGCACTCAGTCTGGGAATCAACGTCCACGTAGGCCTGGAACTCTTCTGTTGTCATCCCATCTGGTGCCTCGACCTGGTGGTCTGCAGTGGGAGCATCTGGAGCAGAGGGGATGCGGAAGCCGGCATGGGCAAAGCAGTTTGCCACACTGGACTGTTTTACATCCTGCCATGCCACTTTCAACATGTGCATAGCATCCAGGACTGTAAACTTGCGGGCGAAGGTGCTGGCAGAGAACTCAGCTTCACCTGCGTCGATGTATGCAACAATCTTCTGAACCACCTTCTTCCTGTAGAGTGCCTTCAGGTTTCGGATGATCCCCATGTCACATGGCTGCATGATGGAGGTCGTGTTGGGCGGCAGAAAGAAGAGGCGAATGTGGGGAAGGTCATCTGCTGCATCCTTGGGGTGAGCCGAGCAGTTGTCGAGGACAAGGGCAATGTGCCGCCCCTGCCTGGCCGTGTCACGTTCAAAGTCTCTTAGCCAGTCTCGAAAAAGGTTGCCAGTCATCCATGCGTTTTTATTGTTCATGTATGGGACTGGAAGCTGGGGGACTCCTCTAAAGCACCTGGGCTTGGCACTTTTGCCAACCACCAGTAGAGGACGCTTGTCACTGCCGTCCATGTTGGCAGTGACGAGGGCGGTGAGACGCTCCTTGACCTTCTTGCTGCGGCTCAGCTTCTGTGCTACATCTGCCAATGTGCCGTCAGGTAGGGCACGGAAGTAGATTCCCGTCTCATCTGCGTTGTAGACGTCACAGGGTTCATACTTCTCAAGCAGCTCGGGCAGCACAGTTGAAAGCCATGTGTCTGAAGCTGGGATGTCAGCATCACTTTTCTCCCCATGTGCCTTTTTATATTTGATCGAGAAACGGTCCTTCCAACGGCAGATCCAGCCATTGGTTGCCTTGAAATCGTCCTTTCCTAGGTTGGCAGCGAGCTGGTTGGCCTTCTTCTCCAGGACTGCAGTGGTGATGGGACAGCCATGGGTACGGGCATCCACGAACCAGGTGTAAAGGGCCGTCTCGACGTCAGCTGCCTTGCCAGTCCGCATGCGCATGCGGTTGCCGTTCTTGTTCTGCTCAGCATCTTGCAGGATCTGGGACTTCTTGCTGAGAATTTTTGAAATGGTGGACTGTGAAACACCATACGTTTTGGACAATTGAGTTTGTGATTGGCTAGATGACCACTTTATGATCTCCAGCTTCTGGGCAAGGGACAAGTCATTTCGCTTACGTTTAGCACTCATGATTAAAAACTGAACTGAAGAATAGCTTAGCACAGTGTCCGTAACAATAGAGCAGATCGGCAAATGTTGTTTTGATTGGGAAGTTTATTTAAGATCAAAAGAATGCATCCTTTCAAGACCTGTGTGTGCAGCTGTGTGTGTGTGTGTTGCTATGCGTGCGTGGGTGCATGTGCGAAGCTTCGTGATCACAATGTTGCTTTCATGATCACATGTGATTTATCGACGCATTAACCTGTCAGAAGTCTCACCAAATGGTTAAAGCCAAATGATTTTTAACGGGAAAGTGCGACCATGCGCGAACACTCATCATGGTGATGCTTATCGATAACATCGTCATGGTCATGGTTAATTAAGGGATTAGACTTTGATGTAACTTATTGGTGCATTACTGTTGGTTTAGTGATAAGATAGGAGTTCAAGTTGATGAAAAAATGCGTGTACCGGCGCGATAATCCTGCAAAATGTTATTCTAAAAATTAATTTTGGCTAATTTTCTATGACAATAAACGAGAATATCTATGACATTAAACGAGTAAATTTCTATGTTTTGTAAAGGAAATGGTTTGGGATTTCAATATTTTATGACAATAAACGGGATATTCTATAAAACGGTATGATATTAAGTGGGCACTACTGTATTACCCCATTTTCTGTTGTTTGTTATGAAAAACAATATCGATTAGACCATAGTGCAATCTTGATAAAAAAATTTGAATTAATAAAAATCACTAGTGTGTTCATAAAGAATCAAAATTATTTCTCCAAATTAGATTAGAAGATTTAATTGCAGCTTATATATATTATTGTGATAAATATTCTATTCAGAGTAGATCTGTTGAGAGAGAATTATAATTTTTATATAAGTTTGATTTGAAAACAGAATTCTTACGAGTTACTCTTGGAAAAATAGCTTATAGGATTTTCACAACGTTGGAAACCATTTGTATCATTTAGGCTTTACAACATATAAAATCATATATCTTATTTGAAAGAATGAAAAAAGATAAATTCACATAACTTCATATAAATAAAAAAATTCAGCTTTATTAATTTTTTTATATTTTAGAATAAGGGATCAGGAAACTCAAATACAACTTCCTTTCCTGTAAGCTTTTTGTAGACTTTTGAAAAAATTTCCACCTAAAAAAAAATAATTTATATAAGACATCATGATAAAGACTTAAGATTTTATAATTCTATAAAGTAAAACAGCGTTGTAACACAAAGCTAGATTTTTTTTTATCAAAAATTAGATAAAACGCTTTCCAATTGAATAAATACTAGCTTTCTTTATACCCAAGAAAAAAGGATGCGTTTGACAAACATTACTGATCGATTGTCCTTGTATTATGTTTGTCATGTGAATTCGTTTGATTTGATTTCAAGCACTCTAACTGAGGAAATAAATTAGAAGGTAGCTAATTAAGATCATAGAAAAAATTGTTTAAGCATCGGCATTTTATAAGCTTAGCCAAATAGGTCAAAAAATTAGGATTGGTACATCAATGCTAATAATAATTTGTCACATATAATCTTGACTTATATAGAATTGGCGAGATACCATTGTCTTTCTATTTTTTGGAGTCTACCATAAGTTGACTTTTTGATTGTGATATTCTAGCTTTACTAGCTTAGACAGTTAAATATATTTAATATGCTGAAAATTTTAAACAAAATATACATAAAAATTAATAAAGCTAAATATTAAGGATATTAAAGTTAGCCAAATTCAACAATATATAAAAGGAATTAAAATTTAGCTTGACAATTATCAAACATTCATAAAAGTTATATGAACTGCAGTAGAAATTATATTTATAAAAAAATAAAATAAATTTATTGAAATATATAAAAAGAACTTTTAAATATTAAATTGTTAAAGTGAATGTCAAAGCTATTTAGACAACGTCAACCTGGATTAGGCAAGAATAATTATGTTATCAGCATTAACCAAGAATCAACGATATCGATCTCACGCAGAAATCATTAGCAAGTAATGTTTTATAATATCTATCGTGGATAAAATTTAATCCAAAAAATAATTATGTTACTATAACGATAAGCTTAACAACCGTGCTTATTTATTTGCTACTGTTATTTAAATAGAAACACGATTACCTTCTTGGTTTACAAAATTAGTTCAAAGAGATCACAATGAAGTGATCCACACTATTGCATAGGTCAGGGATGTGCAACTTATCTTAATGGTGAGTCCTTTAATAGTAAACTTTATTAAAAAATTGAGTTAATGAGATTTTTGGCAATTTTTGTTTTTTTTAAATTTGATCTATGCTTGTCTCTATGTTGCTATTTTGTTTTCTAAGAATGCTTGTAAGATGTGAATTATACAGACGAGTTCTTTCGTAATTTTTGATGTTTTTCACAGAAGAAAATAGTTGTTCACAGCAAGATGTGCTTCTCAACATACAATTTTTTTTTATATAAAAATTGCAAATTTTCTTTGAAAGTTATGAAGAGATTGTTTTCTATGTAAAGATCTCAGATATTCTTTACTTTGAAGATCAATCAATTCAAGCATAATATATCAAACGGGATAAATTATGGAAAATGGATAAATTCAATTTTTTTTGAAATCACAAAATCTTGTGCTAAAATCTTTTAATAAAATCTCACAACTTTAAATGTATTTTTCTACATTATTTTTTTCTTTCCTCATGTATTAAATTTGGATGCTATTAATTGTCTGATAAAAAAAGTCACAACTTTTTCTTGAAACCTGTTAAAACTCAAGTATTTCAAACATTATAATTTACTTGACGGAGAGTGTCTCCTACTTAGTCTCTCAAGATTCTCAAATATTTTTTTCTAATTATTTTGATATAAAAATTCTCTGAAATTGTATTAAAAATAATAAACCTCTAAAACAGGATTTCAGCATTATAAATTTGATATATACACACATCAATTGAGGAGTTGAAATACGAAGAGTAAATTTTTATTTTCATTTATTCTATTTTACTATTAACAACGAAATATACTTTTAACATGATTTTGAGGCGTAGACACAAATTTGACTCAGAAGCGAATGATATAATTTTAGGAATGATAGAAATTGACGAGTTTTCAAAGTTTTTTGAACTATAAATATACACAAATTAATGCGAATTATTATTGTTTTTTTAATTAAATTCTATTGCAATAAATTCATAAAGTTATATAACGAAAATTATTGAAAAATATTAAAATAGAATTTATAATTTTTTGTTTGTGAGTTCTTTTTCAATCATGGTTGGTACTTATATTATAATATAATTTGCTTGGATCACATGTAGAGCAAGCACTCTAAAGATTTTAGGGTGTATTTTCTTGATGTGAACACTTTTAAGGTGGTTGTTTTTCATGTGAGCCATATAACTTCATGTGAAGGGATGAGTTTTCTTCATATGATACATTAAGGGTGCTTGATATTCATATGATTAACTTGTTAACCGATAGCCTCAGATGTCTGTTCTACCTATTTCAAAGGAAATTGTTTCAAATAACTTTTATCATGTATAATATTTACGAAAATTATATAGTTAAATAATTTCAATAAGTAGTTGCTAATTTTGTTAGAAAGAACTTGAATGTCCTTCAGTTGTGTCAAATTCTTTTGTGAATGCTCACTTATATTATACAAAGTCCAGGTAGTAAGATAGATTTATTTGTGGAAATAGAAAAGCGAACGTGTAGTTTCAAATACTCTAATTCTTAACTTGCGAACATACTTTGAGTAGTTACAAAAATATTTTTGTCGGCATTGTAGCTATATGAAATTTTCTTACTTTATGTTCTGTATTCTGCTGTTGATTTTTGTCTAGGTGAACTTTCATAAGTCTTGAACCACCTAACTTTATGCGAAGCCTTTTTCCAACTATTTCAGCAGGATAAACCATATCTGCTAAGTAGGCATCATGCACCGATGTCAAAGTTCGACTAAAGATGTTAAAAAATAGAGGAAAAGCATTAAACAAAATATTTTAATACCTCCTTGGCCTTTTTTGTTTCTGCTTTTTAACTAACTTCTTTGATGGTTTTGGTAATATTTGACGCCTTGCTAAAAACAAAATTGTTGCACCGCTAAACTTCTTTTCCAATTCTCTAACAAGGCAACTTTGAATCTTTTGATAACTTTTTAACTGCGGAACCGGTACATAAATGATAATAACAGTTTTTCCATCTATATCAAATGTCTGAAAAGAATAATTATAAATATTTTCCTTATAATTGAAAAATTCATGGAATGTGATTCAGCAGGATATGAATTGATATAACTAATAGAGCAAATGGTAAAATGTAGACTTAAAAATTTTGAACAAAGGCGCTATTTTGAATCTCAAAGGGGGAAAAATTGCTTTTTTCGAACTCTGTATCATGACCAAGTCAGACCTTCAACTCTGTTGGGGTATTAAGTACCTAGTGGAAAATAAATAATTCTTACAAAACTGAAAACAATGCTATGTGAAAAGGAACGAAATTATATGTATTTAATAAATGTTCAATTTCTTTGTATGAGCGCTTATGCAACATAGTCCTAACAAAATAATAAAGTTCTAATAACAACGAAGTCATTAGTCATTTTCTTTTCATTGGTCATCAGTGACCAATTATAACTCAAAGAGGAAATCTTTATTTTTAGATACTCTTAGGATGCCTTTGAGAAAATAACAATGAATAGAGATCATATTTATGTCCATGTCTGGAAATAGTCAAAAAATTGCCGTAGAATCTAGCAGAAAATAGGAAGCAAACATAAGACATGATACCATGCCAAAACTTGTAGCTAAAAAAATTCGAAGTGTTGAAGATCAAAGAAGAGGTGATCACGTACAACATTCGATGAAAATTAAACACTTGCAGTTTTCTTATTTTAATAACACAGTGGTCCCATAAAGTACAAGAAGTTGAAATAGGTAAAACTTTTTCGATTATGCGATCTCAACTTCTTTTTATATAAGATATAACGGAACTAAAAACTTCGAAAACCTAATTATCGAAAGCTTTTTCGAAAAGCATTTTTGTGATTGTTTTGTCTGTAATATAGATTAGGATAGTGAGGGGTGTGTTTTGGCGTCGAATTGTCAGAAATCCAGCTAACAAAACGATAGTCAATAAAAATCGAAAGTCTAATTATTTAAAAAAAAAAAAGCAATTTTGATTTGATCTACCAAATTAAAATAGCTTTAAAATGGAAGAAGAGGGAATACATACTCATACCTTTTTAATTTAGAAAAGGAATGTTTGTTAGGAGAAATTTTTTTCAGGGCGCACATCCTCAAAATTATTGGGGAGGAATTTTTTTTATAAAATTTTCAAAATTACTGGTCTGGAAATACCACGGGAGAGCAAATATTCAAGCTATCGTTTAAAATAGAGTGTATTCAGCGCATACATAAATTTATAAGACTACTTTATATTTTTTTACAACATTGGTGAATTTTAAATACTATACTTCCAGCGAAAATATTTTAATTAAATTTGCATATCGCATATACACTAGTTTAAAAAATACAAATTTATTGGGGGCGAATAGGCCTTTCATTTGAAAATGAAGTAGTCTATCAGGCACATTAAAGGACTTAATGAAGGGATATTTGATTGATAGAGAAAAAAACTGAAAACAAATAACTGGAGGTTGGAGAGTTTTATATAAGTGAGATTAGCCTGAAGGAAAAGAATCTACTAGACATCCTACGATGTTTATATTAAAAAAATGTGATTGATTCAGGGGCGCACATCCTTGAAATTTTATGCCCCCCCCCGGATTTATTTTCTATCAGTCTGTTTTTTGGAAAAAAGGAATGAAACAGAAAACACGTAATTACTTTTTAATATTCAATTGTTTGCAAAAAGAAATAGGAATATGTAATAAATAAGAAATTAGTTTAGAGATAATTAGGTTTTCGAAGTTTTTAGTTCCGTTATATCTTATATAAAAAGAAGCTGAAGTCGCATAAATAGGAAGAAATATAGCGGGAATTCCTGAAAGTTGTGTAAATCAAACTTTGATATGATCCTATAAAATTTACACAACAGGAAAGTTAAAAAATCCAAAGTCAAGTAAAAAACAAGATATCTTTAAGAGCTATGATAATTTAAATTACTTTGACAGACTTAAAAATTAGCGTCTGTAGTTGTGACTTTAAATCTGCATTATTACTTTCTAGTTCCAATAAAGCTTGAGATACTTTGTGTTCCATTTCTGATATTGGATCCTTCGATGCTTTAACGATTTTCAAACGTTGAGAAGACATTTCTAACTAAAAATATTAAGAAAAAAAAATTTTAATTTAATAATTCATTGTTTAGCATAACTGTGGTTCAGCTGGCTCCTATTTTAAAATTTAGAAATGAATTTTTGCAAATCATAAGTGTGATAATGCTTCTCAAAATATTTATTTACCTTGGAGTGTATTTTATTGATGCTTTTGTGAAACAAAAACATGAGGTCAAAAATGATATTGGTTATTTTTTGTAGATTGTACTTGGATTCTAAAAGTGGCAGAATGGAGTCTAGAATGAATTCGAATTTTTATATACAAAGACAACTTTTACACGAAAATTAGTGGCTACTTTTTTGCAGGATTAGGGAATATATGAATCCATTTAGACCATTGTCTCTGAGGATTAACCTTTAAACCTTAGAAATCCCAGAAATTTTAAACCCATGGCAATTCAACGAGCGTTACTCACAGCGTTGCAGGTGAGTATCATTGTTAAACGGTCCTTCATCTTCTTTGTACCTTTGGTCTTGTCAGAAGTAGTGAGGGACTTATCTGGTAGCAGCCGAAAGAATAAACCAGTTCATCATCATTGAACACATTTTTAAGTTCATAATCTTGCATCACATCAAGAGCACGTTGTAGACCATCAGATACAAGTTGACGATCTACATCCCCACTTTTACTACAGAGTTTATGACACTTAATGCCGTATCTGTTTGTAACGATGAAGCCAACCATTTGGATAGGAGAAATCAACAATATTAAGTTTTTCACCCAGTTGTTTGGTCTTCTTGCGCAGTTATTCATCAGTGATAATGCCGTTGTTGGAGCGAATGCCACTGAACCAGGCAAACAGTACTTCTTCTAAGTCGGCGTGCTTTCCTGTTTTCTGACGTTTAGCCGTGGGTTCAACAATGGAGGGACACTTGTCTTTCTGTTGCATGGTGTCACCTATGGTTCTTCTTTTGACATCATCACCCTACACATGAGTAAAGTGAGCAGCAATAGCTTGATGATTAGCTTTAAAATGAGGTTTAATATGACGATATTTTCTTTGTTATTAGGTCGATCATTGATGAATTAATGATGATGATAGACGCACAAAATGACGCTTGTAAAATGTCCAGAATATTGACAGTTTTATCCACAATAACCATCGTCTAATTGAAAAACAATATTCACACACTCATACAGACAGTAATAATAAACATCTTTATTTGTCTATAATCAGGGGCGCACATCCAGGGGGATGGCGACAAAATTTTAAGTTTCAAAAAGGATAAAAAAGTTTTCAAGAAATTTTTTGATGTCATTATAACAACCTTTCAGTTGATTTGATTTATCAACGCCATCCAAAAATTTATTATAACCAAAAATCATTGAAGGAATCGGTCGAATCATACTTGCATGCTCTCCCCCTTTTTTAGAATATATTCTTTGGTGGGAAAAAATTGAGACCATGGTGACATATCCTTATTCCACTCATTTTACTAAATTAATGTTTCCATCTGAGGTTCAAAAATAGTCTAAATTTCTTTTTTTTAATTTTTATCTTCTTTCAAGTCATGAGAAGGATTTCTACGATTTGAACTTAACATTCCAGAAGTAAATATACGTATGAGAGCAAATTGATATATGTAATAGTCTCTCAATATTCACCCAACTTCATCACAATAGCTATCCATAATCATACATATCATTTACTGCAGTATATATAACCCGAAATTTAAGTTAAGACCCAAACTTTGAACCCCCATTTAATGGGTTTTGACTTGACATACTACTTCATCACATTCCTTCTTTTTAACAAAATCACCCTTTCGTCCATGCTCAATTTTTTTTCTGAAAAAATGGTTGCTTTTATTAAGAAGGTTAATACAGTTAAAATCATGTTTCCCACATACTTGATTGTATTTCAATTCACAAAATGGGTTAAAATCAGGCCTGTTTCCCATAGTCTACTCTCTTTTGAGGTTGTGATGAATGATAATTGAGAAAAAGCATTATTATAATGATCAAAAACAAACCTAATTTTCCTTGCTCTACCTTCTTTATCTTTTTATATATAGTATAGAGATATATAAAATATGTTTTGTATATTTTTTATATAGTTATCACACGTATAAAAACAGTGCTTAGGATGATCTGAAAAAAAAAAGATGTTGCGAATGCCACTAGTGAATATCCATTTCATCAATAGCACTAACGCATAGAGCTCTGCGCGGGTTGTAAAAGGTTGTCCGCACCCGCCCCGCATTATATCAATTTGCACCTGCCCCGCATTTTTTCAATTTGAACCCGCACCCGCCCCATATTATCAATTTGCACCCGCACCCAACCCGCATTTTATCGAAATAATACAAAGCTAATTAAATGTTATTTATATCCTTAACATGCTTGGAAAAAAATCTTAGATATACTCTTTTAAATATATTAATTTTTTTTACAAATAAGTTTTTGTCTGAAAAAAATTTCTTTGGCAAGTTGTGTAATCTGAATAAACAAATTGTCTCATCAACAATTTTAATATTTTAAAATTTCAATATAGAATCACAAAAGATTAGGCCTTGGATTTTTTAAATGTGAATTTTTGGCTTGCATTTTTTAAATTTGTATAGTTTGTTTTCTCGTATTAAATAATTTTACAAATTTAAGGAAGCATTAGAGTTTACCTCTTGAACTAAGTCAATAAATGCACCACAACCGATCGTTTCAAATTGTCTAAGATCTTTAGCTAAAAAATGGACGCATGCGAGTTTAATGTTTTCGTTTTTAGCTTTCGAAATAACTTTAGCATTATTCAAAACTGGCTTGATAGCATCAGTCAGTAAAGTATGATTAGGATATATTTTGCACTTGTGTCTCCTAAGAATAGAAGTACCTGTTTTTCTTCCACAATAAGCGAAAGCTTGAGAGCATACTTTACAAGCGGCAAAATCCAAATCAGTGTTTTTTCATTTACCACGATACCAAACGTCTTCCAGACCTCCGATTTCAATCCATTTACACTTTTTATTTTATATAAGCCAGATTTGAAATGAGATGAAACTTGCTGAGATGTTAACGTTGCCATTTAAAAAGTGGAAAGAAAACAACAAAAAAATGAATTATTGAATATTTTATAATTGATATTTCAAAAATATGACATTCCTATTATTTGATTTTTTCCTCCTTCTTCTCTTGTAAACGCATCAATCAACGCTGATCAAACCTGCTCTATCTTTCTATTTCAATTTCACTTCATCATCTCTTTGCAATATACGTAACAGATAGCAATAAAAAATAAGACATTTCCAAAAAGGCAATTATGCACTCATAAAAACTTGCATAAAAGTGAATACGGAAAACCCACAGATTGTCCGCACTATATTAATAAAACCCGCACCCCAAAAATGTTGCTGTGGACAACCCACGTCCACCCTGGACAGAGCACTACTAACGCATAATGGGTCACTCATGACCAAGTATGAAATGTCAAAATTTTATTGTATCTCTCAAATGACGTCCTATTAGTAATATTGAAAAGTTATTTAAAGTGATTATGCATTAAATAAGACCAAACTTCTTAGTATAGGGTGTAAATAGAACAAAGTTCTACTGAAAGAAAAATTTATATGTAGCTCGATGAAATTTCTAGTTAAAACTTGAATTTGATTTTTTTTTTTAGTTATAAATTCAATAGATCAACTTTTTTCTCCGTCTTGGTACCTTCAAATATAAAATTTTAATATATTTTAGTTTTTAATAAGAGTCACCCAAAATGACTTAAAAGGTTAAAATATGAAAAAAAGCATAAAGAAATAAATCTAAGAAATAAGAGGAAACAAAATGCTTCTGCATAAATAAAATCTGTATTAAGATTCGATTATTATATTGTAAAACAAAATTATAACATAATATAGGTTTCCATACTAGATAGACGCTTTTTCAAGAAATTATGGATTTATTTAGGTATAATAAAAAATATATATAAATTAATTTATTTCGCTTATTATAGATAATATTATTAAATTTGTTCACCACTTGATGTAAACAATTTATTTTCAACTTACATGGTTATTATTCTATCTTAATTCATGTAATATAATCCTATACCAGGGTTTTGACCGATTCAGAGCTTCTGTGGCACCCCAGGGCAAAATTTACAATCGCGCCTACCAAAAGTTTTAGCGACGCCCATCCCCCAAGCTTTGCTCTTAAATAATATTAAATAATTTAACATTAAATGAATTCAAACACCATTTTTAAATGATCTTACAACATTAATTACAGGTTAGAAACTGTGTTTTTCTATGACAGAAGATATTAATGATATCTTAAAGATTCATAGCAAATTTTAAGAGTTTTTTACTTATTTGTAACAATTGAGATATATTCTTTGTATATATATTTTTATATTTGCCGCCGTAAAGAAGTGTTACAACGGGCATAGCCAACTCTGCCACCCCCGCATATTTGTGGGCTGGGCTGATTATAAATAATAGTTGAATCTGATTCTCTGAGTTTTTAATTACAAATTTGATTCCGATTTTGAAATTTTAAATTTTTAGCTGAAAGGAACATGCTCTAATTTCTAGTATTTGAAAACTTATAAATTCTATATCTAGTCCTCACGTTCCTTATCTACGAAATTATTTAAACTGCTTTGCCAGGAAAATCTTAAATAACGGAGGGTACACTTTTGCCTTCGGTCATCGTTTTAGGAACCCCTGCTATATAGTATTGTAATGTAAAATATGTGTTACGATTTTAAAGTCATTTTTCATTATTTGTTCTCCTTTCTTTTATTTTTTGATTTGGCAGCCATAATCTTACTGATATTTTAATTATAGCAAACTTAGTAAATATATAATTAGTAGCTCTATAGAATCCTCGGTATTTTTACATACTATAATCTGCTCTATTGCTCCTAACTTGACATAAACATTATTTCACCTCATCGCTAAGGATTTCTTAGATCAGTGCTTCATAAAAGCTAAACTAAAATTATGTTTTCTTTTAAAATATGTAGTTTGCTTTGTTAAAGCACTTTACAATTCTTTGTTAAATTGAAGTATTGAAGCATTTATGCTGCATTGTTGATTAAATTTCGCATTGCCTTGTTTCATATCCTTCCTTTATTGTACAGTTAAGATATTTTTTTCATAAACTTGGTGTTTGTTCCTAGCTAATCTTATCTTCATTGATCACCCAATTAATGAACATATAAAAAACTCTTTTTTATTCTATATATCAATAAATTTATTTCTATTCTTAAAATAATGCTGCGTCTCAGAGTCTACCACTGCCAATATCAATTCTTGTTATTAAAAAACGCATGGTAATATAAACCACTGATAGGTTGGGAATTCGAACATCCGAATCATTTCTTTCATTATCCTTATCTTGTACTGTGCCACCTTTAAGAACTTCTTTGTCTATTTTTCATCTGTCATAACATGATGGACAGGGTCATCTTCTGTTCTTCTAGCTACTCTCTTACTTTACTCTCCATAGTAGGTAGGTAGGTAGGTAGGTGGATTTCAAAGCACTTTCCAGCGTGAGCTGATATGCTCGCGTAAGCTTGAGAGTTGGTTAAGGAAGATGCAGATGTTGGTAGAGATAGGTTGTCCTAAAAGTAGAAGATAAAAGCAGATTAGTTTGTTATAGGGTTATCGACGGTGGTGAGAGTTGTTTCAATGGTGTCAATGAGGGTTGCTAGGGATTTTAGTAGTGTTGGGTGTAACAGAAGATCTGAGAGTGTTGTTGGAGATCTGTTAAGTAAAGAAAGGCAGCGAAATAGAAGATCTTGGCGATGATAAGAGAAGATTTGACATGTGAATATGAGGTGGTATGGCGTTTCTATTGTGTCGCATCCGAAACGACAGTATGGATTTTCACTTACTTTAATTCGGAAAAGATATGCTTTGCATGGGCAATGGCCTGATAGCCAATGAATGGTTGAACGAGGTGGTGTAAATTTTTTGTTTTTGAAAGTTGTGTGAATTGTGCTGATGTGTGGTAAAGAGGAGATTAGTGTATTTTGAGATGAAGATATGGACATCTGCCATTCTTCTAGAGTGGATAAGTGAATGTGTGTTAGAAAGGCTTTGAGCGGTAGGGAGTTGAGAGGAATGTGGGAGGTTAGGTGTAAGTTTGAGGCTAAGTAGTCTACGAGGGAGTTTTCTGGTATGTTTAGATGAGCAGGGCACCAACATAGGTGTATGTGGAAATGTTTTGTAAGATTGATTAGGTAGTAGGCGAGTTGAAAGGAGGGAAATGGGATGTTGTGTGATAGAGAGAGATCGTGGATTATGTTTTGTACATCGGTATAGAAATGGATGGTAGTAAAGTGGGGAAGGAAGTGGTTAATGTTGTTAGTGATCGTAGTGCAGGCGTGTAAAAGGCTAAAGATTTCGCATTCGAGGATTGAGAGTAGAGGATTTAATTGGGATCGATAGGTGTAAAAGGGGCTAGTGGAAGAGCCTTTGAAGAAGGCGTAAGCAAAGGAGGTACTTAGGGACTTCTTTGAGGCGTCTGTGAAGATGCGTAGGGAGGTTGGTGAAGAAGTAGAGCGAAGGTATGAAATTGATTGTTTTGCAAAAAATTTGTTTTTGCATATGGATGTTTTGAGAGGGTTTTGTGCAGATGGGTGAGTTAAAAGAGATGGGTGTATCGAGGGATGAACTAGGTAGTTAGCAATATTTGGAGCGTATTTTGCTAATAGATGTGAGTAGAAAGAATAGGATGGAGTATTGTGGTGGGGTGTGATCGGATGAAATGGGGAATTAAGTTGTTGTATGCCAAGATGATCAATAATAGTTTTTTTAAGTTGAAGTTGTAATGGTAGGGTGTTAGTTAGAATTTCTAGGCATTGTGTGGAAGTAGTACGATATGCGTTGGTGATGCAAAGTAGACAGAGACGGTGTATCCTGTTAAGGAAATGTATGGTTGTGGGGTGTTTTAAGGAGATGCCCCAGGAAAGAATTCCGTATTGAATTACTGGTAGGATTAAGGATGTGTATATGTATTTGGTGTGTTTGGGACGGAGGCACCATTTATAAGAGATAGCGCTTTTAAGTGAAAAAAGGGTGACTGAGAGTTTTTGGTATATTTTTTTATAGTGTATTGAAAATTTTAGGTTGGACTGAAGGTTTAGTCCTAGATATTTGATAGTCTTTGATGCAGTTATAGAAGTAGAGGTATTTAAATGAAGGGGTAAATGTTCTATGCGTCTGCGTGTAAAGTGAATGAGGTTTGTTTTGCTGGAGTTAAAGAATATCTTATGTGTGTTTGCTCTTTCTTGTAGCCTTAGTAGAAATGAAGAGGATTTGGTGAGGTTTTCTTGTTGAGAGTTACTGGTGAAGGTGAATAATATGTCGTCTGAAAAACATTGGGAAAAATCAGTGTTGGTGTGGATTAGATCGAGAAGCGGGTCTATGAGAACTAGCCTTTTAAATTTTAAAAATAAAAAGGCCTGGATTTTTTTAATACAAAAAAACCATTTCTGAATAAACTACGGCTTGTTGCCTGTTTAGATTATAATTTTACGTAATAGGAAAATATCTTGGTATGTAAATGATTTTAAAATAATTTCAATAATAAAAAAATATTCTAAAAACTTAAGGTTTTGTAGTTGGTGGAAAATGAGGTTTATAAAATTATTTAGGGGTTCACACCAAAAGAAGTTGAAAAACTGTTTGTGCTAGATCGAGGTCATGGTATCAAAGTCAATTATCTAGCCATCCTTAACTACGTTCCTTATTAGTAATTGCCGCTTTGTTATGTTGTTTGTAATTGACACAGCTTCTAAGCTCCAGGCCCCTTGAAACCTGAAAATATATCCTAAAGTTTTATATTAAATAATTAAACAAAATTTTTTTTTATATAAAATAATAAAAAAAAATAGAAAAAATTTCAATTAAATGCATATATATGAAATTTATTTTGTTTATTTTTTTGCGTATTAAACGATCCAAATTATCCGTTTTGAACAAGATGCTCATTGGACCAAGGTATCTTTCGTTTATTTTTAAAATTCTTTTTATGTCTGTTTTACTTCTTATCGTCAAAATTACAAGGACTTCATTAATGATTTCTAGCTTCTTTTGGATGTAATATTATTATTTTAATATGAGTTATAATAGCCATTCTTTATATTTCTTACTTTTTAGTTATAATAGCCATTATATTTCTTACTTCCAGTTTGAATATCCAATTTTTTCACAAAATGTTTTTGACAATGTTTTTCATTTGTTTTGTGTCTGTAGTTGAGTTTCATTGTGTAAACTATTAATATATATTCTAGTTGTTTATAAGAGATCATCCAAATTATTTTTTATAACAAATAACGGCATTAATTTCATCGAGAATAAAAGAAATAGATAATTTTTTTCGTCCTTTCGAAATAAAGTAATAGCCAAGAAAATAAAAGAAAGATTTATTTTGAACTGCATATATTTTTTTCTATAAAAAAAACCGAAGTCTAAGTTATATTACAGTAAGAAATAATGTTTCTTGTTAAATTTTCTCTTCAAAATCTGAATTAAAATCTAAATTTTCAAAATAATATTCAGCTTCATTAGGAATATTATGATAACATTATAAATACTTGTAATGAAGACTGTAAAAGCAAAGTTATTTTAATGAGAAGAATCACTTACTTTAACTAACTATCTGAATATTTTATAAAGTTTTTTTTTAATTTAAATAAGCTTCACTTTGCTATTAGGTTGTTTGCAATTATTTTTTTGTATTTTAATAACTTTTTATAAATAAATTACATTTGAGTTGTTTTAGCCATTTATTCCTTTCTACGGTTCGTAGACGTAGTTAAACTTTAAGGTCAAGGGGGCCAAAATCTTTAGAGGCGAGGGAGAGAGGGTGTCATGTAATATATTTAATTATACATAAGCAATGTCGTAGCGTGAACTTTTTTTAGGGTGGGTATGACTTTTAGATAAAAATTTCTAGACAATTGTAATTAATATATGCCCTATTTATGGTAGTTACTTTACTCTATTATAACTCTTTCAACCATTTCACGTCGATGCTGCAGATAATTATATAGAGCATATAATTCAAAAGACACTCCTAGCATATATTTCAAATGAGAATACGCTATTTGATCTAACACATTTTTTTGTTCGTTTACATTTTTTGTTTGATCCGATTTAGTGAATCTGGGTTGCTGTGCTTATTTGTCTCCCTATATTTGTTCTGAAAAAAAGGCCAGATCAACTCCATATTCAGGACGGACATAGCTGAAATTTAAAAGTATTGGTAATGATTTATTCCACATCGTCTCCCCGAATGAGGTATATCAAATCTTACATCTAGCAAAATATGAACTGACAGGTTGGAAATGAATCATCGTAGTATACAGGTTGGAGATAACACTCAAGTTATCTACCCGCGTTCAACCGTACAGATTATGAGAATATATCATTACATAATATAGAAGAGTTTCCTAAACTCTTCATACTGAAAAAATATTTCTTTAAATATATTATTAATATTTTAAAGAATCTCGCATTATACAAATGATGTGCCTGTGTGTGTTTATATGAGTTTAAGCAGGTCTGGCAAGACAAATATATATAAAAAAATTATGAGGCAAATATTTATGGTAAAATTGAGACCTTTGAAAGGCCTGAAAAATCTAAAATTAAAATTTAAAAACCTATTCTTATAGAGTTGGGTACGCTGATTCCAAATATGTAATTTGTTTGAAATGAATCGAATGACTTATATATTTTTTTGCGGTCAAAGTTGGAAATTTTGTCATTTTATCAAACAAAATTTTATTATGATTATTTGATAAATATATTATTTAATTCGTGAAAAAATTGCAAAAATATAGGTAATAACTTATGTAACATCCTCTCGCCGAATGAGGTATATCCATTACATCTAGCAAAATATGAACTGACAGATTGGAGTGAACCATCGCGGTATACAGGTTGGAGATGAACCATCGTAGTATACAGGTTGGAGATGAATCATCGCAGTATGCAGGTTGGAGATGAATCATCGTAGTATACAGGTTGGAGATGAATCATCGTAGAATACAGGTTGGAGATGATATATATATATATCAGGGGCGCACATCCGGGGGGGGGGGGTTTTGGGGGTAAAGTTGAAATTTTTTTTTTTAAAAAAATCTTTTTTTTCTTTTCTTTTAAAAATTTTTATTTGTGTGGGGCTTTTTTAGATGAAAATGTTGACAATTTTTAAATTCACAAATTGCAAAAAAAAAATAAAAAAAAAATTCGCCCCCTCCCAATAATTTTAAGGATGCGCGCCCCTGATATATATATATATATATATATAGTCTAGTCTGATCTTAGTCTTAATACGTCTCTTGTAATCTATTCACTAAATTCAGTTCCTTGATAATATATATAAATGACATTTTTTCCTAATAATTGAATTTCGCAATTTAACAAAAAATAATTTAAGATAATTTTTGTTAACTAAAACTGTAGGATATACGCATGAATTGTTCTTATAAGATGTAAAGACTTCTATCAAATATTATCTCTGTACTTACATACATCGAAATTAGCTAAAGACAAAAAAATTTGATATAGTTTTGAAAATCAGTTTTTGCTGTATTTAGATTTAATAAAACTATTTGAAATGTCATACAACTCCTTCCTCCATCATAAATAACTAAATAATAACTTTATTTCTGATACAGTTTATGTACAACCAAGCCTGTCGATAAAGGAGCCTTTCTTGAAATATATAAATGTATATACTCTCTTATGATCCAGGCCCGATTTTAATTAGGCCCTTCGTATGATGAAAATATCCTTATATTGAGCAAAGATATTTTGAAATTTATGCACATTACTAATGAATATCTGCCAATTCATCTAAAACTTTGACTTCAAAGGTGAATTCATTATTATGATGGTGTTAATGGTAGGATAGAGAAACAGAAAGTGAAAATAAACAATTGTAAGAACTCAAACTCACTTTCAGCCTCAAATTATTAGGTGATCGGAGGGAGGGGGGGGGGGTGAAAAGTCCACCGAAGTCTGCATGATTTTGGTCGGGGGCGTCATTTTTTTAACTCAAACTTTGTTTGTAAAATTCACCCTTAAAAATGGTTCCATTATATTTCTTACTTCCAGTTTGAATATCCAATTTTTTCACAAAAAGTTTTTCACAATGTTTTTCATTTGTTTTGTGTCTGTAGTTGAGTTTCATTGTGCAAACTATGAATATATTTTCTAGTTGTTTATAAGAGATAATCCAAATGATTTTTTATAACAAATAACGGGATTAATTTCATCGAGAATAAAAGAAATTGATACTTTTTATAATTTTTTTCGTGCTTTCGAAATAAAGAAATAGCCAAGAAAAGGGTCATGCTCTCAAACTTTTGATTTAAATAGTAATTTGTTTTTAAAAGAAACATTGTTCTTTACAACCTTAGTTAGAACCCTTTTTAGACTTTTTTAAGACCTTTTTTTACCTCTTTAGTTAGAAATAGACTAAGTGATACTTAGTTACTGATTTTCAATTTTTTTTATTAATTAATGTTCTTTATTTCCTCTATTTTCCCAATCAGTCAGTCAATTTGCTACTTTTGTCTATTTTATACCAAATTTACTAGCATAATTTAGTGATTCAAGTTCATAAAAGAGCTTTTGAGTTTCAATGATCTTTTCAATGTTTCAAATTGTTTAATTCTCATCCTTTATTTTTTGGATTATGCACAATGCATACAATATAATCAGTTTGCGTTAGATCAGGGTTTCCAATCGCTTTGTAGTCCTATTTATTTTTATCAATTGGTTCGCTTCCAAATGTGAATTGAAGGATATTGGAGAAACGACATTAAAAATGGATGATAAATGTGTTACATAAAACGAGAGGAGAAACGACGCCTCTCAAGCACAATAGTGGGTAATAACTGGATTCTATGCTGTCTGTTGAAATCACTGTCTCACGTTTGCTTCATTTTCGTAGATTGTGATAGACATATTAACATTCTTAGAATACAGAATAATATGATATATACACAGAAATTGAGGATATCGTAAGGGCAAAATCATATGTGATTGGCTGCTAAAATGTTGGCATTACCGTGATTTTAGTCGTATTCCATGAAATTGTTTTTGTTATTCTTTGGCTAGTATAAACAGGATGTTGTATCTGTTATTTTCCTTTTTCTCATATCCTTTCTTGCTTTTATTTTGACATAAGAGTAATACTCTCTTTGCTATGACAATATTCTTTTCGTAACTTTAAATACAAAAAATTTATCGATACAAACTCCTTTTATTGATTTAATACTCCTCGTGCTTCAGTTTTATTTTTTTAAAGAATTTCTAACATTCGCCTTTTTCTTTCCATAGGATAGCTTACTCTAACTTAAATTTTGGAAGCCTTTGATGTTTCTTCATCACTCCGATTAGCATGAAGAAGCACACTTTCATGCTTTTTGTGTTTGTACTTTTTTCTATCCACTTCTTTACCTCATCCTCATTTCAATCCCTCAACATCTCCTCTACTGATGGTAAGTTTGAATCACTTTTGATAATTTTAGTTTTCTTTACAATTGCATGTATTCTCACTTTATTCTTGGCTTCTATGTCATTTTCTCAAGTCTTTGCTTGCGTTAGTTTTTACCAAGCCAGTGTAAAAGGCGTACTTTAGAGACGTACTTATCAGTTTAATGGCGTAAGAATGTGTGTTATTGCATGTGCTAGAAATGCGTGTATGTTCTGGATGTGATAAATTAGCTCTCCTGAGTACCTATTAAATATATTTACATATTTATACTCTATTTCTACTTCTCAACATATAATTAATCGTTTTATAAAGATATCGTGCCATTAAATATCTATTATCATTATTACAATCCTATCACGATCTGATTTAAAGCTATACTCGTCAATGTTAAAATTTAAGCAACACTATCATTTTTGTTTCTTACAATAAAGTCGGTTAAGATCTTATGTATCTATTGTGTCGAAGAAGATAAGTAAAACATTATTTATATTAGTTAAGTTGAAAGCAAAGCAATCTAGTTTTCAATTTTTCTTGAGAACAGTTATGGATTTTATTTAGAGAGCTTTTTATAATACAAATACGAGGAAGTGATTGTGAAGTCTTTTATAATATTCATCAAAATATTTTATAATGCAAGCAAATGATCATATACTTTTTGAAAATCTTACACCCTGCTTTCTAGGAGTCTTCGTTGCATACTTTTTATTTTTTCCCGTAAAATTTTTGAGTTAAGCCTCTAGCTAAATAGACTTGACTAGCTTGAGTTTTGCCTGACTCGTATATAAAAACCTTGAATATATACGATAATTAACGGCAAAAAAGTGAGCACACTATCGAAGAAAGAGAAAATGTTGACGAGTACAAAGGTTAAGTTTGATTTATTTGTCGCAATTCGTTGCGTACTTACTTACCTACCAGGACTGGGGAGTCGGAAGGAAATTATCCGATTCCGACTCCTAGTACCTTCAAAAATCGGACTTCGACGTCGACTGCGAAACTTAAAAACTTAATGAATTCAACACCATCTCTTCGCAACTCCATTTCCTTTAAATCTCCGACTCTACCGACTCCCAACTCGGACTCCCACTCGGTACTTACAGAATAAACTAATATAGAAGAGACCTAACCCTTCTCTTTCAATAACAAATCATTAGCTTGTATCTATGATCTGTTTGTGAATATGTTTTTTATGTTTAAACTACTAAGAAAAAACATCACCACAGAGTGTTCTTCTGAAGAATAATCACCTTATATGTTTATGGTGCTTGTTCTTCACGTGATCCCAATGTTTTAAACACTTATAATATGTTTACAAGTTATATATATGATAACCATTATCATATTCTCAAACGATATCAAACAATAAATATTATTAATATTACCTCTTTCTAGTAAACAGCACGTTCTCAATATGTGATATATTGTTTACTAATTTTCCCATTTCTAATTTCTTTTCATACTTCAATAATTGATGATCGGGCTTTTGTAAAGAAACGGCTGTGAACTTATTCACTCATGGTTTGCATGTTGTGTTGTAATTGTATTATTATTGTTCATTGTTTGGTTGTCATCGAATCGATAATTAATTATACCAAAGACATTGTATTTCATGTTTCCCTATATTATCTAAAACTAAAATATCGTATGCTATGTTATTAAGTTTGTAATCTTAGCATGCTTCCTATATTTTGTATATATGTGCAGAAAAAGCTATAAATATCTATCTGTGCTTTAGCTACATTCCGCAATTATAAAAAATTAGCTCTCTCAATTCACTCAAAATTACTCAAGCAAAATAAAAAAGTATCACATCACTTGCATATAAAATGCAAATTATTAAAAACATCCGGTTTCAACAAATAGACTTCAAAACTTCATCGTTACCACTGTCGGATTTAAAGGCTAATAGAAAGCGTAAACATTTATATATCTCAATGGAGTTTCGGATTGTAGGGGGATGGGAGGGGGGGGGGGTAGCTTAATCCTTCTTCCCATCGTTGCGAAACGATGCCGTCACCAAACAATGATGTGGAAATGGATAACTCTGCCTTTGCTTTGGATTAGGATGGCGATGCGTTCTAACTTTAGTTTCAGTTTCTTGAAGCCTGGCCACTTTTCCATCCCGGGTATGATGGAAGGGCATTTTAATGATTTTTGAAAACACATCCCCCATTCGATAGAAGAAAAGAATGGAGGAATTGTTTGAGTTGTGTGTGTGTGTGTGAGTTTAGCATGAGAGTAGCCTTTATAAAATGGCAGCGTTTGTTAGGAGAAGGCGTGTAAAAGTTACATGTCTTCAATCTTTTTCCCCATTTTCTCTTTATCTGTGCCGCGCTTACAAAACAAACTTTGCAGTATGGATTATATCCACAAAATGGCTTTGATAAGCTGCCTACACTTTATTCCTTTTATGTATTATACATGGGAGGAAGGCTGTGCGCCTATTTCGTGTTCAATAATGCGTGATATATCTATCTCCTTCATATAATAAATTTCTTTGTTAACCTAAAGCTTTGTTGGAAGAAGGAAGAAGTTCAGTGTTCCAGCTTGCTTATTATATACAAAATCTATAATGCATCGAAAGAAATATATGAAAGATAATAACATTTGTATCAATTTGATTATTTCCATTTGTTGCTTGTAATTTTATAGCATGCTTTCTCTATAAGCAAGAGCGCGAACATTTTAGGATATCTGTTTCAAAATTTTTACTATCAAACTAGCAGGGTTTCTGAACCAGTGGTGTATGTACTACTTGTGGTATAAGAACTCTTTCCGAGTGGTGTGAGAAGATATTTTCAAAAAAGCAAAATTTTGAATTTTATGAAAATCTGAGAAAAAATTATTTTTAAATATTTTTTTCATCAACTTCGATTTTCATAGAACACGATAAAATGAATACTACTTATATTAATTTTTGATGTGTGCAAAAAGGCGATAAGTTTTTTCTTTTTTATGTGTTTATGCCAACTTTGGTATAAATCAAAACAAAAGCAAGAAATCGTCTTAATGTTGCTTTGAGTCCAAATTTGCCGAGATTTGATCCACTCATTAATAAAAAGTAACAACAGAAAAGTCATTGATTAATTATAAAAATTTGAATTTTTAAAAAAAAAAGACCTGTTTTTTTGTTGAATAAATTGTTAAAAAAAATTTTGTTCGAGTGTTGCGAGGGAAAAAATGTTTTTTAATGGTGCTAGCTGAAAAAAGGTTAAAAACCTTTTTTTTCTGCTTTTTTGTCTGAATTTTTACCGTCAGAATTCATGTAAAATTTTTTTAATAAAACAATAAAATAGATTCTTTTGTTAATATTGTTTTCAAACTCAACTATAGTATTAAGTTTAAAAGCAGACATTTTTTTTCCAATTTTTAAAATATATTTTATTTCAAAAAAAAGATATAAACAGTGTTTTATAGTCAGCCAGCAATGAATATCTTTGAGGAAAATATTGAACTGCCAGGCGCATGACGTCAAGAGCTTGAAGTATATAATCGTAAAAATCAAGTCTTCCTCTTTTTTTCTGAATTTACGCTTCTTTGGAATCCTTTTCGTTGAGAGAGATGAGGCAGAAGTAATAGATGAGTTAAAAGAAATGATGAAAGAAACGAATGAAAAAAGAAAGAACAATTCGTGTTAAAGTTCATTAAGTGGAAATTATAGTAAAAAATTAACTTTTTATAATAAAAACCGTCATGGACTGGTTTTCTTCATGGACCACCAAAATATCATTGTGGACCACCAATTAATAATATTTCGCCTGTTGACCCCCTGAATTATTATATGGAGCCCGGTTGAGAAGCACTGGGTTAGATGCTCGATTCGATAACTCAAGATCTTGCGTTCGATACCACATGAGCCTGCTTTTCTCCTAGTTCGATACAAGCGATACAACTATGCCTTTTTGATGGAAACCCCCATGGTACCTTTACCCCATGCGAAGAAACTTTATTCTCTTTAGGAAAAGTTGCAAACGTGAGAAGCAAATTCAAGTAATAGAAGATAAAATAATTTTTTGGCACTTTCAACCATGATCTTTTATTAGAACATGTGCATTATTTGTTTTAGAACTTTGATCTCCTCAAAAATGTGATTATTTCGTTTACCTATCTTCCTAATAACACCCATCTAAGATCTAATTTGAATAAATGAATTCTGCACAGACTAAACTATTTGGACCGACACTAGCTAATTCCAATGCTTGAGAATATAAAAAGCGTTATCCAAACATGCCTTTTCAAATAGTGTGTACATCATTTTATACAACTCTGCTTTGAAAGATGTTCTTTGCTCTTAAAATTTGTATCACGGTAAGTAGTAGAATTCATTCGATTTACATATCATGTTTATTTTCATTGCTTAGGAGGGAGAGCAATTTGTCAACTAAGGCTATTTTACCAGTATACCAATGAGCTTGCATGTGTGAAGTGCCTTTCCAGAATATGCCTTAACAGCTTTTTGAAATAATATCTATCTTTCTACTTCCCACGCTTACATACATTTTTATTACTAGAGATAATTTATACACAAGTAATAATTAATTGATTTACTGGCAAAATTTAAAGTTGGTATTTACGTTTTTTAAAATTTATGTATGTTATTGATTAGTGGTGAACAATTCATCAAAGAAGGCATTTTTACTCAACTTTAAGACTTCAAATATATTCATATTAAATGTTTCAAGTTCTTTTCCAGAAATCCCAAAGTTATACCTGTATATGGAAGTTTATATTTTTTGGAAATTTTGTAGAGAGCCTTGGGAATTTCAGGAAGGGGTCGGGGTTGGCTGTAGCACTCTCCTGTTTGTGCTTCTAAAATGTTTTCTACATCGTTTAATCTCAGGTGCGGAATTTTCTTTATTTTTGTTTTTGAATTATGAGATTATACTGAGGAAATGACGCTAAAAACAACATTAGTATACTATAGTGAGAATGTGCCCTTTTCCCCTTTCAAGGGCCCCCCCCCCGGGGGGGGATTTTTACAACTCTTCTTCTTGTTGTTGTTTTATTAATGTTGTTGGGGTCTTTTTCCCTCCTGCTGTCTCTCTTAGTTATGCATTATTGTAAGATTACGATGATTGTAAGAAAGGACGATTATCGTCTGCTATGCTCTCATTCAACATTAAAAATATTAATGATTACATACTCAAATGTTTTTTACTCTTTCCATTTAAGTTTCTTATTTTTGAAATTCTATTTCATAAAAGGAAGGTTAATTTTTTCAAAAGTAGAAGTGAAAAATAAAATACTGCTAAGAACGAGCAATTCATTTTACATGCTATAGCAATGTTTGCAAGGAGATGCGGATCCACGATTTTATGTTTGATGGGGCGTGTTCCTCACTTTTTTAATTTCTCAGGGATTTGACATTCGTTTTTCCATTTTCCTCAATTTCTCAGCGATTTTAGAGGAGTGCTCGAAATCCACCCCTTAAAAGAGTGTATATAAGAAAAGGAATTTGATCTATACCTCATGTATATAAAATAGGCAGAAAGATAAAAAATTTACTTAAAAAACGTTATAAGATGGATTTGCTTTTTAAAATTTTCCTTCTTCAAATAGTCATCTCATTTTTGTATATTATTTGAATATGGGTTTTTCAGCCTCCTATTTAACACTATACTAATATATATATATATTTTAAGCAAATTTTAAAAATGATTATATTTCATAAAGTAAAAACTAAATTATAATTAATATTAAAGGAGCTTACCTTCTTTTAACATTGCACCGGGGCGTGAGTAAGATTGGTTAGATACTGGGTTTCAATAACTCAAGGTCTTGGGTTCGATCCGTCATCAAGCCTTGTTTCCTCATAGTTCCATGTAAGCGGCGCAATTGTGCCTTCTCGTGTAAGACACCCCATGGTTACTTTACATTTACCTTTAACATTGATATATAATAAACGCAAATAAATGGGGTGGCCAAATTTTTATATTATCAAACGGAAGAAAATTTTGTTTTAAAAAAAATTTAATATGAAAGATACCTTGAAAGTAAAGGATAAGTTTTTATATTAAAAAAAAGGGATAGAGAATCTCATCTAGAGCTAAATATTTCCAATCTCCTTTTTGACATATAAGATTAGTGAATGAAAAACCGGAATTCTTTTTCTGCGTTGTTTCTTTTGGCGATATAATATTTTTTGAAAAGGATGAACAAAATAATATTTTATTCATCCTTTTATTCAAAAAAATTAATTTGGCTAAAAAGATTAAAATTATCTTGTTTAATATGAGATGACGGTTAACTAGGAATTCCATGTTTTATATAAACCAAGTTGAAAGGCTAAAAATAAATGCTATGATCAGGGTTGGGAAGTGGAGTCAGAGATTTTAGGATTTTTTAAAGTAGCTGGAGTCGGAGTCGGAGCCAGATATTTTCCCTCCGACTCGCGAGTCTTCGCTATGATAATGTACTTCGACATAGAAGCTATCGATTCTACCTTTCGCCTTCCAAAGATAAACAATCAATCGATTCCTGGCAAACTCTAGAGAACCATTTTAGTTTTAAGTCTAAAAACATAATGTAGCAAGAAATTTGGATATTTATTTTCTTCCGATCTAAATATCGTTAAGAATATAAAATTTTTTCTTCCCCTAGACTTGGAACATTAACGAATTTAAACTTTTTTTTTAAAATCGTTTAACTTTATATTTTCCATTTTTTCAATATAGACGCAATATCCGCTGATAAATTTCCTCCGATTCCACAAGTGAGAATTGAGCCTCGCTTTCAAACTTACTACGTTCAACCGCATCAAAAATTCAATTTGTCGTGCTTGCTCACCTACGATTACATATATCTCGATCAGATAAGATCGTATTCCAAAAATTTCACCTTTCGATGGTATCTCAATGGATTCCCCTTTCATGCTCATAATAACAGTATTGTATCTTCTTTATTATAGCATTTTAGTATGTCGTTGCCACAAAACTCGCTCTCAAAAAACAGGGATTTGAAAATTCGTTCACAGAAAACTTGGCCTGGGTATGGAAAATTTGGTCCCAAAAAAGTGGTTCCCCAACCTCTCTACTTGCATCTTAACAACTTTCAATCTTTTACTAATACTATGTTTATAGGATAGTGAATAGAAAATTTAAAATATCTATTTAAAGTCAAAAAAACTTCAAAATATTTATTTTTTTATCACTAAAGTCCCTTAAAACACTTACGCAAGAGTTCTTAACTCATTGCCTCCGTCGTCCCGAGACTGAGACTGAGAGACCAACTTTTCTCAGACCGATTTGTCTTATTTTTATTCTATGAAAATTCTTTACTATTTTTGTATAAATCTAAATAAATCTTAAGTAAGCAATTATACATTTTATCTGCTTTTCGGAATTTCTTTTTGAGGTAATATAATCATAGTTCTACAATTTCAGACTTAGATATTCGATGTGAATTTGAGACCGAGTATTTGAAAACCGAGTTTTCTGAGGCTGTGTTTTCCTTGCACTGTGTATTTATTTTTCAAAGTTTGAATGAACAAGCCCTTCAAAAATTGCAAACTAATTCCACCACTTATTAAACCTACGCTGAGATTGAAATATCCTAATCCGGTTATATGATTCGTAGCAAGTTTTCTCAAGTGAATATTTTTTCCTATACTTCCACTTCAAAATTATGCCATTTTTTTAATTCATAAAGTTAGTTTTCTTCATCTCTTGTCTGTTGATTAAGGTGTTCGTGATCAATTTTCTCTTTTAGCCCTACGTTTTTTAATATATTTTTTCTATCTTTTTGAATATTTCACCACATCCTGAATATCGTTGATATTTTCATCCCATACTAAATTTGTGTATACTTTCGCTTCTTCAATAGTTGGACAGTTGGCGGAATATGAATAATGAAAGGAAGGAAAAGTCACGCTTCAGATTTGTATTCAGTCATGGCATACCATAATACATTTGCCATGCAACTTCGAGTAGATACAATTATTCAACACATAAATTTTGTATATGTTATCAATTATTATAAAAGGAAATAAAAATGACTGCACATTTGTATAGAGCACACGCTTGTAAATTCACGTAACGTCTAGAAAAACTGTCAAATTGTATTTTCGGCGAAATGTACTTTCCGCCAAACGGCCGTTCTGCTAAATATCCGGTTATGTAAAATAAAACGCTCGATTAAATATGCACCTAAATTCATTCAAATCAAGAATGAGCTCTATCTTTTGTTCATTTCAGGAATCAGTGCGTTTGTTTTGTCTCGAAGAATTGTAGTAGTTTTGTAGAATTATTTGTTGAGCCTTACTGATATTTCGTAAGCCAGTCAGTGTTATTGCAACAGATAACTTACTATTATTTCAGTAGCATTTTTTGAACTCAATTCCAGAGTAAATGAAGCGGTATTTTTTCCAGCCAGGTGCTGATCTTTTTTCCTAATAGATTTTAAAGAGAAAATGATCAATCATGTCCTTGGTATACTTTCAAAAGAAAGCCTTTGTTCATTAAATCAATTTTTTGCTTCGCAGTTTTATTCTAATTTTAGCATCATTACACTGCACTCACTCATCGATTGGAAACGAGAACAATCGTTTCTTCTTCAAGCTCCACTCGTTTGTCTCAACTTTGAAGGATACGTGTCATTAAGTACTGTCAATAGACAGAGAGAGAGAGAGAGAGAGAGTTGCATCGATTTGCATTTATTTTATTCCTACAATCTTGTTTTTGCTTGCCAACTTTTTTTTTAACATTTTCCTGCTACTAATTTAAAATAAGTATAAATAAATAAGTATAATTCCCTTATCTTTTTCAATAAGTCTTACTTATAGTAGACGATGGCTTACTGCCGATACATTGTGTCTGGAGCATTAAATTCATTATTTTGGTTTGCATTTCATAATTTTTTGCGGCCCAAAAGTGAGTTCATTTGCATGACAAGAGTCACAATGAGCAGAAATCATAAACTTTACGATTTTGCAAATAATTTAACTCATCATCTAAAATAAATGCCATGTTTAAAGTTGAGTTTTTTAATTAAACTTGCTGGGATATCAAAGATACATATAACTTTATTGATAAAAAAGAATATTATTTACAAAAACCTGCAATACTCTACCAGCCAAAAGTAAAAATTTATTTAGGCGTAATGAATTACATATTTTTATTAATTACGTGAAAAATGAGGAAGGCATCATATTTTTCATCTGAAATGTGCAAACAAACTAAAATTTTTTTATTTTTTAAGCGATGCCATGGTTAAGAATAAATCAAACCGATATTACAAAAAAATGTGTTATGCCTATGATTAAAAGATGTGGTTCATTGTGTTTTTTGAAATCCTTGCAAATACTGCATAATCAGATGAATTTTTCTAATTTTTTTTTATAAAAATTCCTACTCATTTTTTTTTAAACAGCGAAAGCTCAACTTCAACAATCCAAAATGTTCCTATATATTTTCTTCATTATTTAAATTGATTTATTAAACTTTTCCCTTTTCAGATAATAGAATAGGTGACACTGGTTAAATTGTGAATAATTTGTGTAACTATCTCTACTGCATTAATCCTTTAACCCTTTGTTGACCAAGTTGAGATCGGTGTGCCAAGTATATAAATCGTTTACTTTAAATATAAAATTGTATATAATAAAATATGGATATAACCCCCCATCTATGGGATAGATGGGTGGGGGGGGGGGGGTTAATTTTAGTTCGTTATTAGCGAAATTCGTTATATCTGGAAGGACATATAACACAAAAATTAGTGAATAAAACATTTTTTATTCTAAATACAAACACTTTATATCATACATAGTGTACGTTGCACCCATGTAAATCTAAAGTATATTCATGCACAGTCGACAATAAAGGATACAAGTACATAATTATTAAGTGAATATAAGTCATATACATATTAAAATAAACTGAACAAAGTCTGTTATTTGCTGTTTCACAACACGGTTTTGCGCTTGGTTATAATGTCATCTGTTAACTCCGCAATACGATTGAAATATAGTTCATTAAAATCCTAGGTTAACTCCGTCCTTTAAACATTACAGACACACGTTAGTAAACTTTGTGGTTTGGGGTAGCTGCGTTACATAAGGTTAATTTATAGGGACTTTGTGGCTTAAGGAGCCAGAAAATTAGTGCTCAATATCTGGAATTTCGTAATGGCCGACTTCATTTATAAGCTTTTGACCAGGCAAGCAAATTGTTTCATTATTTGCCGAATTTCGTTATAATCAATGTCGTTATAAACAGATTTCATTGTATTTTTTAATTTTCTTTTGATTTCTTTTCTTCTTTCTCAATTTTTTAAGATATTGCCTTGGTTCACTTAATTCTTTTCGTGTTGATAGCACGCACATAAATACTAAATTACTTGGTTTACCATTATCCTTAGACCAATTGTCTGCCCCTTAATTGGCCGTAAGACACCACTTAAAGTTTTCAAGAGCGAAAGAAGCATCTGCAGTACTTATTTTTAGGCGAGAGCACTCAACAAACTACAAAGAAAAATTTGCACAACTCCAAACGACCTAAATAACAGCGTAATAAAAAGTTCACTTTCGGGATTTAAATATCTTCAATATGCAAATTATTTTAATTAGTCTGAATAATGAGCTAATTTAGCCGATGAAAAGATATATCGAAATTTTGAATCAACTTCGAATGTACTTCCCCTTTCTCTGCTATCTAGTTCTTATTTGCGTCCACGTGTGCATTGTTTAGAAGCTTTTTCCGATTTAGCTTGTCATCTTTTATTTGATCGCCTTTTGATACGGAAAACATGACATTGCAAAGTTGTGAAGCAACATTTAATGACATCAATTCCTTTGAGAAATACTCACGAATATACATTCCTTTTATTGTTATTATTACGCACTGGAGACATTGCTTCATGCCACAAATAAGTACACATGCATGTTTATGTCATTTTATGTATATTTTTAATATTAAATATTGCATGTTCGTATTTAAAAAGAAGGTGGTTCTTTTTAATATATTTAAAGTAGTTTTACTTTTACCTTGAAAGGTATAGCAGTATTAATGATAGTTATTGACGCTTTCTAACACCTTGCAAATTTGACAGTATGTGAAATATACTCTAATTAAAGTAGTTAATCTTAAAATCGCTATTATATCCTAGTCTCCTAGTGAGTCGCTGAGGAACTTGTCCCGCTATACTAATTAATTTATCATGATACCTAATTATTTATACAAACTATTTAGTTGTGGCGTTTATATTTGTAAGATAGTTAATTGGCTTATTTCGTTTTTTGTAAGTTTAATTGACATAACATGAATCTTGGGGGATGATAAATTTGTAGACTACAATAAAAAATAGCTTACGATAAATATTATTTCATCTTTTATCCCACTCCCTCTGTCTGTAATCAGTTTTGCCTTGCAGAGTTGAGAGTATGTGGGCCTGTCTGGGTATACGAGATGCCTTAAATACTTTTACTGTACTCGAAAGAGTACAGCGCACTCTATTGAGTTCGGGTGTTTTAGTATACTATATTTTTTTTATCTGTGATTATTAACACGTGTGTAATGTGAACATCTTTTTACTTTCTAGGAACTTCTATCACCACTCACTTCGATAAAGAAACATATTTTAGTCAATTAACTGCTCATAACTTTCATAATCGCACTTTAGGTGGAGTGTACGCTTGTGCTGTTAACTTCTTTCATAACTTATCCATCGTATCACCTCCTCTCACACTTTTGCCTTATCGTAAGCTCTTTCCTCATTAATTCCACCCTTTTATTGCTTTCTATTTTTTTAATCAGTCGAGAAAGTTTAGGAGTTGCTCTCCTAATGCCACACTTTTTCTTCTAGCTTTACTTCCATGCTACGAGAATTTCAACTCATTATTGAAAAAAGTCTTTAAATCAAAATACCTTTATATGTTTTTTCACTTACATTTACTTTGCTCGCTTTACAGAGAATTGAATTGACTCTAAGATACTTTTTAATACTTGATTACCCTTTTTACCAAGAAATGGAGTAATTTTAACACACAGCTTATGCTATTGATAAGGCATATTAGCAAGTATTGATTTACAAGACCTTTCACCACCAGTAATTAAAAAGACAGCATAAATTCTGTTACCTGAATAGCAAAGTAACAAACTTAAACCCCGGATATATCTACCAAAGTTTTATTTTTTATAAAAGCACTGCTTTAAGATCTCATTTGAAAAGCTTTAATATATGTGTATGATAATTGGAAAAGTATATTACTTTATTCAAAAATTTTTAGAAAATCAGGAAGCAATAAAATATCCTAATAGCCTTTCACTTTTTACCTATTATTGCCCTTGAATTTGCCAAAAATTTAATTCGAAATTTTATGATTTCCTGCTATTATATTTTTTATTTCTTTTTTCCTTTTGCAGCAGTCAGAAGGAAACATCAGTATTTGCACCCAAAAACGCTTAAATTTCACGCTAAAGAAGGAAGTGACATCGTTTTGCATTGCCCGATCACGAAAAATGAAATTTCCGACCCATACTTCAAATTGTATATCAAGATTAGGAAGTTTAATAAGGTTATCGAAGCTCAAGATTTTTCTCAGATTATTCACGTAAAGGAAGTTGGGAAAATTTTGAGAGGTTTCTTCTGGACTATTTTTTAAAACTTTATAAAGTATGCCTTTTAATATTTATATATCTTTAGGAAAATTTCTCTTTTTTGCGAAATCAGCCAACTTACATATTTACAATGTCACCCATGAAGATAAAGGCAGGTATGACTGTTTCGGATACCACTCTAAGCTTCAGCAAAAGTTCAAAATTGCCAAACTCAAATTAAGAGTTTTTAGTAAGTTTTTTGAATTTTCTTTTTACTTGAATATTGTTATAAGGAGAACACATAAGTAAAATCTTTTCCATTCACGAACATTTTTGCTGCAACACTATTCATATTTGAGTTTGTTCTTTTTTTTTAATTCTCTAAAGGTTATAAAATCTGTTAGTTTTGGACCCGACTGTGAAATGATTATAGCTACGTGTACAGAAAAAATGCCGATGGACATAATGTAAAGGTACCGTGGGTTGTTTTCATTGAGAAGGCGCAATTGCGGCGCTTGCATTGAACTATGAAGAAGTAGGCTTGATGTGGGATCGAACCCAAGACCTTGAGTTATCGAAACTCAGTATCTAACCAATCTTACTCACGCCCCCTAATGTGGACACAAAATTCGGATGCACATACTGCTGACGAATACAAAGTCTACATCCTTTTATAGAGGACATAATGTTGACAACAAGAAGAATAATAATAATGGTGATACTAATATCGTTGTAAAATTCTTTTTGTGGACATTAATCTATTTCAAACAATTATGGACATTATAACCTTCGATATTATGCTCTTTGCCATTTTTCCGGCATCCTTCATCTATACTTCACACTTGGAAGTTTGAAAAGTCGACTTTATTTAAATGTCGTTTTACATCACTTTTAAAGTCGCTTTTTGAATTTTGTAAATAATTATGAAAATAAATTCAGTATTAATTTTATTATCTTTGTCGTATTGCTATTACATAAATTCTTAATATTATAGTAAATTGAAAATTACTATAATTAAACTATATTGATATATAGTTAGTTATTTTAGATAAGTTGAATATTGAGGCGTAGTCGAATTGCTAAAGTATATCTTCGTTCAGTAAGGAGTTCGCCCTGGAATTCCGAACTAACGATGAAATTACACAACATATAAGTAGGTGTTAGATCACGTAGGTAGAGAAACGATTCCACCTTACAATACAACTTCACTTCCACTCAATTCCCTCAATTTTTACGATGATAAAAATATTCGTTGAAATCTTTATGGGCATACTAAATCTACAATAATGATTACGCTTTATGGTCGTCTATCATGTGCTCCTACCCTACTTTTCTTTCTCACCTCACCTCATATGAATTAGAACAATGTGATATTAAGTGAAGCACATTATTTTTGTTTACCACACTCCTATGTATTTCTTTTCTACTGTTTTCTTTTTTCCCTCTCCTATATTATTATATAAATTTTTTTCATTTATCTGCATAAGCTGGAAAACACGCATACTTTGTATTTAATCAAGTGACTATCTCTTATTTAAGTATGTAAATAGTAATGCACAAAAGTCACCAGTCAACTTTTTTTACTCAATCGCAGAAGTTAAAATTTTGTTTGTTTCCTCATCAAAGGCAAAATCTTAATCTTGTATTTACTTTCACCAAGGGTTTTCTTCTTCTTCTTCTTCATTAAAGATAGATTTTATTTAGAAAGTTTGTGTGCGTATCATAATTGCTTACAAAGTTTACTACTTTTAATGCATTTTACTAATCTTGAATAAAAGGAAATATATAATTTGGAGTTATTTTTATTTTTTTAGCCCAATGCTACTAACTTTTTTACAGTTTGATATCCTATCAATCGTATTTTTTGTTAAAATTAGTTCAATTTTATCTTCCATGTTTTTCAAATTTTTGTTATATATAATGTAAAAAGTGAGTATCGAAGTAAGCTTGGTATGAGCTAAGTTTTCTAGGCGATGGCGTTATACAGCATTGGAAATTGTTTTTAATTCTTCCAGTGCTAAGATTTAAGCTACCTTCTTCTACGTTCAAATTAATTCTACTAACTGGTATTGTTGAAAATTCCTAAGAATATAATAAAATTTGCTCATGGAAAATGAATAATGGATCTTATAATTCAAAGTTGGGGACTAATTACCTAAATAAAATTTAAATTTTTTTTATTTCTTCTTGACATCTGTTCCTAAGTACAGCGTTGTTATTTTTTTGCTATTTTTCTGATATTTCTAGCTTAAAAATATTTTCAATTTAAACTTTCTTTTAAAACCCACTCAAATAGCAAAATATTGTGAGTTTCATAAGTTAAAATTTTTTTTTAAATACACGTTTTGTCTTTTTATTCACATTACTATTCTCTAAAAATTCTTTTTTTGTCAATATTACGAAGTTTATTATATAAGCTTGCTTGTTGTTAAAAAACATTTAAATATTTAGAAGTCAGAAATTTTCCTAATCATCTTTTGCATCATTTAAATGTTCCAAGACCCAGAAAGTTAGCTATTCCTTTCCAAAGTAGGTTTGCTGTTTTGGAGTGTTGTTGCTTGAAGAATGATCGTTCCATCAATGTTATATGGTTTAAATTGGATTCAGAAAACAAGAAGCATGTGATCAATGTTTCTAGCAATAAAAGTTTCAACAAATTTTCCATTATTCAAAGTTTGAGTGATTTATTTTTATCCTTCCCTTCCTTAATTGTGTTATTATTTCACAGAAAATCTTCTCATTCAAAATGTAGTTTACAGCGATTCCGGTAAATACGAATGTGCATACAATATCACGAATGCTACTCATGAAAGAGAAAATTTTATCTTTTTACAAGTTACACGTAAAACTTTACTTTTTTCATACAAGTAGTACTAGTCTTTTATTATTATTATTATTATTATTCAATTTATAGAAAAACCGCATATTTTGGCATTTTCTGGACCCCGTATTTTCGTTGAACACGCTTCAAATTATACGCTAAGATGCCTTGCATCTGGAAATCCGCGCCCTAATCTCATTTGGTTTTACAATGCATTGCCTGTTTCCAGTCATAATGAAAGTCAACTCAATAAAAATTCTACATTCAAATACGTCATTAGTTCAATTGATCATCAATTACAAGGAATGTCTCAATACGGTATATTTTGCTTCATTTTAATTTTACCTAAAATTTGCACACTCCTTCCTCGTGGATCGGGGGTTTAAATCACACTTCCTACTCCAACTCGTATTCGATGTGATATGGCTTGTAACGCAATGTTAGACATATGCAACATCATTTACAACTTCGATCTTTTTAGCTTTTTCTAAACCTTCTTTAAAACAAGACATTTCTTTCCATAACAAAGGATCTTCATTGAGAAAGACTGTACTGATTGAAAATCGCGCGAAAAATTTTTTGTAAATAAATTTGCTAATGAAGAAAAATCTAAAGTTAAAATAGAAGACAACTTGTTTTTAGGAAGCCAATATTTTTTACATTAATTTCATTATTTTTAGTCGATGAATTTATTATAAGTTTAGCCATTTTTGCTTTGATATCATTCGGAACGGTTTCATCAAACCGAGATAGAGCAAATTTCTCTGAAGCCAAATATATTAGATGATTAGCGAATTTCTGGGAAGTCACTTGACTAATTTCCAAATCAATTTCCTGAAACTTTATGAGCTTGAGCATAAAATTGAAGTCGTGGTATGACGCTTTAATTGCATTAGGACAAGTAAACCACGCAGGAACGTAGATAAGAGCTAGGAAAAAAATTTTAAAAACATAAATTGCTTTGGACATCCATCTTGAATGGCTGACGGCACCAGGTCTACTAAATAATATTTCATTGCCATGAACTTCACCAATAAATGTTAATGTGAGTTCTAGGAGCTCTTTATAATCATCTATCTGGTTATTTTGAGAAAGATGATATTTGACAAATTTAGAAATTTCACAGCGATCATAATCAGAAATTTTATCTCTGCTTGTTTTATACTTTTTTAATCTATTGCGTGCCAATTTTCCTTGAATTTTTTGAAGAGAATCACGCTTTAACATTTGGATAATTGTGCATACACCATTCTTTTGACCTGTGTTGCTAGCTGTTGTATCAAAGCAAAATGCTTGAACTTTATCAAAATTATTCCAATTTTCAATTGCTTGATATATTGCTAATGATTGATTCTCTCCAGAGCTTGATTTAATTTTGAGAATTTCCAGCAATTGTTCTTTTCCATGAAATGTTGCTATAATAGCAATCTTATTGAATCTTTGGCTTGATTCTAAAAATAGTTTTCCATCCCCATGTAAAACAATATCTTGGCATTCATTTAAATAGGAAGTTTGTCTAATATGATGGGTTCTTTCTTCTCTAAATTTTTTTCTTAATCTTTGAAAAGAAGTGCGATTTATTATAAGATTTTCTGTAGAAACATTAAAAGCAATAACAGCTGACATCAAAATATGCATTCCATTTCTGTCACTAATTTTGCATCTGTCAAAAACCTCAGCCAGACGGGGAGTAAAAAAATCGCAAGTTCCTCTAACATTAAATTTTTTAGCTTCAGTTGTTTTTTTCAAAGAATTTTCTACTTCTGAAGAAAGATCAGTTTCTTCATTACTGGGAATGTTTTGTTGAGATTTCATTTCCTCTTCAGAAATTTTCCATCTTTTTTCCTCTCTTTCAAATTCCTTCATTTTTCTTTATCGGGTAGGTCTTTTTGACGTTGAAGATTCAGAAACTTTTTATCCTCTTCAATTTTTATTTGAGACAAAGCATCCAAATGGGCTATATCGAATAAATCATTTGTTTTTTCAACAAAGCTATCTTTTTTGCCTTTTCTTTGGCAGAAGATCTGTTAACATTTTTTTACAAATCTTTCCATTCTTCATAGAGTTTAAGCAGCTTTTCAATACAATCAATTCTTTTTGTGGGAATTTGAGCTTTCTGTCAAAAAATAAGAATTTCTTGAATTACTAAGGCTGCACTTTCTTTTGCAGTGAGTTTTACAACTCTCATATTATAAAAAAATACGTATAATGTCTGACGATTTGAAGTTAATTTTGCTCCAACCATTTGATTCCAAATAGAACCAACAGTGGGAATAAAAAAATTTCTTCTTAAATTTCTTGAAGATAAAAATTCGATATTACTTTCCATTTTAAAATGTAGAGAATTTAAGAAAAGAAAAATGAAAATAGTTTATTAAACCTAAATCTAATCAAAACAAAAATTTTGTGAGCATTGAGTGTCGAGTTGAAAGATACAAGATAAAGCACACTCGATTTAAGCATTGATCACCATGTTTATATACTTTTAGAGAATCATTAAATATTGTTCCACTTTTTAAATGATTATTATCCATGTTAAAGTCTATTAATTTTAATTATTTATATTTTACTAGAAAGTTCATTACAGATTATTGGAGCAAGTATTTCCGATGAAGGTATGTACCAATGCATGGTTTATAGCGATTACGGATCTTACTATGTTGCTATTCATTTGGTGATAAAAAAACACATAAAAAAAGATTCAATGTTAGTGGAAAATGCCAAAGCTGTACCTTTAAAGATAAACAAAGATTCGAATTCACTTGTTAATTCGAGTAATAAAGTTGTTGAAATTGATGTAGAAAATTTTGAAAGTGTACCTCCTTCTAACGAAACGATTTTAGGAAATGCCACAAAAGAAGTAGTCTCAGTAGGGAACACGTCTCTGAGTGAATTTGATGTTGCTTTCGTCGAAGAAGAGAAAGTACGTCCAACAACATCAGAACAGCCTAAACAAGAAGTTGAAGAAAGTCTTACGACGAATCTTTCAGTTATTAAACCTGTAAATGATTCGACAAATGATGGTAAGCATCTTTTAAAAGTTGTGATTAACAGTACTAACGAACCAAATGTGAATAAGTCTACCTTTAATAATTCAAAAGTTTTTATCTCTATTTCTGAAAAAGTGGTTGAACCAAACGAAACTTTGAGTTCGCAAGGCCAGCGATCAAACATATCCAGTTTGCAACCGAAGAATTCGATATCCTGTAATGGGAACATTTTCAAAGAGGTTAAAGTTAAGCAAGTCGAAGAGAATTCGGCCATCGTTCATTGGAAACTATCAAAGCATAAACCTCATAAAATGGTTGCCAGTTTTCGAATCCAGATAAAAAGAAAAGAAAGACGTCACAATCGTAAGCCTGCTTTGTTGAACCCTTTAAAAGCTTCATGGAGGATCGTTGGATATAATATTTCGCATACTGCGCGCCATGCTGAAGTCGATGAGCTCAACGTAAACGAAGAATACAGGTAATAAGTCCTTTACTTTCCTCATGCTCTTAATGTTTTCTTTAGTTTTAGAGTACAAGCACTTTGCCTTCATAGCAAAAAGGTTTATCACAGTCATTCTGCGCACTTGTTAATTCGTCGCCTGGATAATTCAGACGCGGGGAGTAAGCCTACTCAAAATACAAGTTCGGGCATACGCTTTACCTATTTGCCGCCACCAACCATTACACGTTCTATTCTTATATCTCTTGAGAAGATATTGGTTGAGTGGACATTTTTTCAACCAGCCCCTGTAACGCTGATCTCCGGATTCAATATTTTGTACAAACCTGCTTCATCAAGCGAATCCTACAATTTTATTCACAGCGCACTTATTGATCCGGAGTTACGATCTTTTGTAATTAATTTGATTCCGAAATACGATAAGCACATCTTTCTAAATCAAATGTCCCAATCCTCACCTTCATTTGACTTTGGAAAATACAAAAACTCTACCTCCAAAATAGACGACCACATCCCACTTCTGAATGGATATAAAAATGTGTCCAAGAGAGACACAGCACTCACTCCAGATTCACATGACTTTTCAAATGTTGCTTTCAACAAGATTGAAATTAGAATGATAACGAGAGGTGTTCTTGGAGAATCATCTCCACTCAGTTCTCCTCCTAAGATTGTTGATTTGCTCTCTTTTCCCGTTTCAGAAGGTATCACTTACTTATATACACGTTTACACTCCCCCTATCTAATGAAATGTGTTATTTACCCGCAAGAGCCAGTGCAAAATCTTGGAGGCACAATTTCTCCTCAGCTTTGCTTCCATTTAGTGTAGCTACGCCTTCTTAGATGATGAGTGGGCGTATATACTTGTCTTTATTATGATTTAATAGTGAGGAACAAGAAATAAAAGCGTTTAACAATTTTAATCTTCTCAGGATCATCCAAGGTTAAAGAGGATGCAGGGGGATTTTTTTTTTAAATAATTTTACTTTTTACATATTCTAATCTAATCTTATTTGTCAAAAAGGAAAAATTAAAATATGTCTATTTAAAAAAAATATATTTATTTTATCTATTTTTATTTTCATGTTGTATTCACAGATCAAAAGTCAGTATATTATATTAAAAACTAGCTTGGTGGCTTGGTTCCTAAATATTTTTGCATTCTCTTACCTTAATGTCTCGCTACATCTGTAGTTTTAATCTCTATACTAAATTTTGATCCTGGATACTATACATAAGCCCAGTTTTTTTCTGAACAATGAATTTCATTGTTTTACCAAAATAATTTAAACCAATTGAAGATAACTTTATATTTTAGAATATACCCAATAAAATGTTTGTTTTGAAAATTTGCAAGATATAGTCTCTCTAACTTCGAAAATGTCTTAAAGACAAAATATTTTGATACGTTTTTGAAAAGCCATTTTTCGCTGTATTGAAAAGTCATAAAACTTACCTATGAAAGTCAATAATAAGAATAAACAACCTGCCTTCTCTAATACACTTACTCTATGTACAGCATATCAGGAAAATATAATTTATAAGCAAAGCAATTCTTATCTCTTAAAAAATGAATATATGTCATTTGATCAAAACTACTGCTACACTTGTGAAGGAGAAATTGAAAATAAAGAATTGCAAGAAATAAAATTCTGTGCTAGCTCAAATGATTATTTATTAGAGAACTGTTATTCTCCAATTGTTATACAATGCTTATAACAATGTTTTCATGTTGATGCCATAATTTGCCTAAGAATTTTATAGTCAATACTTTACAAAGCATTTAATAGTATTATAAAATATCTTTCAGCGCATGATTCAGACTTCAAATTTTTGATCCTGGATCAAAAACTATCAAAAAGATTCACATCTTGGTACTCGTCGGGGTGAATGAATCTCTTTAGTTTTTTAAGCCTGTGAGGATTGCTGTGACATTGGTATACGAAGAAATGTCTATCGTTTGTTTAAAACATACAAAATTGCGTTTGAAAAAGAAAGTAGACGATTAGTATTCAAAGTTCTCCTCCTCAAAAGGTTTAAGTTGGATATATGCCACTACTTTGTGTTTTGATGTGAGGGCAAACAATCTTTCTAAATCTTTTTTTTTGTCTTTTTTTGACTTATTGCGCCAAATTTTTGACCTAAAATGTGAAGTTTTTAATAAAAAAACTTGTTTCTTAGATTCTATTGAATTAATAGAAAGAATTAAAAATTTTGAGTAAAATAACTATACCTTTAAAATAATATTTACTATTTTTGTTTTGTTAGTTCAAATTAGTTTAAAATTGGTTCACAGTGACTTTTTGTTTTTTTTTAAACTTTTATTCGCCCTGGAAGGAGTGCATCTTAGAAATTTTTTAACGGATGTTATATTTGGAATTTTTATCCTTATAATTTCCTATTAAATCATTATTGGGCATTAAAAATTAAGAAATAAAGATGTAAGTTCAAGTTATGAATGATAATTACTAATTAAACATGAAATAAACATTGAAAATATTTTAATTTTTGGTTTCTAAAAACCGTTTTACACAAAATAATTAAAAAAAAAATCCAAAAAACAAAAGAAAATATGGTTCAAACTAATTTAAACCTGGTTTTAAGTGACTTTTGTCCGCCCTTGGATGAATGGTAGCTTAATAGTAGTAATGATGGTACCGTGATTTGGCAAATTTTTGCATCATTCGTTTTGCTATTTTCACATTTTTCAGTCAATCATAACTTATAAAATATGCTTTACCAGCAACGTATCTTTTTCATCATATGAAAGATCATTTAGTGCTCTTTCATTTGGTAGCTATATAATGCCTGCATGTTAATGTCAGAATTCGCGTAATAATGTCTTGGTTACGAAATATATTGCGATATTAGCGAAACAAATTGTTTATATATCTTTCCACTAATTTTAATTGCGCTGAAACACAGATCAGTGCATTTGTATGATGTTTAAAGATAGTTTGTCTCGTTACCTATCTCAGTGAACAGATTGAAATATTTGATTGATCCATTTTCTGATAACTAGACATAACATACACATGAAAATTCCTAAATATCATGAATAAAGCTAAAATATTTGCTTATGCCAGAGTAAGAAAACCATTTATTGTTTGTTTTTTGTCTTTCCACCACGCTCCACTGCCTAATTGGCGCACATCTGCAATCTGCACATTTTGGGGCACTTAGTCCGCTTGTTAGGTGCAGTTGTGTTGTTTGCATCGTCCTTTCGGCCCAGAACTAATGGCTCTTTCTGTTATCCTATCAAACTCTTTCGGGCCAGGGTCAAAAGGGTGGCAACTGTTCTCCATCAATGACAATAATAACATTTAAAAATTATTGTTACTGGTCTCCAAAGTTGCGAACCAATATATATGTTATATGATAAAACAGACTTTTTGAAAAAAGCGATAAAGTTAATACACTAGGGAAAGGTTATCACGTCTAAGTGTGATTATTTTCGGCATACTTTTGTATCATTTTCGTTTTTCTCTCCCGTTGGTGCCACAATCTATTGTGTTGCGACATCGAAAAATAAATAACATTTGCTAACCTCCTTTAGATACCCTCTTGTCTCAAAATGAAGTGAAGCCTTTGCTGCCTCTATCTAACAGCCCTCAAGATTCCTCTCTTCATCACCACAATTCATTTTCTTCTTCCAATGAATTTTTGTACATCATCGTCGGTTCAATCACAATTACTCTTTTACTCTTTATCGTCACTTTTGCATTTATCACGATGTGTAGACACAAGAGTAAAAGGAAGACCTTTGGTTCAGGTATTCACTCTTTATATCTCTCTTAAAATACACTCCTCTCCAGAATACCAAAGTTAACTAATATTTCTAGACTTAGAGTATAATGCACCACTATTCTATAAGTCAAATATGTTAATCAAAATTTTTAGTTCTTCGTGAAAACTTTTTTTTTCAATTTTTTTCGTTTATAATTCTGTATAATGTTGTACATTTAGTGTTATGAAATCATAAAATTCTTAAATATCAGTGATGTACTGATGCCAATTTTTTGAGCGATTTCGATTACCTTGTAAAATGCTTATAACGACACCTGAATAAATTGCGAGTAATGAATGTGTGTGATTTTAGACTGGCAGTTATAAATTAAAAAAAGCTACTAAATGCTCCTGGAGAATATAGTTTTTAGTTTGTTTAAATTTGAGCATCTGACTTACGATTATGTATGCATCTAAACTAACAGGTATAAAATTTAAAAAGCTATAGATAAGTAAATATTGTAATCAAATTGAAATTGTAGCGAATTCCAATATATATTATAACCTAGTTCTTTTCGTGCGTAATTTTGAAACGTGAATTATCGTATGTCATTACTGAAGGCGACTTTTGGGAATACATTTGCGACTCTGTGAACTTATGTCTTAGACCAAGACGCCTTTGTGTTGTTGTTTTTACAGCAAAAAGATAGCAAAGAATACGATTTTTTTCAAAGTAATAACATATATTATATATATATTTATTTCCCCTCTTCGGCTCAAAAAATAAGTCAATGACGATCTAATCGGTACAACACTAGTAAATATTTAGTTTACTAAACTATTATGAATACTGTCTTAGAGAAATGTGAAAAATTATAATTTCAATAATATCGCATTATTCGATCTTCACAATAAGAAGCGTGAATGATAGGTTGGCCGCATGAAACTATGAAGTGAGCAGCAGTTTGGCCCCAGGCCGCGGATTGGACATCCCTGGACTAGTAAATCAATGCATTTCTTGACTGTCTTTTTTAGGAACTTATACACCGATGTTGAACAGATACAACGAAACGAGTTTAGCGATGCGATCTGATATCTATGCCCCCATCTCTTCTACTTTATTCGTCACAAATAACTGTGAACAGAGTGGGCCTGTGGCTTTAAAGAGTAGAGTTAGCTGCACATCTTTCAAACGACCGCCATCTGACTCCTTCGAGCTTCCCTATTCCATCCCTAACTTTGTCTGCAATGACAATTACATAACTTCAACAAACTTTTCTTTCATGAATCAAACCAATCGTGTTAGAACCTCTTATTCAGGAAATAATAAGAATGGCGGCATGGCTGAACATTGCAATCACAAAACTGCTACCCTGGGAAGAAAAACAAAGAATCAGGCAAGACCAGATGAAAGTACTTCATTTGCTTTTCTAACGCTTCCACGTGGGAAAAGTAAGTTTCGGCCTATTTATTATCTTCCATTCATACTATTTTCTTGACTAAATAGTTTTTATTTCAACTTTATTCTACTTTATAATTTGCACCCATCCATTTGATTTTTCATCAAAATGCTCCACAAATATGGCAGTTTATGTTGTGTAAAATCCCCACTGTTCTAAAATGAAGTATGCATGTCATTTAACAAGTCTATGGATAAAATATCAAACTATAAGAAAACACACTCACTATCCTAAAGGGTTAGCATTAGGGCCCATTTGAATTTTTTATAAAAATGGTGAGGCCAATAAAAATTACTGAAGTTTTAGAAAATGATGATTTTTTTTACAAGAAAAGACTGCCGCTGATCAAATTTATCGATTTACGTGTTAAATCGATCTTTCATCAATAAGACAGTTTTTTATGCACAGTCCGGGAAAGATAATTCGTATCATCTTATTATCTTGACAAAAACAATGTGCTATTCGGTCTCAATATACTGGATATTAATTTCTGTTCGCGGACAAACTTTTCCGTAACACCAAACAACCAACTATTTCTTTGACGAGTTTTGAATTTATGTCCTGTTTCTGTATTTTGTGAGATTTAATATTAAAATTTTCATAATTCCAATATTTTTATACAACAGTTTGGGGATTCGTCATTTAATTTTATTAGAAAATGTTTTTTATTAAACTTTGTTTCAAATTTTCAAAATCATTGTTTTTTAGATCTTTTCCTTTATGTCTCATTTATACTTCAAATTAAATGTTTTTTTGTTTTAATAATATTTAAAGTAATTCCATTTTGCGTTAAATAAACGCTTTTAGGCGTTTGGATAATTTTTTGCTTCGTATAGCGTTTATCTGGCTTCTGTGATGCCATGTTGCTGACTTTGACACTGAACAACAGATGGAAGTTTTAACACTCACTACTCTTGTAACAAATAACCATACAAACAAAGATGGTGCCTACTCCTACCTGCTTAACCCTTTAACTGGCAGTGTGACACCCATGCTCTAGGAAATGAAAATAAATTCCCTTTAAAAAGAAAGCAGACACTTAGTTTTCAAAATTCTTGTCCTTAAAGGAATAAACAATCGCACAGGGACACTTGCACAGGTTATTCACACTTATCGGGCATACAGCTTATTCATTAAGAACATAATTTGGATGTTAGCATATCAATCTAAAAACGAGTTCTGTCTCTATTTTCCTAATTTTCTTACAATGAGCTTGTCTAAGATTTTACCGCATTTTCTCCTTATACTAAATTAATATGTTTTCTTTCATGTCAAAAGCTGCGGTTCCCAAAATGCTTATCCAGCGTTGTTCTGTAGACGAGTTTCATTAACGCGCTAACATCTATGCCTTTTCAAGTTCAACTTGGCACTAAGCAAATTCAAATGGGTACTAAGAATATTCAAAGATTTTGTAAGATGAAAATATTCTATACACTTATTTTAATCACGTTAGACTACAAAAGCTATATTTTTCACTAAAAAATATATAAAATTTTATTCAGTGAGCTTCTTTCAAAAATTGACATCTTTTTTTATATACCATATGTAATAATATTGCGTTATTTATTACGCTCATATAGCCTAATGTTAGATCCAATTGAAAACATTTGGCCGTTTATAAAAAAAATGTAGTGGAACTGAAAGTAGCTGAAACAAAAGATTTATTTTGAAACAATAAAAAAATTCTTTCTTTTTAAGATATAAGTTTAGACTTCGCATATTAGGAAGGAATGCTTCTAATAACTGCAATAAATTTTTAGCCAAAATAAAAGGATTACTCCTAAAAATGTTATAAAATAAAATTTTAATTATTTCCTAGTGAAAAATAGTCTTGTTATCTTGATCAAAATAAATGTATAAAAATTGATTTTATTTTTTGAATAAAGTAATTCCTAAAATATTTCAAATATTAACAAGCAAAATCTTTGAATATTCTTAGTACCAATTTGGAATTACTTAGTGCCAATTTGAACTTGAAAATGCCTTGAATAATAATCAGGCAATGTCTCGAATGTAAAGTAAAAGATTTGTTTTATGCAAACGCAGATCATTTTATTTTTGTAAAGTCAAGAATAGTCGACTGTGGTCTTAATCAGTTAAGAATTTCTTCACACAATGCTATGTCGTGTTTACACGTCGAAATACATATCTATCATTTTTTCATAGACTGTTCAAAATCGTCACTCTCTCTCAATAAGAGCAAGGATAAGAAGTATGAAAGCAAGAATGATTTTACGATTACTCCTTCATCACGCTTGTTTGGAAGCGACGTCTTCAACTTGACCAAAGAAAATCCCCTGTCTTCCAGATCAACTGCCACATTACAGAGCGCCAAATCTTCATTTCAACCATTTTCCTTCAATTCTCGGTCTAAAATTTCGCTGTTGAATAATTTGAAGAGCTTTCACAACCCTAGCACCGTTATCATAAATGAACCTATTCTTAGAATGAATGCTGATTACGAAATTTACAACCACGCATCTCTCATAAGTCCTAATTATTTATACAGTAAGCGCTTTTTCTTTTCACTAATTCATTTACACGCCATATAAAATTTTGATAGAGAATGTAAGCGTGTAATATCAGCTCATTGAAGATTTCATTCTTTAAAATAGTTAACAATGAAGTTGTGAAAAGTAATTATTAGAAAAGATGTCATAACTATTTATTTACAATCATACCTTCTTCTTCTTTCTCTCTATCGTTTGCCATATTTATATGTGGTATATGTTTTTGATCCAGAAAAGGTTTCGGCAGAATTTTTTACATCGGATGGATGCTCTTCCTGTAGCTAATCCTCATTGAATTTGGCGGTTTGCTCTCCCATTTCCTGGTTTAAAATATAATTCCTTCTCACGTCAAATATAATTAGATAATAACATTGTCTAATTAATTTTATTTGGTAAGTACACGTTAATTTCATTTAGAAGTATTTTGGAATCAGTTAATTCGGCGTGTACGAAAGCTTTCATGACCTAACAAAGCTGTATAAAACAAGAATTATTACAAACTTAATCAGTTGGCCTTTGTTTAGGTCTTGAATTGGGAATAATTTACATGTCTAATCTCACAGATTTGTCAAACTCATTAACTTACAGATAATTTTTTATAATGTTTACTCCACTTTTATAAAAGTTTTGATATTTGTAAAACTGCTTTTCTTGTTTTTACTCCTACTTCTTTTTCATTTATTAAGAAGTTAAAATTAAAAAAGAAATAATATCAAATTTAAAAATTTATAATTGTTATTCTAGTCTCCAAAACTATTTTTTCTTTCTTTTGTCTGGATACATCAATCCTTTGAGACATAACCTTGAGAAGTCTTTTTAATTTATATTCTTGCGTAACAAATATGCGTGCATTATGTGTAATGTTATTTTTATGATATTAGCACAAAACTATTTTGCATGCGTGAGATTATTGATCTATAAAAAATTATTTTAGAATTATTTACTGCATTTTAATTAAAAAATAAATTTACGATGACCAAATCTTGCCTCTGCTTTTTGCTGTATCATTTTATTTATATGTGACTTGACATATGCCGCCATATCAAGAAGTTTGTGCCTTTCACGTTAAACCTTCTCAAGCATTTTTTATAAAGGCTTTTTTATATATGTTTCCGTATTTTAAAATATTTAAGTTTATGCAGTTCGTTTTCTTTAACTCACGTAAAGCTATTTTTACAAACTTACTCAGCAGAGATATCCAATTGTATTTATTCTAAGAAAAGATAACGCAGTAAACCTTTTTTGCTTGGAAAAGAGAATACTCGTTTAGTTGCTTGTGTAGCCTTGACAAGCTTGGTCCATTGTAGACGAGTGCTCCTTAAAAATTTTGAGATCACCATCAAAATAAGGAGACAGTCATCCTTTTTCAAAATTATATATACCATTTTTACTTTAAGTTCGTCCTTTTCCCGTTTAAGTTCGTCCTTTTCCCATTTAAGTTCGTTCTTTTCCAATTTAAGTTCGTTCTTTTCCAATTTAAGAACGTCCTTTTTCATTTTAAGTTCGTCATTTTTAAATTTGTATTTAAGCTCAAAAAGTCTGTTTTTAAAACAGATTGTGACCTTGTTAACTATATTTTGTAATGAAAAATCCGGTTCGAACTTAAATTCTCCGGCCGACATTTTTTGTTCTACCTTTTAACAAAGAATAAAACACTAACACAGGTGTGCTTGAGCTACAATATTGTTATTGAAAAATGAAAATGTACATAAACTTTTCGACACAAACAAAAATTGCATTCGAAGTATGCTTTTTTTTTGTGAAAAGTTTACCATTTTCTTTTAAAAAAGGAATATAAGGAAACAATACTTAATTCAATACAAAGTGAAATGAAAAAAAATTTATTGAAATAAAAAATTATAAATTGTACCACATGTCATAGATGTATTTTTGGCCCAAACAGCATTATTGATGTTATTCAAAATAAACCGATAGAAATTACTGCATTCCAATGGAGAAACTGTTTGAAGACTTTGACAAATCAATTCAGATAAAGAACTGCTTTCATTTATAAGTAAACCTTTTACTTTTGCTTTGGTTTTTGAAAAGGCATTTTCACAAGGATTGAGCACGAATGAATAACGTGAAAGATATTTTAGAACATAATTACTTTGGGAATCGAAAAGATTTTGTAAATCTCAACATTTATGATTTTCGGCATTGTCTATAACAATCCAAGCACCTTCATTTATTGTTTCGTCTAACTCCATTTTGTTCAAAGGTGTTTGCATGAATTGGGGTTATTTTCAATCAAACTTTCTAAGTACGAGAGATTTTCTTGCCCGAGTAAGACTTTTTTGTTACCTCCGTGTTTTTTAGCAACATTTGGGTCGACATCATCATCTTCAAAATTTTGCAAATGTGTCTTCGAAGTAGAATAATTAATATTTAGGGAATTAGAAGCTTCTTTGATCGTGAAACCTTGGTTTCTTACAAACTTGATCAATTCATTCTTTTTCTCGAGTGAAGTCTTTCTAGGCATGATTGGCAAAAAAAAGACTTATGCCACATGTGCTGTGCTTAAATACTTGAAGAAATCGGACCGATCCGAATACACTCTGTTCTAGTGAAAAACGCTGTTTAATATTGAAGTTAAGAAGATTTACACGTATAATTTAAATAAACACACGATTTTTTCATAACTAAGCTTCGTCCAATCGGGATTTTAGTTATTTTTTGAAAAGTTTTTTACCTTTTTCTTTTTGAGTATATCAAACAATTTCAAAAAAATGTTTATATTGTAGCTCAAGCACACCTATGTTAGTGTTTTATTCTTTGTTAAAAAGTAGAACAAAAAATGTTGTCTGGAGAATTTAAGTTCGAATCTCACAATCTGTTTTAAAAACAGACTTTTTGAGCTTAAATACAAATTTAAAAAGGACGAACTTAAAATGAAAAAGGTCAGACTTAAATGGGAAAGGATGAACTTAAAGTAAAAATGGTATACCATATTATTATTATTATTATTATTATTATTATTATTATTATATATTTTTTCATCAGCCTATAAAACTGAAACTGTTTCGTTATTTTGTTTAAATTTTGCATCTTTGAAACTAACTATGTCCTCAATATTTGTGCATAGTTTTATTGGAAATTTTTGATTATAAGTGTTTTTTTGAAATTGGACGAGGATCTTTAAATTTATTAGAGCTGGCAAGACATAAACATGTTGTCTCCCGAATGGTCTTGCCAGATCAGTCATAATCTCTATTATACTTTATTGCTTTATTTAAGTAATTGATTTTAACGATTTTTTGAAAGATTAAAATGCTGATATTTTTTCGTGGATGAGAATATACAATAAATGAATCACAACTCCACTTTGATTAAAACTGTTTCAATGAAATGTGAATTATTCATTAGCTCTTGCATTCATAAACTTTGATTAGATGTTTTGAACACTTTTCAACATGCATATACCCGGGGCATACAAACAATTCTGATGCGAAATGCAATGAATTTTTTTATTATCTCTTTTGCATAGTTCGCAATGCTTTCACAATTTTCTTCAAGCGTTTTCTTGATAAAATTTAAAAGTATGTAAATGATTGTAATTTTATTGATAAAAGTTATTAAAGTGTTTCTTATCGTATTGTGGTAAAGGTACCTTGGGGTGTTTTCATCGAGAAGGCACAATTGCGCCGCCTGTACGAACTATGAGGAAAGTAGGCTTGATACGGGATCGCATCCAAGACCTTAATTTATCGAAACCCAGTGTATCTTACCAACCTTCCTTACTTACGCCACTATGCTAGGCTTGTCTTCATTATTATTGTCGCCTTTTCATTGGATGTAATGGGTTGTATAGAGTCTATTTTGTACTTCTTGTATTATTGTCTGTGCAAGCTTTCGTTATCATGTATTTATTCCGTATCATTTAGAGAATGGAATATCTAATTCATATAAATTTTAGGTTTGTGTCTCCCAAACATTTTAGGCTTTCAATTTCTATGAAAAAGAATTAAAATTTAAGTTCACGACTTCTAAGTCCTAAATGTATTTTCAAATGAATATATGTGTAGGTAGAAGTATCAAGCTGTAAAAAGCTGCAAATTCAAGGTCGACCTTGGCTTGCCAGGACAAAGACCTGCTCATTAGCGCGAATGGATGATGATATGTGTAGGTAGAAATACTATGAAGCTCATATAAGATGATTCCTTGCTTTTCTTTGCTGGCAAACTAGTTTGCTAACATTGCGTTGTTTAAAAATGTAATTTTAAGCAGCAAGGTTTTTAATATTTATATCATTGGTAAATTTACAATATTTATGTCATATTAAATAATCCTTCACTTTTGTCGAGAATCTGTTATATGATGTCTGCAGTAGATCTGTGAACAAGGATGTGCTGTGGTAGCGACGAGCATGTGACTGCGCATCGCTCTTGATGAACTGCAGGGCGCTGATAAGTGGTACGTGTGTTGAATTATTTTTCACTATCAATTAGCACTAGAAAAGCGATGGGATTGCATTGATCCATTAACTTTTTTTAGTTAGAGATCTTTTTAAAAGACACAATGTTTTCAGACATTGAATATTTTTGAGCATTTTTAGGTTAAATTAAAATAATTCCCTTTTTTTTACTTCGATGCTTCACATGCGTTTTAGAAAAGAGATGAAGTCTGAAAACAAATAGATTTTGTTACTTATAATACATAAAATGGTTAATTTTTATAGTAAACTAAACTTAAAAATGCTTTATTTCTTTATAGCCGTATATAATCCAATGTCTTGTCTAGGTACAAAATAAGTTGGCTTTCCTTGTGTTAAATGCGTGTGACATAAAAATACTATTACATGATTGGCTTTGTTGGATTAGAGAATTGCACAGGTAGGCGTGAGAGCATTTGGTTTAATGAGGATAGTGTTCGTGTCCGGAGTGTGAATGTCATAATAACTGGGGAGAAAAACATTGAGAAGACTAAAATGCTAAAATATATACTTGCTTTACATACTTTTAGGAAAGGCCGCTGAGTCGCTGAAAAGTTGGAGAAATTATAAAAAAAGTTAATAGAAATAGTAGAACTCAACCCCAACAACAGTATCAATAGTAAACTCCAATCCCCCAAACTCGACCTATTGATGAGCATAGGTTCCTCCGAAAATGTATCCTTTAAACCTTTTAGGCATATCTTTTCTGAAATTAATCGCATGCGTTCTTTTTCAATTAAGTTTTATACAACTTAAGAAGACGAGTTTTATTTCATGTGACACTGGTGTCGCATTGTGCCTGAAAGGGCTTAGAGATTTTTAGTAGACTTTTTACTTTTTCTATTAACTAATATCAAAGCTTTATTTGCAGACACCTACCACGACTCTTCGTTTTTCAATTCTTCCTTGGGCGACAAAAGTGACAAAGTAGGCAGCCGGATCATTGTGAGCGAGAAGTCAATACACCCTTCAAATTGTGAAAACGAAGAAACACTCACGACCTTCAAGTGTCCTTCGTCGACAAAGCTGCCTTGCTTGCAGAAGGAGAACGTGTTCAACTCGTGTTCTACCATGAATGACGTTTTTTCACAGCCATCCTTTTCGGACGGCAAACTGGCGGCGCACATAAAAGGTCTATCCCACGGCGGAAGCGAAGAATGCGAATCTGACAAAGGATTTTTCCTGAACCCCTTTCCTCCCAATCGGGAAGATGATGTTGCGGAGAAGCAAGATTCTTCGAGATGTGATTTGTCCTCGATACTTCGTCTTAATAATGCGGTGCTTGGGGATAACTTGTCTTCTAATGCCTTCAAAAGTCTAAGTAATCACTCAGACGCCCTCACGACAACCGACATAAGGTCGTCACCGGAAACGATCTATGATTACCGCCAAATGTGCGAGCACTTTTACGAAAACCAAAGCTTTTGTCCGAGTTCCTCTCTTAAAAAGGCGTTGTCTAGTCAGTGCACCTCCAATTCCACGAATGACGAATGCGAGGATTGTGCCGCCAATAAACACGATATCGTAACCTTTGCATCCTTCAAACCAGAGCCTTCTCTCCAAAATCAAGCCTAACTCTTGATCGCATTTGTGTCTGTCTAGAGCAATATTATCTATTTATTTAAAGCAATGAAATATTTTACTCAAAAATACACTACACTAGCATTTTAAATTATAATGATCATGCATTTATGTTTTTTTACAATTTAAAAATTGCTTTTTATTTTTATATACTCAACGTTTATGTTTCATGAAACAGTCTTGATATTTTTTTAGCGAATTTAGTTGTTATTTGTGATAAAATCTGTAGTATTTTACTCTGTAAAACACTTTTATATTTTGTGTGTTACAGGGACTTTTAATAAAACTTATTTTTTACTTTTAATAACAAAAAATGTGGCTTGATAAAAATGTTTAAAATATATTTTTTTTTATTTGAACGCGATTTTGATGAAAAATGAGATTTATTTTTGTCTTTTCAAATTTCAGCAAAGTTAATATGGGTATTGGATACTTTTTATTTACATACCTGTTTTAGAAAGTGTATTATGTAGTTTAGGATTGAAACGAAAAATGGAGAATAGAACCTCTTATTCTTTTTAAATAATTGATTCCGTTATCGATGATTTTAATTAGCATCATGTGCGTTTTTTGAACGCTTGGATTTTAATAGGTCGCGCAAGAACTGTAAATATTGGAAATCTGGCCCGCCATGATTTGAGTTTAACATGCCTCATTTGATGAAATTTATCTTGTATAGCAAACTCCTATCTTAAGCCGAATGTCTTCTGAAGAACTCGGGAATGTAGGCAGTTTCAGCACAAGAGTATAGTTTTGCACTCGGGGGTATGCAGTTTGCAAAGTCTCTTCTTCTGATTCTAGCAGTGATGAAGGGGTTACAGCACAAGTAATCTTCACAAATGCAAGAACAGGTCTGGCTGCTGCTATAAGTCACATGGAACTAACACGCTTTTCTCGCAGAAAGGCACCTAGATAGTTTATATGGGATATGCTTATATGCGAGCTTTAGAGAAGAGCATAGGAATAGTAGCAGAGCAGATATTTTTGCAAGACTTTTTTACTTCAAGAAATGAATTTATAGAATAAGCCTATCCAATGTTTTATCAATACCAATTTTAAAGGTACCATGATTTAATCATGAAAAGTAATCGAAAACACATACTAATTGATCTCATGAATCAATACCGAATCCTGCCTTTTTCTTCATCGCGATTATTTTGTTGTGGATTGAGGATAATAGCTTTCTCAACCTTCAGTCCAGAATGATCTCTTCTAAGTATAGATGGAACCGTTTTCTGGTTCGGGCTCAATAGCCAATCAAATAAAGCAATTTGCATCATTCAAAGAATACAAATTTTATGTCCTGGTAGTGCAGGATTCTCGTTAAAATATTGTAATGTTCTTTTCGAAAAAAGAAAGATGAATCTTTGGCATAGGATTTTTTCATTTGATGATTATTTATCCTTTCAATTTTCACTAACAATAAGCAATACTCCTAATGATGCAATCCAATTAAGAGTATCATGTATGAAGGAGGTAAGTGGAAGAACTGCCTTGCCCTTTCATCTAATTCTACAAAGCGCATATATTTCATAGAAAAGCAGAAATATATAGAAACTTCAATTAAATAAATCATTATTGAGCTCTTGATAACACAAATAAATAAAATTTATAGCAATATGTACTGTATAAGTTCAATGGTTGTGAAAAACATACCAAAAAAGATTGAAAATCTATGTTTTGTTAGAGTTGGTGTTGGACTTTTGTTTACGATAATGTTAAAGTTGGTTAGATTAATGTTAGAAAAATATACTCCGTTCTGCACATGTTTGAACTTTCAAATTTATTAAAAAATGTGGAAGATCTGATTGAATACATTAATAAACTCAAGGGAAAAGGCATAGAACGCAGGAGAGAAGTTTGGTCGATTTTAACGCAAAGTACAATATTGATATTTTCGATTTTCTACGAGCGCTGTCTCGTAATTTAAAATTTTGAGCCTAAAATAGAAAATATTGTCTATTATGTTGAACTTTAATTTTTTTTTAAAATTAAATTTAGACTATTAGAATAATTCGCATTGCGCCCATTTAGTATTAGACTAACCGTACCAAAATCGGAAAGATTCACCACTTAATAAGTTTAAATCATTAACTAGTTAAATATTATTAGTTAAAGTTAAACAGTTTTGAGAAGGCTTCTCTATATTGAATGGATTAGGTTATTTTCTTTTTATAATTATTTGGATAGAACATTTTTATTAATTAAAATTTTCGACACCATATGGTAGAACATAAACTGATTCATTTCTTTGCATTAAAAACAAAAAATTCAATTTATTTTATATCGTTGCTATATTTATTTCCATATTTTAACAGTGTTAACATTTTTTTATATTCTAAAATAACATCTTATTAGGAAGCATCCAATGTTCTTTCAGAGAAATTTGAACGAATAGTTGAAATAAAAATTCGGCACCAAAAGGAGCTCCTTCCTTTTCAACGCTCGATGGTTTTTGCCTCGACATAACATCCAAAATTTTCCATCTCCAAAATGTATCTTCACAATTTTAAATGTCTTGTTTAATTCATCACATCTATCTATCAGGAAAAATTAATTTTTTTATAATTTATCGATTTTCTCATGTACATTTCTCACATGTGGTGCTTATTCTATTGATTGAACATCCTAATTTATTACATTTATTTTATTCATTCTTTATTCTAAATTAGTTCTCCAACTTTTTTAAGGAAATTTTCATTAGCACATCTTCCTATAACTTTTTTAAAAATCTTCATTATAATATTTTAAATAATATAAAAATGTCATTGAATGTAATTAACAAATTATTAATTATTATTTTAATTATAAAGCTTTTCTGTTTTGATGAAGATTCAACTCTAGCTACAACTTTAGACACTTAAGTTTTTTAAATCGTTTGCTCATGCAATACAGGTGGTGAAGGGGATAAAAAGTTACCTGCAATAAATCCTAAATTAGATCACATGGGAATGAATAAAGTTCGTGTATGTTCTAACTAAATCGCAGAAGTCAAGGATATAATAGTTTCGATCTAAAAAAACGAATATTTACGAATATATTCGATATAAAACACTTCTTTTAACCCTTTATATTCGTATAAATTCATTTAAATTATAAATGAATCAATGTGATGTCGGTTACTCTGTCACACGTCAGAAAAAAAGTTGCATAGCGTGACAGGTTGCATTTTTGATGTAATTTGCGTAAAAATTGAGCAAAATTCTTTTTTTTGTTTTTAGAAAAAAATACAAATTTTCTATATTATTCAAAGGTTGCTTCTTTTCTGTATCTTAATGCAGAAAAGTTGTTCGCCATTTTTAATGGAAGAAAAATAAAATTGGATTACTAGGCAAAATGAAGTGACTCAAGAATAGAAAGAACGCCCTCTAACTTGCTTAGAATTGATATCCTACTTATAGTCGAATTTGTGGATGATTGTGAAGAAATTGAAATTGGAGAAATAGAAAAATACAAAAAGGTTTATGTCAAAATCAAACACAGAGCTGATTGATTTCCTTATAACGTGTAAACGAATATTTACAACATTGTCTCCACTTCCATATACAGAGAATCGAATAGAGAGCAAAATATGGTTTATATACAAAATTATAATTTATGCGAGGTTAATATTTTATAATGTTCTACTCCAAGAATAAATATCAGATAACATACACAGGGAAATGTAGGTTTCAAGTAATTATATTTAATTGGTTTATGACTAAAAATTATTATCCGCAGTTATCTCACGTATAACCTCTTTAGATTTTCGGAGACATTAATATCTGTAATAGATGAGTTTATCAAAACCCATCAAAAAGAATGCATATTTTCTAAGTATATTTGAGCAATATATTTAGTGGCTTTCATTAACCCGTGAAAAGTATATTATCGGGGGCTCATTTCTAAGACAAAATTACTTGTTGTGGTAGAAAATACAATTGAAAATTAAAAAGTTTAGCTTGTTTTTTTCAATTCTAATAGCTATAAGTTATTAGAAATGAAAAATTATATACTTTTTATATATATAAGTTCCCATATATAAATATATTTCATAACCTATACGGTTGAACGCGTGTAGATCACTTGTTTGTCATCTCCAATCTGTATACTACGGTGGTTTCTATTCCATATACAAATGACTAGGGAGACAAGGTTTAAATTTCTGTTCATATTTTGCTAGATGTAAGAATTGATATACCTCATTCGGGGAGATGATGTTGCGAAAGTTATTGCCTATATTTTTGCAATTTGCACGATTTTAAATAACACTTTTCTCAATTAATCAAAAAAATATAGGAAGGCTAAGGGATTTTATAACTTATAGTTAGTTTTAAATATTGTTATTTTTGCAAAAAGAATGAGAGATTTTTGTTGAATGTATAAGTTAAAGATACGGTGGGGTGTTTTCATCGATAAGGCACAATTACGCCGCTTGTATTAGAACTATGAAGAAAATAGGTCTGATGCAGGATCGAACCCAAGACTTTGAGTTATCGAAAGCGAGTTTCTAACCAACCTTACTCACGCCCCTCTATCCTTAGTATACATTTGCAAAAAGAATAAGAGATTTTCTATGTTTATGGTTAGGGTAAGGTAATTACAAAAACTGAAACTTTTTTCGATTTTACTAAAATTTTAATTTTGTATAATTAATGCCGGAGACAATAAAATTAAAAAGATTCAGTTTTTGTAAATAAAAAAAGGAAAATATAAAAAACAATAAAATTTTTTTTAGAAAATATAAATAATAAATAACGATCTTACGATGCCATTACCTTTTCCCTTTGCGTTAAAGAGAGAGTCTTTTAGATGGAGAAGGTGAAAAATTATTGTAATTGAAAAATGAACACCAAGAATGATTTCATCAAAAAAACATATGAACGGGGAATGGTTGACGAATATTAAGGCTGAAAATCTTTTCATATCACCTGATAATAAAATACACGATACGGATAAAAAAGCTTAAGTTAATCAGAAGATTCTATCCGAATTTAGCCAGTTTTGCATTTTGGCAACATAATGTCATAATACCAGTCAATGAAAAAAATTAAAAATTAAGAAATTTGATATAAAAGAGACTTTCTCTGAGAACACAACTTAAAATGGGATGTTAAGTTCATTTGTAAAACACTCATTACCGCAAATTTGAGCTTATTAAAAAAATGTACACCAAACACTCTAAAAATGTGATAAAACTATTACATAATACAATTTATTTATAAAAACATCCTTTTTAATAAATATCTTCTATTTGATCATAAAAATGTAAAACAGAAAATATTTTAAATGGTTTATGCGAGGGAAATTGAACCAAGCTTACTTTCATTTCTGATGAAATGAATATATCATTTCATATTGAAACAAGATATATGTAAGGCTATATCACATTTAAAACAATAATAATACGTTTGAGATTAGCATACTCGATATCTTGTCCTTTTAGATTTCTTATCCATGATATGATTTTGGCCATCATAACGAGCTTCCTTTTAAAATTCTGGAAGCAACCGTTTTTCTTCCAAAATCCTTAAATGTTCTTTTTTTCCCATGTTTTGTAATGTTTCTAACACTACATCTCTTGTAAAATCAACAAAACATTTTTTACTTTCCGAGTCGCTATTGTATAAAACTGAAGCGTTGTAGAGCGATGCTTGCAAAAGAAAAATTATTATCAGAGAATAGTGCCATTTTTTAGACCTTATATCGTTAGTGAAATAAGTAGTTCATTGAGTCAGTAAATTCCATTTTTTTATTATAGAGATAAATGGAATTAGGAATAGAAATGTCAACTTTTTTCTATAAAGAAGCATTCCATCGTTTTATTTTTTTTTCAAAGGGTGAATATTATTGGTATTAGAAATAACGCTAACTTTCCCGTTATCCTTCCAATAAACCATGCCTATATTTGAAGCATTATTGACTTTGCAATAAAAATATCATCTCTCTTTTAAATTTTTTATTAAAATTACATTTTTTATCCGATCTATTCTAATCACTCCAGTGCATAATATTTCTTTTTTATTTAGTTCTTCTAATAACTTTGAAGATGAAAAATAATTATCAATGAACACGTGTTTGGGGATGCATTTTTCATTTAGCAAGCTCAAAACGATACCCCCACCTAAACCGAGATTTTTAGAGAGGGGATTTTGTAGCCCATTTTTTCTTTGGTATATTTAAAAATTTTTTAAAAATCAGAATCTAAATTTAAACAAAAAATTTTATATCCAAAATGTATGGGCTTGTTTCTCACTGCCTCTTTTATTGCAGACTCCTAGCCCCCAAAATAAGGAGGCATCGTTTCGTCAATATTAAAATATTTGAATGGCGGAGAACACTCTTTAAAAAGTCTCTTCAATTCATCAACGAGCGCTCTACTTTTAGTAATTTTGTCGTTAGCGATAAATAGACATCACTTGTCTGAGTTTTATCACTGAAATATCAACACTTGAAAATTTTATTAAGTCAATTTCTTGGCATGGATTGCGTTATAGCTTGGTTGTTTGGGTCCAGACTACTTTCCCGATACATAGACCTCTTCCTACATTTAACATAAGCACTTAGAAGTAATATACAACAAATACATTTAGTTCATCCTTCTCAAAAAATCCATAAACAATAGAAGGATTAATAATTTTTTCCAATATATTATATCATTAAAAAACAGTTCGAAGACCTTTGGTACTGAAGAAAAAGTTGGCGTAATGTTTTGACTTGCCCGATAAGCTATTTCAAACCTTTGAAGTAAATTTAAATTGAAAACTTCTCCATTAATTCATTCTCCTGAGTTATGTGAAATTTCATTTTCATTTATAATCATAAGATAACTTCTGCCTCAGCTTCTAGCATATTTTTTAGAAAAATGATCTCTTTCATTATCTTTGCCATGCTTTTCATTGTCAGCTGAATCTTCTTCTGTATCAAAAGAAGTTTGGTTTACATTAGGGGGTGTCATATAATAAATCATATAATTTTCTCTGTTTTCATCTTGAACTAAATTTAAAGCACCATTCAAGCTCAACTCTATTCGGTGTTCCATGATAAAGGAATGAGTAGTAAATTAACGCAGTAAGTAACAAGGCGACTTCAGTAAAAGAAGTAGATAGAATTAACAAAATTTGAAAATTATAAAATAAATGAACTGGAGGTTAGAGCTGAGTGATATATTTATAGTCTGGCAGATTTTATTTTCGAGAAATGTAAGATCTATAGATCTATATATAAGATTATTCACAACTGACGTCAACCAAATTTTCGCTCATCTTGACATCATCATTTATTTTATACTCAGGGCCGTATCAAGGGATCGTGGCGCCCCAGGGCAATGGTCCTGAATGGAGCCCCTCACCACTTGCTCTTTCTTTTCTCACTCATCCCCACCCCATTCTGGCTTAAAAAGTGATTTAGAAAAAAAATGCTCACATTTTTATTAAGCCTCATAATTCAGATATATAATGAGTGAGTCGAAGACAGTCTCCATTAGAGGTTCATTTTTCGTGTTTTAGCAGCAACAAAATTATCGATGACTTCGTCAAAATCAACACAATCGAGAACTTCTTTCTCAATGCTCATAAGAGTCAGACTTTGGAGGCGGGCTTGCCCCATAGTGCTCCTTAGGTAGGACTTAATAAATTTTAGCTTGCTGAATGACCTTTCACAGGATGCAATAGAAGTTCCAATTGTCACAGTGCCCGCGCTACCTATATAATTTTGGGGCACGTGCCCCCCTCCCCCTGTATTAAACTTTGCCCCCAACTAAAATTTTTGGTTTTGCCCCATGCACTTTTTAAAGGAAAAATAATTAAGCAAAAATTGTACACAATAATCTTATATAAATGCTGGTGTATGTGTATGTATAATATGAGATTTCTATATGTTTTTATACAGAAGTACTTCATGCTTTTCAGCAAAGTAATATTGGATATAATGTAATTATGAAAACTGTGCTTTTTCTTCTGTGCTTTTTGCCCCATTTCAGCCCCCCTTGAAATTTAGCTTTAGCGCGGGCACTGCAGCAAAGTAATATAGGATATAAAGTAATTATGAAAACTGTGCTTTTTAATCACATATGCCTCTGCATAGCTTATGAGAGAAAAAGAAAAAAAGACAAAAAAATTTTGCAAATGTGTTTCTTTGCCCCATTTCAGCCCCCTTGAAATTTAGATTTAGCGCGGGAACTGAATTGTCAGCATGATCCTCAAAACCACTTGTAGTTTCGGACAGAGTCCTGAGTGCCAGGACAAGAAAACAAGTAACTCCATAGCGTTTGCCGATTTTTCCTTCCGAGGTTTCAAAAACATTTGAATGTCCAAGCTCTGCTGCGTTGACGTCAGTGGCAATGAAATGGCGCCCCTATGTGTTGCGCCCCGGGGCAATTGCCCCTCACTGCCCTCCCCCTTGATACGGCTGTTTATACTTTACTTAAATACGAAAATTTTAATATCAATATCGAGCCTTTCTTGGCAAAAGATCTGAGATCAATAATAATGCAAATATTTTTTGCTAAATTAAACTAGCGTAATGAGTTATAACGCTTGTTATGCATTATAACTTATTCATGAAACATGAGGATATTGTAATTATATCTGCTATACATTCTCACAAAGTAGCGGATCTTGTAGTAATATACAATGGTGACGTTGCAACCAAATTTACCATAGACTATGTTTGAATGCACTATTGATTTTCATCGAAAATTTCGCCTCAAAATAAGCTATAGGAAGGAAAGTAAACTATACGATTTAATTTTGTTATGGTATTTTCATATCAAAATTTTTTTAATTTACATTTGTCATAGAGGATCTAATAAACGCAAGAATTTTGCGTCTAAGGCCTGGTTAGGTATATCTGGCTTACATACCTGGAAGGCCTTGGGTTCGAAAGAAGCACTGGCCTTTATTACCCATAGTCATTACCAAAGACGCATTTTTGTCTTTTCGATTTTTACAAGATTTCAAAAAATTTGGATATACATTTTGCAATATAGTAAACTGTCTAGTTTTTTTTTTGTTAAAAGAGTTCACATGTATAAGATCAATTTTCTGTACATGTCATCGACCAGCATTGCATAAATGCAACACATTTAACTATCTCTAAAATTTTAAGGCCTAGCATGTCATATTAGTCAAAACTATTGTATTTCCTTAAAATAGGAATTCTTATAGTAATTTATATCTTTATTTTTGTCACAATTGAAAGTTTAATTTCAAGGAAAGATAGAATTGAAATTCTGGCACTTTTAAAACATAAAAAGGTTCTCAAAAAATATGTTGTATACAAAGTTTAATAAAGACATTTCAGTCTCTTACTTTAGAATGAATTTTGCAAAGCATACTCTTGCATTTCATACATCGTCTTGATGTTCTGTTTCGTTTTGAGCCTTTTTATGTTGGCAGGGAACAACTGTAAAATACCGCATTCCCGTCCTTTAGCAATATATGCCCTCAAAGAAACATAGAATAAAGAATTTGGCTTTCACACTCACAAAAGTTCTTTCTTGTGAGGTGGTCTAACGCATAAAAAGAACAAACGATCTACTTGACATTATCGTTGTACTTGTACATAAAGAAATATTTCTTTAGCTACACCATAAACCAAGAGCGGTAATCGTAAAAAACCTTTCAGTGTAAACTCCGCAACCATATGGCTATCTTCAAAAAGACGCTAGGATTTATTTAATCCTGCAAAATAATTTGGGTCGTTGAGTGCGTTTACATGCATTTCAGGTTTCAAACAATAAAAAAATTTAGGATCTTTTGAATTTTAGAATTTAGATGATATAACTTTGTTCCATAGTTTCCTTGTTTTTTGGATCATATATTTTCATAGGGCATCCACCTCTAAAAGTAACAAGCTGTTCATCCATGGTAATAGAAGAATGCGGAGTCTAATACAAAAGAAAATAAATCATAAAAGTGAGCATGTATTTTTCTAATTGGACTCATTTTAACATTAGTATTACTTTTATTTTTCTTGTCAACGCGTAAAGATATTGGACATTCCTCTGGCAAGACTTATCGTCCGAATCCATGGAGTAGAGTTTAAATTTTTTACATAGATCAAATACGATATTGATTCAATCACGCAGTAGAATTCATATTGGAAAATGTTTACCTAAATAAATTCCGATATTAACAAGGATTAAATAAATTTAATCCTTAAATTTAAAAAATATTTTGTACAAAATATTTGATATTTTGTATTGTACCAGTTTTGAGCCACATCTGTTCCCGTTATATTCATCCACTAAAATTGTCAATGAATATTGGAGTTCACTATAGCAAAAGCGATATTGTTGCGGTAATGAACATTACACAAAATAAAAATTGGGTGTTGAATTTTTTATGATATACGACCAAAAAGACTTGTTGGGCTACTTTATTATTCAATTTCTTTGAATAATTATAATTAGAGTAATTATACTCTCCGCATCAGTTTTATGCTGTGTCCCATTCGTAAGTGACGATTTATTTATGTCTTCTAGCGTTAAAACCTTTAACGATTTTCTTTTTTTAAAACTAAAAATAGATGGCGTTAAAATTTTCTAAGTGAAGTTTTCTAGTTATAAATGATTTTTTTAAGATTGAGATAACATTGTGGAAATTAATTAAAAAAAATTTGAGGAATTTTAACATTAGAAAAAGACACGGACTCCTTCAATGCTGTGTTGGTTAAGCAGGAGTCAAACCAATTTAAACTTTTTCTAGTTTTTATATTTAACTTTTTTTCGACAAAACCAAATTTTCTCTTTTCGCAAAGCGATAATATTCACCTTGATTGAGTATTGTACCAAGAATTGCTGAAAATTGCAATCTATATATGTCATAAAGAAGCATGTGTCAATCTTTATTGAGAAAAATCAATTACCCTTCTTAATCAAAGTTTAATATCAAACAAAACACAATATGATTAAAGGCATTTGTATTGATTTTGTGCTGTCAACTTGCGTCATCCTCAATGAAAACAATATATATAACATAAAAGAGATAAACAATTCATTTTTCCTTTATGCTCTTGGGATTGCCCGTGCCTCTTGAAATCACAATCACATAATGGAGATATACTCATTTTTTTCTGTCATTTTATGTATTCTTGGCACATTGTCTTCTCTTTGCGCACTAGTGCCGTATATTTTGTATCGCAACACGCGCACTCCGTACTCAACCCTCGTCTTTTTTGTCATTTTTCTAGATTTCATTTTCATGCTATTCAACCCACTTCGGATATTTCAAGTTGTTTATAAGAAATGGAGGTTCAGTGTATGGTTGTGTGAGTCGATCATGTTTTACAGCAACACAGCTCCAATCGCCACCCTTTACACCCTCTCCACCTTCCCTTTTTTGGAAGTACTAATCGATTTGCGAACCTCTCTGAGATACAGAGTTTGGAGTTTCAAATACGTGAAATGTTGGATGATTTTCATAACGTTTACGTCCTTAGTGATATGGAGCTTGCCATTCCTATACAACCAAGGCTATCACAGCCCGTACAGAAATGGCTACTGCTCCCAGATTTACTTCACATTTGCTCCTTTGTTCAGAGGACTTGTGATTGCAATACCACTCGTCTTCAATGTCACTTTTACCGTTACACTCGTTCTAATTCTCATCAGAAAGTACCACAAGAAGAAGTTGAATTATGTGACTAAACAGCGCTTCATTCATGGTCAAATCGTGAGCATTTTGCTCAGCACTTTCTTATTGATTTCATGGGCTCCTTACGCTGTTTCTTACATCAAAAAATTTAAAATCTCTTCCCACAAGTCAAGTCCTCTTTTCCAGATCTTAAGTTATGCGAGTCTTGTCATCAATCCCATCATTCTATCTCTCTTCAACTACAACTACAAAAAATACCTAAGAAAGTTCGCGCAAAGCATTAAAAGCAGAATTTCTCCACGCATGTAAACTTTATTTTCACATTTTTTCACTTTCCCTTTTTGATCTTGTAATAAAAGTTATTGAAATTATTTCACACTTTTTAAAATTAAATAATAAACAAATTTCATAAAATTAATAACAACACAAAATAGTATAGACCAATTTACTGGAATATTTATTTAGAAGTTTAAAGCAAAAGAAGATTTGGTTTTTCTATTCCACGCTTCCACCTCAGGACATCGTTCTAGAAATTTCGTTTTTAAAATTTTTCCATTGAGTCTCTTGACGGCACGTTTATTTTTTTTTGCGCGACCGCGCGACCAGAGGTCGCAGTAAGCTCATGTCAACAGCATCAGCTGTGGAAATTTTTGGAAGATCATATTTGCTGCAGATATCGGCTAGATTCTATATTTTTTGCGGAAATTCCTCCGAAAAGCTTCGGTTGCAGTAAGGTTTAAAAAATATATATTATGCTTGACGGACTCTATGCTTTTTTTCGCGTTTTATCTTAAAACTTCAATTATCAAAAATTTTAACATAAAAATCACACTGAAATCCTACGTGTAAACTTGCAGATGTCTGTTCGCATTCGTTTCGATTTTCAAAACCATAATAAGATAATAGCTATTCTATATGCTAGGGCAATGCTTCTTAACCTTTTCACAAAGATAAGTACTAAAAACTGGAATCAGAACAATAATATCTTCTTTTGCTAAAAGATGTTACACTTGTAATAATCCAAATCAAAATTTTTCCAAGCTCTTTGGGTTGCAATTCTTTTATCCAAGCCAATGAGATCATATTTAGCAAGGTCTCAATATCACCAATGCAATTTATATGGGTAAGAAAAGGATTGCGAGTCCAATTTTCTAGTGTGAGGATTTCTAAACAGAAGTAGCCAATGAAAGAGTTCTACAGAGTAACCAGACGTTCACAAAATTTTATCTCCAATAATTTAAACAAGTCTTTGCTAAACAAAACTTCTTCTAACATTGAAAAGTTTGCAAAGCTTCCCGTCTTCACACTTCTTTTCCACAGTTGCAGTTTATTCAGAAAAGCTTGAAGTCTTTCTGAAGCATCCACTGGTATCTCCAAGACCTGCAATAGTAAAATTTACTTCATTATATGACTAAAAATAGCTGACAAATAGGCTTAGCTATAAGTAAACTCTTCATTATATAAAGTCCAAAATGTTCTGAAAGTTGATTTTCTTTCTATTTTACAAATAGTACTTAAAATATACCCTAAATTCAATATTCTTGCTGTTGAAAGTCAACGAACTTCTGTGTGGCAAAGAAAATCTTCATTTTCTGCTCCCATTTCATGACAATATAAGTCATCAATCACATTAAAATCTGTTTCATTCTATTTCTCTAGAGCGGGCGCCAACACTAACATTTTTTCAATGGTGAAAAGCGCTTAAATAAAGTCAAACAATGTGCTCATAAATTATTTTATCTCCAATTATGTTAAGTGCGGGGGCAAAGCAAATTTTACGCTAATTTAAGGAGGAAAAAAAACAAAGAAACATCTTACTATTCTTTCAACTTTTTTTTAAGTTAGCTTTTTGTTTCAGTTATTTTTGGACGTACACATGGGCTGATGAAAAACTATTAACGGAAAATTTTTGAATGAAAAACTGTTAAGGGATCCTCTGAGACGAAGTTCTGAAGCCCTTAGGGGTGCATGGACCCAATGTTGATCCACTGTTGTTGGGGTAACTTCTATACCCAATTTATGTGCATATGGGATGAAGTCAAATTGCAGGCGTACTTTGTTCCTAATCTAGCATGCCCTAAACGCCGCAACCCTAGCTTTTGAGTTTCATTTGGATTTGAGATAGCTACACCAATACTGCATCCAAAGGAAGAGTGTTCTTACATAACTCGGAGATGATAAAGCTTGTCACAATTGAGTATCAAATTCAGGATGACTGGATTTGATTTACCATTAAATATGCGAAATTTTAATAAAAATTTTCTTAATTTTTTTTAAAAAATTTAAGTTTTTTCTGTATCTTCTCCACCATTGTAATTGCCACAATAAATGTCTTTTATTGTAACTCTTTCAATCCCTTCATCAACAATACTTTCATCTACGCTATTTTTTCAACCACAAATCGTATATGATTTTATAGAAAATCTAGATTTCTACGAAGACAGCTAGCTCAAATATTTTTCATTTTAGTTAAACTCTCTTGCTTCTGCTATGATAATTGACCCATTTTGAGATTGTAGACATTTAAACATAAAGCAGCACTTCGTTGTAAAATTTGTATAAATGTTGCACCAATTGAAAAAATAAGAATGAATATGATGGATTGAAAATTCGTTTGAGTGATCAAAAACATACTCTAGACTAGAGACAAAGAAAGATGAAGTGATGATGATAAAAATAAAAATAGAAGAGAATGAGTAAATGCCACCCACTAGTTTGAGGGATCAAAGATGCTCCAATTTCGAATAGGCGATTGTTCGCTCTATTTTAAATTTTGATTATTTTATGCCAGGGTTGGCGCATAAGAGGATTTCCATATTTTTACAAAAAAAGCCTAAAAGGTAAATTAAAAACCAAATTAACAAAATAATCAATCATTTTCATCGATGTGTTTCTGTATTCTCGAGAAAATATGTTATTTGATGAACGGATCTAGTTAAAAAAGCTTTTACTAACTGGTTAGCATTTGTGCACACACTCAAAAATAGTTTAGAGAACAAAATCATAAGAGCCACAACAGATTAAGCAAAGAGCCACATGGGTCTCCGAAAGTCACATTTGCCCACTACTCTTCTATGCTTAAAAGAAAATGTCACAGTGTATTTTTTGCACTTGCACATTGCATAAAATAATGTCAATATTATATATTGTTCCAGCAACGTGAAAAGTTTAACACGAACTTTTGTAATTGAAAAAATATAACATATATTCCGTGTAATGTATTAAAACTCCTTAGGTACGCGGTGTAAGCCTAAACCGGCTTTTAAAAATTTTTGAATGCATATACTTTATTGGTAAATAAATTTGGAGCATATAAATTATCCGGTTTAGAGATATATCCGGTTAATTCAGTTCCAGTTCATAGAAGTTTGACTGTATGCATATAGATATCAGTTAAAAGAAATAATAATTATTTCTCAATAACAAAATAAGATAATATTTTAGCTCAAAATACCCTTTACAATTGCAACTGTAAAATGAAAATATGGGGTGAAGGCATTCAAATGTATTGGCGAGCCGAAAAAAGGGATTAAATTCAGAAAAAGTGGAATAATTGATATTTTTGAAAAAAGTTAATTATTATCTCCCTAATTAATGCTATCTGGATTGGGACCACTATATATCACTGAAAACAAAAAGTGGTTACAATAACTACTTTAAAGGGTTACTGTACCAATGTATATATGATTACTATTCTTAGTAATTAAAACACTAAAAAATCATGGTAAATTTACTATTCACTTTTATTTAGGTAAGATATCTTACTGAAAAATCATCTTAAACGAAAGATTTTACGTTTTTTTATATCATTGACATATTATCGAAATAATAGTATTGCTGGCATAACAGAATAAAATTGTAAATATTTATTTATTCAAAAAATTGAAGCTCCCAATTTACAAACACTGAAAGTTATATTACTATTAACTTAATTTTACCACTTTTAGTTGACATCTATAGTTGTGAAATCAGAACAAAAAAATACAAGGTCAAATAACATTTTTCTGTCTTTTTCTTTGGAAAATAGATCGATGATTTGTTTGTATTGAGTGAATATAAAAGGTCGGGTTGAATGCATGGTAATGAAAGTGAGTTCAGACCCCAAAGTTGATCTTAGATGATTCTTCACTAGTGATCCTAAACATTTTTAGTTCCTGGCACCGCTTATCTGAAAAAAATTTACCCCACACCCACAACGCAAAATAACAAAAATAAATATTTTTTTATATATAAAATAGACAAACATTTATTAAAATAAGTGAACAATTATAATTTATGACACATTTGTTCCTGTTTAATTTCAATTACTTTTGCGATTCGAGGCTCTCTTTGGCTTAAGTGCAAGAGACGCATGTCATGTTGCGCATCTTGACGATTTCTCAATTTGTATGAATCTGGAGAGTGAAAAGTTATTGCTTTGCACCTATTAGTGATGATGGTAATTAACCCATTAAGTCTCAATGCTCCCATTTGGGAACATAAGTAATTTCATCTTCGTCTGCTTTTTTCAATGACCCTGAATATAAATCGTCGGCGTTTTTTTAGATATCGTCTGATTTCAAAAGTTAACAGGTTAACCATTCCGTAATATCTTTTAACCGATCGATTAACCAGTTAATTTAGGCGAAATTTTAAGTTCATAGATATACACACATATGATACAAAAATAGTTCGTCAAGGAAACCGAAAAAAATCAAACAAAATTTTATTACAGACGGTGAATTACTGTTCTGTTACGGTGAATCAGTCAACCGTGTTCACTGGTAATAATTGCTTAATTTTAACCCAATGCCATCACTAGTAGCTTTCATAACCTGCAGTATCTTTCCTCACTTTTATTGCTTTCTAGCTATTGTCAATGGATCATTTATGTTGAATGGGTATACTAATCAGTAATAGAGAATTAGGCTGGTGTATATTGATAAGTCAATTAAAACTTCTCTAGACTTACAAAAAATAACTTCATGAAATCAGCCAAATCAAGGGGTGGATGCCTTTCTAACAAAATGTTTCTGCTTCACACCCCTATAACTATCTCTCACACCCATTGGGGGTAGCTGCACGCCAGGTTAAGAACCCCTGCTCGAGATAAAGTTAAAAAGATCCTTCTCCTTGCCAATTTGTAAGTTAAAATGTCAGCTTTGGACTTGAATACGTTGGAAATGTTTGATACCGACATGACAGATTTAGATCTAAAATTTATAAACTGCAACATTTATCTAGAGTTAATGGTTCCAAATCATTAGACTATGTACAAACAATGAGTTCAAGTTAAACTTCGAAGTCATTTACCTCATAGTACTGCTATATTCTTTTAGAAAACGAAAGAGATTTTTGAATAAGCTTTTACCATGCTCTCTAACTCATTTTTAAGGCGATCTATTATTGGGTAAAAATTTTTCAATGAACTTTGTTAGTGGATCAAGATGAGTATCAATTCAAAATTTCAACATAAACTTTTTTCTTTTTTTAATCAGTATAAGTTTATATGGATTCAGCAAAATTCTTAGCTAGAATTTTTTCATTAAACAGACGCACTCACATTTCTGAAATAAAGGATATCAAAAAATAATATTTTTGGACGTTTTTTTGTAAGGATATCTCTAAAAAGCATTATTTAAAAAATATATACCTTTACATGTAACGCTGTCTACATTTCTCTTTGTATACTCAAATGATGATGTCTCTGTATCCTCATGAGTGAATGCTACCTCAAGTAGCATGCGGGCTCCTAGGACAATGGCCTATAGCAAAATCGGGTAGTGGGTAAGTCAGCTAATTTTCAAGTATACCTTTTTTTATAAATACAAATATTTATTTTGTCTATATCTTTTTTTGTTAAATAAGTTTTCAATGATTTAAATACTAAAGATCGCTCAAGTTTTTTTTTCTTATTTTTGATGATCCAGGAAGCCTTGAAATAGCATTGAAGAATTTTACAGTCCAAGGGCACATTGTTTTTCAAAGCAATCGATACATGATTCAATGTCAACATAAATTTGTATTCACTCGGTAGAGAATTTTTTTAAGAGAATTACCCTGAATTGATTCTTTTCAAAGTTAAATTCATGTAGTTTCCGTCGCAAAGAAGACTTTCAATCAGGATGCTCAATGACTTTATTACCTTGTTCCGAAGCGAGTCTCTCTAATTCTTTATTTCTTAATAAAGAATTTAATTATAAACATTTTTTCAAATTTTTTTATTTTTATTTCCTTTTTATTAAAAAAACATTTTCTAAGTTTCTCAAAGTACCGTTTCTTTTTTTCAATTATGTGTATAACTTTTTCAAGCAAGATTCGGGCTGCTTTTAGTCAAATTAATTTTTTTTTAAATGTGTGGGCAACATAGAGACTTTAAACATACACAGCATTGGAGTGGCCGAGACATTTGTAGAGGATATACATTGAATGGATAAACCTTTTAAAATTTTCGTTTATTTTTTAATCCATTGCGATCAACTAATTTGATCCAAGCTATAACACCACTAACAAGTTGAGGACGTTCAGCCCAAATGGTTGAACCGCATGTTTCAACTGATGTAGGAACTTCGGTGGTCCAAATGGAATTTTCGCAACCAAATAAGAACAATTGTAAGTTAAAATTTGAAAGAAGTATGCTACAAAATGGAAATCAAGTCCAAACTGATTCATGACTTTCAAATCAAATCACAGGTTTGTAAAAGTAACTAAATAAAATTATAATAAATATTTTAATTAAAATAGGCTAAGAGATACTCCTACAAATTGAAATGTAAAAATGCAAAAAAAGAAGCAATTGTCCAAAAGGATGTGTTTTTGCCGATTAAAATGCCTGTTTTATTTTAATTTTCTTATTTTTATGTCCTTTTTCATTGATATTCGAAAAGCTAATATAAAATGTAAATGTAAATAAAAGAAATTCCATAAAACAAGATGTAGGAAAATTAGAAAAGAAATGATTGTGCGAATATTTATACCAAATAAAAATTAGTTCTCAAAATGATTTAATAAAATTTCGTATCGGTTTTGAGAAGCAAATGAACTTCCAGGTGAAAATAAAAAGTTCAATTGCAGCTTGAGAAGCAGGAATTGAAAAATGTTGAAGCGAACCACTGATCTAATATCTATGTATCCATACTATAGTAAAAAATCATTGACTTGATTGGCATAAATCAAATTGAATAATCTGTCAAATGAAACATTTTTCGAAAACAAAATTATATCCAAATCAAATGATATGTTTTGAGTCTCGCCATGATACGAAATAAAAAACACAAAACTGTACAAAGATATGATTAGTGACGTCTGATGCAAAACTTATTCTAGGTGTATTGTTGAAAGAAGGATAAATGCACGAGATTATAATGCACCACCCCTACATCATTAAAAATTGAGGTGGGATGCTTTCAAAAAGGGAGAGATGATGAGTAGGAGGGCATGTACAAGTATGAACTGCGTATGGATAGTTTCAAGAATAAATCATATTTTTGGCATTTAAATGTCATAATAATGTATATCAGGGATACAGTATAATAAATCTTACACTTCTGTAAAATGAAATATCTGTTATAGCGAGACAAAATTTTGAGTGCAGTGCACATTTTCAATATCGATTGTCTTTTACTCCTTCTTTTCCTAAGCCTGAAGCAAAAAATAGCACGTTTTGCTTCTCAAAAATACTCTCTTGGGTTACTTTACTTTATTAATCAGCCAAGTGAGCAAGTGTTTAGTAATTCTATCACAAAATTAAACCTTTTTTGCGAAGAACTTATTATTATATTTTTATTATACCCGGTCAATCTTAATACAAAATATTTTAAGATTTGAGACAGATGAGTGTTATTTGATACTAAAGCCACCCTTTTTTAATATTCATATGAAAATTTCTTTTTTTGTATTTGACACCCACAGCTTCATTTTTCCAAAGTTGATACCATGCTCATTCACAATTCTTGGAGAATAAATAAAATTTTATATTAATTCACAAATTTGAACTCGTTACGGTTTTTTAAATTCTAAGATGATTTATTTATTTATTTAAGGAAAAAAATATCGGAAAAGAAAAAAGAGTTTATGTGTTTTCTTTATTAAGTTACATTTGCACCGGTGGAAGGCCGGGATTGGGCCTTCTTATACCCTGAAGTTTCGTAGAGAAATTGAAATAAGAAAAGTAATGCACTTTTCAGTTTTTGAAATCGAATAACATTCTTAAAAATTAAAAATATTTTATTGTAGTAATAGCAAAAAGCTTTCCACTCATCACAGCTTATAAAGGATAATGGAAGCTTTCTTCCGGTCAATCTATGTTTTCATCGATATACCTTGACTCTACTCAGGCTTTCCTTATTCAGCGAATTTCTTTTAACAAAAGTACCTGAGGTACGCGCTGCTACATCTTATAAATCCTTAATATGATTTGAAAGGTGACGGAAATTTTGTCCTTGGTACTTTTTTCCATTGGACCTTTCGCTGCAGGACTTTTTGCCATTGGACCTTTCGCTGCAGAACTTTTTACCATTGGACCTTTCGCTGCAGGACTTTTTACCATTGGACCTTTCGCTGTAGGACTTTTTGCCATGGGACCTTTCGCTGCAGGACTTTTTGACATAGGCATTTTCGCGGAAAAACTTTTTGCCAAAATGAAAATTGCCTCATCAACGATTTTTTTGCTTAAAATAAAATGTATATAAAGAAAAATCTTAAAATTTTAAAAAATATTCAAAAATTTATTTCATAAAAATTGAATTAAAATTAGTTCTTTGGTTATTAGCGATAGATAGTCTAAGGAAAAAGTTTCTTGGGACAAAAAGTTAGTACATCCTTACTTAGTACGTTCATCAATATGATTATCTACATAGAATTCCCTTGAGACATTTTAGAATAACAGAGGTGGGAAAACTTTTCAAGAAAGGGCCTTATTTAAGAATTTACACATTTAAGGGCTGCATAGTTTTAATGAAATAAGCAATATTTAAAGTATGCTAGATAAAAGTTTAAAAAAACACTATAATTTTAATTAATATTAAAAGTAGTTTTATTGATTCAAAAGTTAATAACAAGTAAAAAACATAATTATTTTTCGTCATCAAAATCTTAATTTTTGGCGTAAAACTATCTACTGATATTTGTATAGGAAAAAGTCATCTTGAAAAATATTTTTATTTATAAATAAATTATTTTAAAAATACTTACGCGAACAAAATTTATTATACATTTGAAAAATCAATATAATTTAAAAATGACTTTATTCTCTATAAGAATTAAAATACAAACTCAACTACGAAAAAGTAAAACTGGAGAGAAAAACGAAAACCCATTTTAGTCGAAATACGTTTAACGTAGCAATGATCTTGTAGTATGAATTTCGCTAACTTTTAACAGATCAAATTTTGGCTCAATCACAATAAACTAATTTTGAATGAATCTAAAAAAACTTTAGATTGCAACTTTCTCTCCACGAGCAAACGGACCGCATGCGTCCTGTAGTTTGACCGCCTGTGTTGTAAATTGCTAGATCCGATGTAGATAACTCACTGGCATCATACGTTTCTGTTGTTGAATGTAATTCCTATTGATTCAACCAAATTAAAACAATCAAATCAATAAATATTATTTCCTCATAGAGATACTTCAAAGCCTTTGTTTAATGCTTCCAATGTTAAAAAAGATATTATTCATATTAGAAAAAAGGAGACAAAAGAGGTTCTTGCAGCTTTAAAGGTGGGAATACGCATTCTCTTGATTTTTATTTTAAAGTTTCCAAGGACTCTGAAAAATCACTCGAATTAAAGAAAAATGGATCCATGCGTATGAGATTGCGATTCTGAACAAAACAAACGATACTGAACATTTGCCTGCAAATCATTGTAGAGTTGAGAAACAAGGAAAAATAAGCAAGCATCATCAAATTTCAACTATTTCTCAATACAAAATGGAAAATTCTTTCTGATTTTGATGAACAAACTAAAGATTTAATCAGCAAAAATGAGTAACTGAGCTTCCTATCAAGTCTATCTATCAATGTTTGTAGTGTCAGCAATTTAGCCTAGCCCACAAAAATCGAAGTATGTTTTTCTGGATAATACTCAGCAAGAAAATCATAGGAAAACTGAAGTTTTCTGGGCTTTTACAAAAACTATGTTTAAAGTGAATTTCAGAAAGAATAAACAAGTCTTTTATATTAATGCGCTAATACGAACAGTCATTTCTATCCAAAAAATGAACTTTTTTGTACATATGCGTTGGAACCAGTAGCGGATTCAGAAAGGGGGACTGATTTTTCAGGATATCAGTGTATAGTTCAATCGCTTTACTTTATGACAGAAGAATTGTAAGTCAGATACGTAACATGATGCTTGTGTAATACGAGTAATACTCGATGCATTGATTAGACATTGAATGACGACTGCAAACATAGCAATGTTATTTTAGAACATAAAAATGCAGAACGATGTTCAAAGTTTAAATGATTTGCTGCTTGAACAGCATCATTATGTCTGTCAAAGTATTTTTCAATAATGGCGAATTTCACTTACAATATCTATCACACATAGATCAACTATCACGATTTGAAAAAATAATTAATCTATAATAGCTGATACTGAACAGGAGGTAAAAACCTCGGATCTATGTAATTCTATTTCTATGAAACTACATAAAAATACGGTGAATAGGGATCAAAAGTAATAAGCATGTGTTAAGATGCAATCCATAGTAATCAAAAAACGAGAACCAAAACGAAGTATGCGTCTTACTACATATGATGAATTATATCAACAGACAGTGTATATCAAAGAAAAAGCAAAATATTTAATGTCGAAAACGTCCTTCCTATTTTCCAGACTATAATTTTTAACCAAAAAAAGAATCATCTGAAAAATTTCCGAAGGTTAATCTGGAAGATTTCAAAAAAACTCCAGGTTTTTTATGTAAACTCAGAACTTAGGTCCTCTAGTGTCAAACATTGTTTTTTTTCAAACAATTTATAATTAATGTTTTCAAAGAGAAGTTTCATCAATTCTCCTTTTTTTGTTAAGCGTTAGCTGAAATTGATAAAAAAAATTGAGCTTGTTGAAAAAGCCTGTATTGCATATTTCAAAATGAAGTTGGTATATCTAGTTAAAATTTAGACACTTCATATTGATTGCAAGCAATGTACAGAGCATTAAGAAAATGTATGAGATACGCTATACCAATAAAATGGCAAGAATCCAAAGATCATGTGAATAAATGCTATTTTTGTAAGCTAACCTTGAAAGGCATTATAATTATCGTAGAAACGCAGGTTATATATTAATATATAACTAATATTTTTTTTCCCCTACGGGGTTGTTTGACTTTATTAAATGACAAAAATACAATTTTTTAAATTCTAATTTTAACACACAAAATAAAAAGCACAAAAATATATTCTTCAGGGAGGGTTGGGTGGGCGTGAGTTGAGCAGAGAAAATTTAGAATGAGATATAGAGTATAATAGGGAGCCACCTTTCCAAGTATACTTTAGAATTTCTAAAGATATTTTACCTTAGAGTCTTATTAATAAAGATGATTTAATAAGTATCTATATAAATTACTATTATTACTATAATAATATAACTTAGATAATATAGTATTCCTAAAAAATAGTTTAGGAATATATTAATTTAATAGTAGGTTATTTATTAACGAATAAAACGATAAACGCTTTTGTATCTAAATCTTGCTTCCGCTATTTTAAGTGTTTGCCGCCTGCTTGCCTAAAAATGGAGATTGTTTCGAATATATATGTGGGTTTATTCCAGGTTTAAAATTGTTAAACTTAAAGCAGAAATTTTTGATGTACCACAAATTCGTAGACTTTTGAAAGGTCTAATTTTTTTAAAAACAATGTTAAAATTTGAAGCTTAACTTGAGCAGCTTTTTCAGATATGGTGCAAATTTTTTTTGGTTTTTTTACAAAAGTAAAAATTATAAAAATCTTGCAGAAAATTTCATTTCATCATATCGTAATATTTAAAATGCATTTTTGGAAAGACATTTAGATCGTGTTTCTGAAAACGTTGGGAACTTTAACGCTGAACAAGGCGAATGTATTCATTAGCACATCAACCAGCTAAAAATTTGGTATCAAGGGCAATTCAAGGCTGTAAGGATGGCTGAGCATGTTGGTCGTTAAAAAGAGAAATTCCAATTGCGCAAAATTCAAGGCTAACCAGACAATTGCCTCGTGTGGATAACTTCCTTCGATATATTTAATAAATCTAATCATTTTGATAAATATGATTATTTTAGAGTGTTTTTGTGATGTGATTAATTTTAGAGTTAGTAGTAGTTAAAATATTTTATTCTTTTATTAAAAATAATCAGATTTTCAAATCAATATATCGTGGGCAGTTGTCTGAGGAAGCATTTATCCCAGGGGATAATATTCGGGGGACAATTGTTCTAGAAAGGCATTAAAGATGTACAAATAAATGTACATTTATTCATTAAATTTTAATTAAAACTTTTTAAATATTTTTTTATTAAAATTAATTTTTTGATTAATTTATTTATTGAAATTTTAGTGTAACCCTTTTTCATTGCAATTCGATTTTTTCGTCTATTTATTAAATTGCTGTTAAATTTTTATCCGAGTTATCAAAGGTATTCCAATATATATATATACTTTTTAGTTCTATTTCGTCCTTTTGTACTCTATTTTGTCCTTTTGCAATTCAATTATGTTTTTCTAAAATTCAAGATAAATTGAAAAAAAAATTGAATAAAAAAACAAAATAGAACCAAAAATAGCTTATAAAAATTATATTTTAATACTGTTATATATAATTGTTAAAGTGTGAATTCATATAAGATTATATATTCTGATTAAAATTGCTAACACGAAATTTGTCGTTAATAATGTAGAATCTTACAAGTAGACCTCTTCCAAGTCAGGTCCACTAATCGATCAGATCCGACTAAACAACGATAAATGGATAGGACCGAACAGAAATCCTCTTAACCCGTTTCAGTGAGTCCTTAAGATTGAAAAAAAGGAAAAATTTGTTTACCAACTCTGCCTTACATTGAGAAAACACAGTTAGTTTATACTTTCGATTTAGAGGAACTAAGAAAATTTTCAAAAGAATACGGGCTCGTTGAGTACTTTATGAAGTAGGTGCATTATATGTGCGTGCACGTTATTAATCATATAATTCTACGGTTCTCAATCTTGAAACTGACATATATTTACATATATTAGTTTGGAGTATCTTTGGTGAAATTAAGATTCATTTTATTTACAAATCAAACAAAAAATTACGAAATAATAACTTAAAATAGTAATGCAACAAGCAGACACCAATCCTAAAGTTACGTCGTTCAAATGTTCTCTTTAGTTTCTGATTGGGTTTCCACTTTGGCAAAAAGTTTTTCCACATCCAACACCTGGAACTTTTGGCAACACCTGGGAATTTTTACTTGGATTGGTGCAATATGGTGAAGAAAACGAAAAGAATGATATCGGCCATTGAACTCTCCGTTTCAATCTCTAATTGAACACCCTATTTGTGCTTTAACTTTTATACAATGGTGATTGCTCCTTCTTTAGCTTACCCCAAGTTTCGACAGGAGCGGATATTAACTTGGGCGTCCCTTTTAACTTCTAAAAAAACTTAATAAAATAGCAAAAAAAAATCTTTTTTTGAAACATAAAAAAATTGTCTTACAATTAATCAATAAAATTGGTATAAATTCTGTTATAACAGCTGCACCTTTGTTGTAAAGTAAACGATCTTTATATTCACAAAATAATGATGAAAAAATGATGGTTCAAATTGTGATAGCTAAGATGTTTCTGTTTTAATGAAAAGATGGAAAGTTTGATTGTTTTAAAACCCCGTGAAATTGGAGTAGATTATCCAGAATTAAGTAAAGCTATATGGATAGATCAAGAGTAAGTATAATTCTTAAAATCTATTAAAAAATTTAAACCCGGCCAGCTGTAAAGCAGTTCTTTTTTCTTGCAAATTAATAACCTACAAAGCCTTTTGGAGAAAAATGAAAATTGTAAGGAGGAATATTACCAAAAAAAACGCCTGCATTAGTTTTGATGGAAATATTGATAGAGTATTTCTCCGCTTTTATAAGGACCGTATGCTTTCATTAGTTTTCCAAAACAAAAGGAAAAATTTATAACGACCTAAAACTTCTTCAGAAGGTATTTGCAAATAAATTTTGACACTAACGGATGAAAGTGATTCTAAGGATTCTATTAGTGGTATAGCGTAAGTTAGAACAAGATTCAAAAATGCTATTATCAGAAAAATAGAAATTTATTTGAAAAAACAATTGCAATATTACTAGTATGTTTCCTGCATACAAATGAATTTTTTTAAGTATCAAAGCATAATATGGTTCCACTTCTAGTCCAAGGACATCTAAAGATTCAGTTTTTAACAATCTAAAATTTGATATTAGAGACATTCTTATCCGTTTGCTTCAATAAATAAAATGTAAAATCGGTAAAATTAATACTCATTTTTTAACCCCTTATCAAATGATCAAAAATATTTTATCATATATGTGTTTGCTAGTTTAAAATAGTTAAACAAGTTATAACTCGTAGACCTTTTAGACAAAAGCACAACCCGGTGCTTTAAATGATTCAACATGCATGACAAAAGTGTATATTGCGATTTTATGTAGGTGTGCCGAAAATAACTTAAGAAATTATATTTTTTAATTTTAAACTTTTATGTGCCATCTTGGTTTAATAAAAAAAACTGGAAAGGGTTAGGGGATTAAATGAGATGGAGCAAAAATGTTTACTACACACTGAAACAAAACCTGAAAAAGTTTGACCAAGAGCTTATAACACCTCTTTTTAAAACAATTTTAACTTTTAATACGCACTTTTTAATTGATGCAGCCATAGATGAGAGAATAAAAATGAAGAAAGTTTTTCAATCAAGTTTTTGCTTAAGTTAAAATTTTGGATAAAAAAGAAAGCAAAATGTTATAAAAAATGATGGATTGCAAAAAAGTGGAATTGACAATACTTCCACATTACTTCATATTTTAAATTTAAGGAATATTGAAATTTAAAATATTTTTAAATTTTCTGAGTCATTTTCAAGTAGTTGAGAGAAGTGTTAAAAATGTTTCTTCTGCATGTAAAAGGGTTTTTCGTGATGGAATTTAAGAATATAAAAAAAATGAAAAAAAGAAAAAAGTGAATTTTTTTATCATATAAATTTTTTTTGCATTTTTTAAAAAAAGAATCCTATAGAAAAAATAGAGCATAATTAGGTTTACACTCATTAATTTAAATAAAGCTCTCCATATTCCTCTTTGTACGCGACTGTTCACACTAAAATATTTAAAAAAAAATTAAAAATCAAACTTAAATTGAGAACAAATGTTTTTTTTTGTTCTCTTCAAAATTTCCCATCTCACAAGGACATTTTTTCTTAATTTGTTTTTTAGGCAGCTAGTTAGAAACTTGATTATAATCTTGATATTAATTCTCATCTCAAATATATTTCTAGTGTATCTCTTTGTCAGGCACCCCTTTTCAAATTTAATGAGTTCATTTGTTAAATGGAGAAATTCAGTTCAAGACTCACCTTTCATCCATACCAAAATCATCATTATAAATACATTTTTGTTTTCATTTACAAGCCAATAAACTTATTTACTATAATTTATTTATATAATAATTAGTAAGTAGTTTTTAGTTACTTTCAAAACGTCTTTGTGACATGAAAGTCCCTAAAGGGGAATTTTGTAGCGGGCCAAATTTATGTCGATATCCAGGCTTGGGTGAGTCAAACCGTTTATCATTTGTAGAACGCTTCGTTTAAATTTTAAATCACTTCATATTATTTTTATCGAAATGATAATAGTATTGTTGCCATGCATAGATAGAATGATGATTTTTGTAATTAACCGGTCTTAACCTCTTAAGATTAGTCTTTATTTATCTTAGGACTTTAATAGCTCTAACGGTTAAGTACAAGCTAACATTTATTAAGACTAAACTGGAGAAGAGTTGAATCGCACTCCTAAAAGTGGAATCTTGGATGGCAATGAAACACTTAGTTTCAATGAGTGGGATTAGCAATGAATGAGCCATTACATAGTTTGCATGTAAGTTGTTGAATGTAAGGTTGCACTTGCGTAATTCAATACAACAGATACAATTGTGAATTCATTTACATTTTAATCGCATTCGTGATTACAAAGTCCTTCATTTTTGTTCATAAGGATTAACAAACATTCTTAGCTGATATTCAAAGATACTTATTTTATACCTTGCTTGAATTGTTTAATTTTTGTAATTTAAAAGTGACAACTGATAGTTAAAAATTCGGCAAAAAAAATTTTCTATCAAGTTAATTTTGCGAAATGGTTAAAAAAAAGATTGTAACAATATTATGAAGAAGGGATCTTATTCACAACGAAATGGAGAAAATAAGACTCTCTCTCTGATAAGATTAATCTATCTAAGCCACAAAACAATATGCCATATGTAAGAAGAATGCTTCATACATAGGATTCAAGTTCCTCACACACAATACATAACTGCATATATAAAATCATCATACATAGGATTCAAGTTCCTTACAATTTCCTATTTATTTCCATTAGTCAATGTCAGACAACAGACATAACGCCATACATAAATAATACATCAGTGCCAAACACAATACATTACGTTATAAGTAACAATACAACATACATATACAAATATTTCCTGGCGTACATCAGTTCCAAACACAATACATTACGTCATATGTAACAATACAACATCATACACAAATATTTCCTGACACGCCAACGTAACAATATATCATCATATGAATGACATTTAGCTTGACACTAAGACACGAATATATTTTTTCTTCAACCAATAGTATATTATTTTTTAAAATGATTGGCATACGTTTGTCACTAAGACACAAATTAATGTATTTTTTCTCCAGCCTATATAATTTTTTTAAATGATTGACATTTTGTTTAACACTAAGATACAAATATATTTATAGCTCAAAATCAGCGGTAGAGTGAGATGCTTAAGAAATTAGTTAAAAATAAGTCTCATTTTAAAAATTGGTTCTTGTTTATATACAGGTCATCATTTTTATGCCAATATAAATTTAAATTAACTTAAAAAAATTTGAACAATATTTTTTGGAAAAATAAATGTAAGTACTAGTGGAATATAAGAGAAGATGTTAATACTCATTTTTAAATAAAATTAAGACAACGCATTGTTATTAGTGTGTTTATTAAGAAAACGTTATATTAGAAAATATTTTCGGCTTCTTTGTTTCTTAAACATGGAATAAATTGTAGTTTTTTAATTAAATCCAAGTTTGTAGCACTTTCTTTGCAATTTCCAAAGCTTCTCAAAGAATCGTTACTTTCTACCGCCATATTTTCACTCTTTTCTGCATTTCCAAAAACTTCATTCATATTTTCACTACTTGTTGTTGAGCAATGGAAATTTCTTTCATTATCAATGGTTTCTTCAAAATAAATAACATTTTTATTTTCACAAACTTCTACAGGTGGATTTTCCTGTATTGAAATATTTACAGAAGTGTTGTCAGCGTATCTATTTGTTTCTTCACATTTAAAATCAAATATAGAAGACTTATTTTGACGTGGTTCTTTTATATCTATAGTATCTTCTAAAAATGGAATTTGGTTTTCTCGGTACAGAATATCATTAGCGTCACAAAGAGAAAAGTTTAGAACATTGTTATTATCAGTGTAGATTTTAGTATCAATACCTATGAAATCCTTGTTATCCTTAGAGTTAATAAAATGATGCTTTATTCTTTTTAAATTTTGAGTAAAGCTCTCTTCAGATTCATGCTTTAAATTTAATTCATGCAAATTGTGGGCTGTAATATAACTCCGTTTAATATCTTCTATTTTTTCATTGATGTAGGTGAAGTCAAGCTAAAAAGGAATTTAAAAAGTATGAGTAAAGTATTTCTATACTAATTTATTTAAATAAGATAAATATTTTTTGCAGTTAACAAGTTAATAAATTACATTATTTTTATGAAGAGCAATCATAAATTCAATCAAATAAAAAATTGATATACTTAGGAAGTGTGAACTAGAACAATATTACTACTTGCAAAATACAGTCAAAACTTTAAATTAAAGTTGCTTGGAAAGCACCATGCTGTCCCGTTTAGACAAAATTCCCCTTTTTACAAAATGTAATATTTAAGATTTAATAAAATAATTACCCTATTAGCTTTGAGTATCTAATGTGATAACTTACGAATATTTAGATAAGACAACCTAATAATTAAAAAACAGTCATGGTTATATTTATTTTTCTATTTTAAAAGCGCTTTACTTTTAAGTCTATAAAAATATATAGATGTATCGGATGTGAAATTTTTTGAATCCGCGGATGCGAATACTGATATCACATTTGACATCCTAGCAGATGAGGATACGGAATCATAAATGCTATTCTAAGCAAATGCAAGTTTTATACTTCTTAGAGAGATATTTAAATAAATTTGCCTATGCAAAAGTAAAAATTGGAAAATTCCTAAAAAACTTTGCGATATATAGAAAAAATAAAAATGTTTGAAAATATTGAAACTTGAATGATTCGAGGATTTCCTCTCCCGGTTACGAAGATGTAAAATTTTATGCTGATGCGGTTATACGATACATCTCAATAAAAATAATAACACTCATGAGAGTGATGTCGATGACCATTATATCTTCCATCCTATTATTCTATGGTGCAAGTCAACTAATGAAGAAATTTTTCCTAAAACCACTTTGCCGTTCCACGTGTAACTGATCATAAGGAATATCATATTCTTTTTATTACAAGTTTAGCTGCAAAAATTTTACTTGGGATACCAAATTTCCTAATTACACGTGGGTTACCCCATTTGTTTCTCACTTCGCTCGAAACATATGGATCATTTGCGCTTAATATTGATCATTCAAATATTCATTGATTATGTAAATGAAATCAATAAAGCAATAGAGAGGCAAATATTAAGGTGGTTGAGGCATGTATAAACAAAAGGCCAGCTGAAGAGTTAATTAATATAGCATACAAACAGCAAAACATAGGTAAATCTAAGGGTAGACCAAAATTAACATGGAAAGAAGTAGTTCTTAAGGTACCGTTAAGTTTTTTCATCGAGAAGGTACAATTGCGCTGCTTGTATCGAACTATGAGAAAGTAGGCTTGATACGGGATCGAACCCAAAACCTTGAGTTATCGAAACCCAGTACTTAACCAACCTTACTCACACCCCTTTACTCACGCGGTTTAAGGATATGAAAAAAAGAAATTTAAAAATAGGGGATGAACAAAATAGAGAATTTTGGAAATTTAAAATTAGGTAGTCTTTTTATATGGGTTTTCATATTTACAACACCGGCTAGACCCTTTCTTCCTGGGAAAGTAGCCGTAAAACCGATTAATTATTTATATTATTGATCATTTATATGACATTTATCTTTGATATAGTAGTAATCATTTATAGGGCAAATTGAAATTTTATTCTAAAAAATAGAAAATTAAATCTTTATATGCAAAGAATTTAAGATAATTTGAAGAAAATGGAGTAAAAATCAATATTCTTTCAAAAATTGAGTACAAAAATTAGGCAATTTTGTACCCCCTTTACGGATACCTTCTTAGACGAATAATTGTATACGAAAAATTACATTTTTTCACTAAATTGAAGAGAAGAGAATACTCTATAAAATATTATAAGATTTTTCAATGTTTAAAAGAATAAGTTGTTGATATAGATTAAGAATTGCAAAATAAACGATCATACAAATAAGTGTAAAATTAAGATGAAATAATGAAATGATATTTGTTTGTATTTCCATTGAATATGAGAGTCGTATTGAAAACAGTTATTATGATATGTATTGGATGTGAAACTATCCTCTTTTAACGTCAATGATACGAGAAGAGCGTTTCAAAATATGTAAAGGTTTTCTCAAACAATGAAGTGAGAGCGGTAGCAAAAGCTATATGTAAGTAGTTTTAACGGGCCTTTTTAATTTAGGATCCTTGAGCTAGATATATTAGACCCAAATTAAAACACCTATGTTCTCAAAATTTTAATCATTAAAATCTTCAGATTTTTTTCCTCATTATAGAGACTAACCCCCGGTTTAATTAATAATAATAATAATATATATGAACAAAAATCGAGAAATCAGACATCTAATAATATCTTTCGATGTCTGTTAAATAGCAAACGAAAGTTTTTCTAATATTGAATATTAATAGTTTAAATTTAACAATATTAAGATTTTGCGTTTGCTATTTAGTGTAATTAGGATTGCAATGCAGCATGAAAACTTTTTCTGAGTTCATTAAGATAAGAAATACTTAAACTAGACAAGTCAAGCCTACTTAACTGGAGCAAAAATATGCAATGCTCCGAAGATGAAAAGCACCATTCAAAAGCTAGTCTGGATTCAAAGCAGAATACCAGGCTTACGTAAAATCGCGAAAGTGGTCATAGTTTGAAAGATCAATCCTCGAAATGCATTATTCAAAAAGTGCATTGTAGCGCTCAGAAGGAGATGGATGTTTAAAATTAAAGAACATACAAAATATTTAAAGAAATAAATAAGCCATACCCTTGTAATATTTAAAGATTTATAAACTTCTGATATTTCATTTAAAACTTCATTAGAAAATGAGCAGAATCTCAACAAGTTAATGCCTAAAAATAAATATGAATTGTCAAGTAGTAAGCGGAGTATATAAATGGGGTGACACAAAGCGGCAAAAATATTTTCAATGTTATCTAGTATGTTTTCAAAAATTTAAGTGCATAATTTAAACCACAATATTTTCAAAATGTAGAACAGGTGCTCAAACTTATTACACATTTAATCGGTCTGTTACTTTTCACATTAAAATAAGTAATATTTCAAAAAGTAATGCGTTAAATATGTGTTTTTGTTTGAATAAATATTTTATTATAATTTAGGCCTTCTCAAACATGGACGAATAGCACTCTTCTGGACGAAAATGAGATTTAGGTTAACATTGGTTATCCAGCAAATAGTTCGGCATTCTAAAAGCAAATGTCAAATTTTTTTTAAAACTTAATTTTTTTATATAAGAATTTAATGTAAGCAGGATTTCAATCAAAGGCAATCTTTTTTTAGTGATAAATCTCTTATTGTTCAGTATTAAGGAATTTCGAAATCAAAATAGAAGGATGGGTAATAAATTGCGTTTCTTAAGATTTCAAAATTGTAAAAGTACATCTGTATAAGAAATTTTTTAGGAAGAGTTTATTGAACTTAAGTGCAATGAAGAACTCAATTCAAAGTTTGAAAAAAATGACCAAAGTTTTTCAATATATTTTTTACTTCATAGTCGGCGATTTAAACAAAAAGGATGAGAAAATCTTCAATCTAGAGTCTAACCATATGGTTCTAAAATTTATAATTAGGGCTCGAAAACATATTTGATTCGAACATTTTTATATAATCTAACTAAGGATGTTTCTAATATTGGTTATAAATTTAAAACTCTTATATAGATATAAAAGCTTTTAAGAAAACCTTACTTATCTTTATTATTTCTTCATAACCTTCTTTTGTTAAGTAAGAACAATAATTTATAGATTAAATAATTGTTTGCTTAAAAGAATGAATAGATATTGGGTAATTAGCCTTCAATTGATTAATTAGCAGCTAATTTGTTAATTATTTAGTAGATACGTTCTCAAAGGCAAAAGAGTGCGTGGGGTTACCAGAGAAGTTCAGAATTAATGTTGGTAAATAACTTCTCAAACAACTAATATAGATTGCTATATTATATGATGTTAAACACTTATCCTTTGGGACTATACGTGTTCAGCATGGCTCCATAGTGGATAAAATATTAAACTAAGGAAGCAATATGAAAATAAATAAAATTTTATTGTATTTCGATCATGTAAAATTAATTATCAGAATCTAGAGTTCTCCAAAATATATTTTTCAACCAAAAAGGTTCGGCGTCTTAAAATGTTTGAGAAACCTTGATCTAGTTACTAGTATGTTAAATTTTAGTTAGCTAAATTTTGTAGTTTTTAAAATAAAATGATATATTCAAACGGGTATGCATTTTTACACAAAATGTAAATTTTTATATGATTAAATTTCAAAAAATTAAATTAATTTTCATTGTATAATTTCTATAATGAAAATAATATATTCATAAAACTTAACTTGTTTTAAGATAATTATTTACTAACAAGGTATAAAAAAACTTCTATTTTTAAAGTCTTAAATTCTATTCTAACCAAATCTTTGATAGTATTACTTATAAAAAATTAAAAGGATACTGTGCAAAAACTTTTTATAAAAAAATTAGAAGCGAGTACGAAGGATAAAGTGAAAAAAATTCGAAAGCTTTATTTATTAAAATGATAAGCAAAATGATGAAAATTATTTAAGTTATGTGAAACAAATCTTATTATAGAAATCATAGAATTACATTGCCTACAAAAGGCTAAACTTACTATTTTGAGAAATTAAAATATTTTCAAATCACTAAAAAATGTTGCACTCACAACTATATAAAGTTGTGACAATTACTATAAATATAGTAAAATTTACTAGCAAATGTTTTACTACTTTTATAGTAATTTCTAATCAAAGATTATTCTACATCACTGAAAAAATGTAGTAGTTGCTACTATATACAGCAGTAGCAGTACTATGCTTAATTTTACTTCTCTATGTTGTAAAATTGATTATATTGTATAAAGTTTACCACTGTTTTTTACTATCTGAAAAGTTGTGGCTCTTTATAGAGTAATACCCAGAAAAACAAAAAGACCTTTGGATAACCTGATGTGAATTTAGATGAAAAATCACTGACCACAAATTTTAAATCTTTTATTGAAGGAAGCAATCCGAAAAACTTTCGGATTTAACCATAATTAATAAAAATTTAAAAAAGTTTCAATTTCTTAGTTTTTATTGAACAAAAGATTTTAGAATAATTTTAATTAATAAATAGCTATAGGAGATTGTTAATTATTTTTTTTATGAAATTATCAAAATATATTAAATAATATGTGCATATTAACGCCATCTAAATAGAATAATTAAATTTGTTAGTAGCGGTAAAATTATCAAGGGATTTAATATTTACAAAAGGCTGAAAAATTTTAAATTATAAAGTGATTAAGATTTTTGAAAATTAAAAATAATAAAATCAAATTTTTAGTATAGTATATGTCATGTTGATTTATGGTTAAACTGTAAAAATAAAATGAAGAAAGTTAGAAGCGATATATATATAATCTATATTATAATAAGCTAGCGTCTGTGTGTGTGTCTGTGTGTCGCTGGAAGCATTCTGATTGGTTGAAATTATTTATATATGTGTTTTGTGTGTATTTTTATATGGTGTGATGAGTTTATATGTGTGTATGTGCTTGAAGCATTTTGATTGGTTGAAATTATTATATGTTTTATGTATATATGTGTTTGAAGCATTCTGATTGGTTGAAATATATTTTGTGTGTATTTTTATATGGTGTAATAGAAAAATAAACAGAAAAGGTACAAATATTCTAAAAACTGACCACCATACCATATAACACTATTAGCAACTCAAAATACACACTACAAGAATCCTATGTTTCGAGCGTAGCCTAAACAAAAAAAACTAGCCGGTCCTGTGGTCGTTTTGAGCGAAGCGAATTTGAATTAGCAACTCAATATACACACTACCCAGAATCCTATGTTTCGAGCGTAGGATTCTGAAAAAAAAACTAGCCGCTCCCGTGGTCGTTTCAAGCGAACCGAATTTAAATTAGCAACTCAAAATACACATTACCCAGAATCCTATGTTTCGAGCGCAGCGAGAAACACTGTTTCGAGCGAAGCGAGAAACGACCACGGGACCGGCTAGTCTATATTATAATAAGCTAGCGTGTGTGTGTGTGTGTGTCTGTGTGTCGCTGGAAGCATTCTGATTGGTTGAAATTATTAAATGTTTTGTGTGTATTTTTATATGGTGTGATGAGTTTATATGTGTGTATGTGTTTGAAGCATTCTGATTGGTTGAAATTATTATATGTTTTGTGTGTATTTTTGTGAGTGTCGCTTGAAGCATTCTGATTGGTTGAAATATCTTTTCTCTGTATTTTTATATGGTGTAATAGAAAAATACACAGAAAAGGTACAAATATTCTAAAAACTGATCACCATACCATATAACACTATTAGCAACTCAAAATACACACTACAAGAATCCCATTGTTCGAGCGCAGCCTAAACAAAAAAAAACTAGCCGGTCCCGTGGTCGTTTCAAGCGAAGCGAATTTGAATTAGCAACTCAATATACACACTACCCAGAATCCTATGTTTCGAGCGAAGCGAGAAACGACCACGGGACCGGCTAGTCTATATTATAATAAGCTAGCGTCTGTGTGTGTGTCTGTGTGTCGCTGGAAGCATTCTGATTGGTTGAATTTATTTATATATGTGTTTTGTGTGTATTTTTATATGGTGTGATGAGTTTATATGTGTGTATGTGCTTGAAGCATTTTGATTGGTTGAAATTATTTATATGTTTTATGTGTATTTTTATATGTGTGATGAGTTCATATATCTGTAGTGTGAGTGTCGCTTGAATCATTCTGATTGGTTGAAATTATTTATATGTTTTGTGTGTATTTAAAAACAAATAACTCAACACTAAACCATATTTCACCATATACGACCACGGGACAATAAACTCACCGCCACACCATATAACACTATTAGCAACTCAAAATACACATTACCCAGAATCCTATGTTTCGAGCGTAGGATTCTGAAAAAAAAACTAGCCGGTCCCGTGGTCGTTTCGAGCGAAGCGAATTTGAATTAGCAACTCAATATACACACTACCCAGAATCCTATGTTTCGAGCGCAGCGAGAAACACTGTTTCGAGCGAAGCGAGAAACGACCACGGGACCGGCTAGTATATATTATATAGTTATAAAAGAAAAATGTTTCAATCTTAATATTTTAATTTAAACTCTAGTATTTGGTACTTATATTTACATTCTTTGTATTTAGAGTCACAGTATATTACCAATGGCGGATCCAAGAGGGAGGCCTCATGAGCCAAAAAAGAAAATTTACTTTTTTTTACCTATGAAAAATGGCTTCGAAAATTAGCCTTACTAATGTATACTCTTACATGTATAAAAAATAAATTTTTGCAATTTATTCATGGCAAAATAATGTTAAAAATATGAAAACATAGGTAATTAGTGATTCTAAAACACATAATACAGCTGTCGTATTCTCTCAAGACTTTTAGCAAAATAATTAAATAGATTTCGCCCCCCCCCCCTATAAGAAATTTCTGGATCCGCAACTGTATATTACATTTACCAAACAAAGGTAAAACTGAGAGGTAAAACCAAAGTAAAAATAGGGGGACAAGACCATAATTTTTAAAACCATATGCCTGGCTATATTTATAAAATTAATGAAATGTAAAATAATGGAATAATTAACATTTAATTTGTTAAATTCAAAAAAGAGTAAACTTTTTTTGAAAATCTATTTAATAATAATTGAAAAAAATTTATGTGCATTGCTTATTTATACCATATTTGTAATTTTCGCAAATTCCTTTATGCAGTTTGTATGAATAAGTAAAACTTGATTCATTATCTTGAGAATCTTTGTCGGTGATTCCAAGATTAAAACTAAAATAAAATAAGCAAACTAGAAGAAAACATTTGAAAAATTGTGAAAAATCAAACAAATATCCTTTATTATGCTGGTAAAGGTAAAGGTACAGTGGGGTGTTTTCATCGAGAAGGCACACTTGCGCCGCTTGTATCAAACTATGAGGAAAGTAGGCTTGATGCAGGATCGAACCTAAAACACCTTGTGTTATCGAAAGCGCATTGAGGATAGGAACACAGAAGTAAGAAGTTGCCAAGCTTATTTTTACTCTATTTTCCCGATTTTTTTTATGATTAGCGAAATTACCAATCTTTTGACATTTTGAATAATACGTTTTTTATCCCTAGCGCCATTTTTTATAATGTATAATAATTGTTTTAAATGGTGCATATATTGTTAATTTTATATACCAAATCAAAAATTCAAAGAAAAAATCTTTAGTCGAATGTAAACTACCAGATGCATGGAAGTTAAGTTGTATATGACCAATATACAAAAAAGGCGAGAAAAAAATTATTTCTAACTATAGCTCAATATCAGTCAACAATGTAATTTTTAAAGTATTTGAGTCAATAATAAAGGATGTAGTTGTTAATCATCTTGAAAAAAAAACTAAAATCGAGACCAAAAAAAGTCAACAATAATAATCTTAATTGAATTTTCTAATGAATTTTTTTAGAATGAATAATAATAAAACGGTAAATGTTATATATATAGACTTTCAGAAAGCTTTCGACACTGTTCCCCATGAAAGACTGGTATTAAAACTGAAACCTTTTGGTATAAATAACCATCTCATAGAATGGTTGAAAGATTATATTTTTAACAGAAAATTTGTTGTTCGATTGAATGGAATTTGTTCAAAAACCTCAGAAATTATAAGTGGAATCCCACAAGGTTCAGTATTAGGACCGATATTCTTTTCTATATTTATGAATGATATAAGTGTTCATTTGAAATCAAAAGTAAAAATTTATGCTGATGATATCAAATTATTCAAGGGTTCTAGTGGTGAGGGCAAAAAAAATTTACAAGAAGATTTATATAAAATATAAATATGGAGTAGAGAATGGGGATTTGCAACTCAATATTAACAAGTGCTATCATCTTCAAGTTGAAAAAACAGATGATACTAATTTTTATATAGGTGAACTAAACTTAATCAAGTTGAAAAGCACAATGATTTAGGATTAATTGTTGATTCAAAATTTTATTTTTCTGATCATGTTTCTCATGTTGTAAAAAAAGCTTTCTCTATATTACACATGTTAAACAATACTTTTGTGTTATCTAACATTGAAGTTTGTCCAAATTTTTAGTCAGGCCTGTTTTAGAATATGGAAATGTGATTTTTGAAAATTCTTCCACCATGAACATCAGAAAAATAGAAAATGTTCAAAGAGTATTTACAAAACACTTGAAAGGAATGCAAAATTTATGTTACATTAGAAGATTGAAGAAAATTAATCTTCCTTCTTTGTATTACAGAAGCTTAAGGAATGAAAAGATTACTATATTTAATATTGTGAAAGGAAACATGAACATTGAGGAGAATGTTTTGTCTCGTTACTCAAATAGAATTTCTAGATCACATTCACTGAAATTTAAACCTGATTCCTATCAAAGTAATTATAGACAACACTATTTAACACAAAAAGCATATAATCACTTGAATGGTTTGCCAAATGAAGTTGTCGATTCCTTGAATATAAATATTTTCGAAAGAAAGCCTGATAATTTTTGGAAAGATAAAAGATATCTCATTATTTGATTGATTCGTATTTTATTTGTATTATATTTGTACTGCAATTCGCATAGGCGGTTAGCCTCTTTACATTGCTTAATACACTTATGTTATCTTATTATTATTATTGGATTCCTGCATTAACACAAAAAGTACCAAGTGTCTTATAAAATAGTGTAATAATGGATGCTACCACGTCTTCCTATTTTGCATACCTGTATTGTTAAGTTTTGGGCGTTTTGAGGTGTTGTTGAAACTTTTAAGGAATGGTTAAATTAACACCCACTACATTTTAAAGCCACATGGAAAATAAAATATTGATATCATATTTGTATATTTGGCTCAAAACCATTTTTTCAAGTACCATTGTAATTACATATCTATTTTGCTGGTAAACAGTTTGAGATTCCTAGAGAAGTTTTTTTAATACAAAAATCTCATGAATTCGAAAAGAGAGGGCCGTATCAGAATCAGAGATATCTATCTATGAGTTTTTACGTCCGTTACCTATTTAGTTTTCATTTGCTGCAAAATGTCAATAAAATAAGAAATACTTAATTTTAAATTAAAATTTTTTGTTCAATATTTTATATCATGAATTATATATACAATTTTTTGTAAATGTCTATAATGAAACGATTGTTGTATGTCGGGTTAAACAGAAAGTTTGAGTGGTATGGAGTCTATTTTGAAACTGCGCGTCAAATGTGCATTGTCCGTAAAATATTTTGGATGGTTAGGGTTAGATAAGAGTGGACAGAATACGCGTTTACAAAATGCATGGCAGATCGGATGAGGAAAATTTTGTTATATTGGAACAGAACTCTAATATATATAAAACGTCTTGGTGGATGTTATATAAAAAATGGGAAATATTTTATCACATAATTAAAAACATCTATCTCGAATGATGTAAAAATACTGGAAATAAATGAGAAAAATAATTATTACAAACTTTTGATATTTTTATAATTAAAAAGTATTTGCAGTAAAAGGAGTATATGAAATCGTGGTAAAAGATTTAAAATACTACATTAAAATACTATAGTTTATATGAGTCTTGAAAAAATAGAATAAATTGAACTAAGAAGGAATGATGAAGATAGGTTTTGTGAGAATAAGATATTTGATCTTATTCAAATACTTAATTTAAGGCATTAGCAATAGAGACTCTCGTACATGTTTGATTTTAATTATTATATTTAAATATACGAAAACAACTTACTTTTCAATCATCGGGTACATGATTGATAGAAGACAAACCTCTTTAAAGTGTGTTACCATTAAACAAAATGACTAAATCAAACAAGATAAGAGTTGAAATTGAAAAATTATGCATGATTTAAAACTTTATGCTTAAGAATTATTTATTCTATAGAGATTTAACATGGCATTAAAATTTGAAAGTTAATTGTACCCTTTTTTTAATGATTTCTTCTGTAAATGTGATTGCAAAACTAGTTCCTATAAATGAATTAGTGTCTAAAGTAAAAGAAAATGAAATATTAAAATATGGAAATTGAAAGAAATGTAATGATATACTTCTTCCAATTTCATCAATCACTAGTAATGAATTAGATGTAGCACTGTTTAAAATAAAGTTGATTTGATTGAGCTAGAAAATATATCTGCAGGAATCAGTTGAAATTAATTTTTTTAATTCAAAATACTTCGCTAGCTTGAGATGAAAGATTATTCTCCACATCATCACTATTACCAAAAAAACCATGAATTTTGGTGAATATTTTAAAGTTTGCAGTAACAGCAGGAATAAAACAGCCAATCTGAGATATGATCTGCATAGTGCATACGGCTTTTAAGTAGGTAGTTTTTCCTGACTAGCAAAAGCAAAAAATTTATTATTAGATTTTAAAGATTTGCCAGACCTGGACGTCCTCTTACGAAGAAGGGGGCGAATCCCGACAAGAAATAGTCGATCTCTTAAACTGGTACACCAATCTTTCGCTAAAATGCGCTAGGATAATATGCGAATTGGTTAATATGCGGCGGCATCTTGGACACCAAAAAAATACATTTTGTATGATTTTCGAGTCGAGCCGACTCGATACGGGAAAATGCGTGTCCACAATTTTGAATGTCCTGCCTTGCCTGCTGGCGCCTGAATCGCATTTTGCATTCAGACAAGAGCGAGAAGAGAGAGCAGAGAGAGAGCTGGATGATTTTCTCATGAAGTAAAAAAATGTAAAAAAATGCTTTCCTCTTGGTGTACACACTAGTATTTTTATATATTTGTATATAATTATATATAATTGAATGCAATTAAGTCGATTTCCATTGTATTTTATTCAATTATCAATTCCAATAAAATTTGCTGTATTGAACTTCGTTTCCTGTTTTGTATGCTAAGTCCCGTTGATATATACCAAAAACAACCCAAACACCAAATCTCCCGGTTTCTCGCATATTCATGTCTTTCTCGTTCTTAGACGAGATCCACGATGGTGGACATGACGGATGCTAAAATGCGCTCTCACTTAATATGCGGTAAGTGTTTCTGATCCCAACGTGCGCATATTAACGTAAGAATCGTGTATTTGGCTAATAAAGATTTGCACTCTCCAGAAGAGTAGAGATAAATCTTCACAACCAGATTCTCCGGAGATGACCAAGAAGTCATCCAGGACAATGGGGACCACCCAGATTCACGATAAGGAAATGAACAAGAAGCCGTAGCCATCGGGGAGGAGGGGGGAGGGAAAGGAAAAGAAATATCTCTCAAAGGAGAACAATAAGATGGAATATCAGATCAAAACAAGGATAAATTCCCCGAAACCAGGTAATGATAAAAATCAAAAGCAAATAGAGTCAATCCTAAACCAGGCTACACTAGAAGTAGAATTTCAACAAGACACTAAGTCCTTGAAATTACCAAAGGACGAAACGTTCAATGTCACCAATTCACACTTCTCGACCCCCAGGCATCTGAAGAGAAAAAGCGTTATCAGAATCCTCCAGTATAAGTAGGTCAATGCTCTGGTATGAGATTTGGAAAATTTTCAAACTTCTTGCTTCCTCCAAGAATCCAGCGAAAATTTATTTCTAACCAAGTGTTTCCAAAGTTGATCGAGAAACGCATCATTAGCAAGAAGAGTAATGTTCGATCATCATCAAAAGGGAAAAATCGATGATTAAGACATCCCAGAAAATCCAGTTTTTAGGAGTAATATTGGACCTACAAAACCATACCATGGCTATCCTAGATAAGAATAAATCCCTAGTGGTTAAGGCCCTAGTGGCCATAGTTATGGCAGCCCTTACTAGATGGAGCCCATCCATCAAGTGGAAGCAGAGGATTCTAGGAATCATCTAGTATTACCTGGGCGCACCCTGACACAAAGACAAAATACTTCTCATTAGAGTTTTGGAGAAGTCCCTTGACCATGAAGTCGTACGACACATAATCAGGGAGGATTGGAGAACAATTTTCTTGAAATGGAACATGGTCACCCCAAAAAAGGTCCAAGGTACAATCTGGGTGAACGCATCCCTAAAGGATATATGTATTATATGCCAAGAGGAAGAAATCGTGATTGCAATTGATAACCTTAAGTGGAATATTGCCAACCTAGAACTATTAGCCACCTGTAAGCCACACATCATGTTCCCCTGTCACCATATACGGTCAGACTCATAAGTGGCCATCGCATATATCAAAAATTATGGAGGCAAATCGGCAAATAGTTACCTAACCCTGAGTTTCCTAACCAAGGTTGAATAAGACATTGATTTCTTGCCCGAGGAAATCTCATACATACCTTAAGAAGAGAATCCGGTAAATGCTACGTCAAGACGGAAATCAGAAGGGAGGAATATCAAATTCAAAGAGGCCACATATTCATCCAAGGATGAGAGAAGCCTCAAAATCCTGGGAAGAAATTACAAGCAGCACGTGCAAACAATGGGAGCAGTTCCCGCCGAAATCTATGGGCTGGACTATAAAAGCAGTCCGCCTCCTGATTTGGACATTTATGCTTTTTAGCGACTTCTTGCTGTACAATTCCCACTCATCGCCCACCCATAATATAGAGCCAAAGACAAAGACTCTATAAAACACTAAAAAGATCCCAGAAGATAAGAAATATCTAAAAGATCAAACAAAAATCACAGAAGATTTATCCAAAGATCAATAAAAATCCTAGAAGATTTATCTAAAGATCAAGGCCACTGGAAATCCAGTGCACATCATTTTAAATTTGTTTTTTCTTATTTTGTAAATAAAGTTCTAACAATTAAAAAAAAAGTTTACAATTAAAAATGAAAAAAATAACTTACCATATTTGGTCCTGAAATAATAGCAAAACAAGAACAGTTGGTAAACTTCTATAAAAAGCACAAAAATAAAAGTTGTTAGAAAGATTGAAGATAAAAGTGTTTCTTAAAACTTGTCAAAATATCTCTTTATTAATTCCACTAAGTAAAAAATATTCAAAGCTATTATATACCCAAATTGTGTTTTTGTACACTAAACAAAAGAACATGATAACCACATTAGATTTAATCTTTTAAATTTTTGGGGAAGTCAGAAAGTTAAAAGAACAAATATAAGAGGTAATACTTTTTACATTTCTTCTAAAACTTAGATTCTAATCCAGATAGGGATTTCTTAACTAAAGAAGTTTTAGTTTTATTGAAAAAATACATAAAAAGGGAAAAGAATAATAAAACTATAATAAAAAATTTGTTTGGCGTCCCAACAAAACACAGATATAAACAATGTGGCAAAAACAAGGAAGAGTGTTGTATTAAATTTTGGGGATCTATCTGATTTATTTTTTTCGCATTTGTTTTAAAATAAAATGTTATCAAAAAGTTTGATTTTGTATTGCAAGTTACATTTTTTATAGAAAAAATCATATAAAAAACTTGACACTCTGTAATTTAAGTATGCCGAATTTAATTCTTGGAAATTTATGTGTGTGGAAATTTCACGAAAATATTTTAGTTTACAGTACATAAAATTCTTCAACAAAAAACAAATGAAATTTCCAAACATTAGTAATAAAAAAATTACATTTTATCCTCAAGGTTTATTATATTCTTAATAAATTTTAATACGCTTTTAGAATAGATGGATAAATTTATATTTTTATATTTATTTTTATTTTTAGAATAGTTGGATAGATTTTTGAAGTTTGAATAAATATTTAAACTTCGGCAGGTATGTCTTAATCCGTAAACCTTTGGTATTTTCTATTTATAAGCAAAGCATTTTAGCATTTTAAAAATCTTTAATATATTATATAGAATAATCGATAAGAATTTGACTATTTAGATCAAAAGATATATTTCAAGAATATTCAATAAAAAATATCAAAAATGTATAAAAATTGAATTGTTAATACTATGTCATTTTTTATAACGCTGTCGCATTGTGTTTTAGCCATAACTGGATGTTTGAAACTTTCAACGTCAATGCGATTACAAATGCGAGGCTCGACTAAGGAAATTAAATTATATATAGTTGATATTGTTAAAAAAAATGAGAGAAGATACTTGCATTATGCATGGCTGAAAAATTAGCAAAGGACGCTAGCATGTCAAGGGTAGAAACGCACTCAGTAAGCTTATACAAACAATTTAAGTGATGTCGAATTGAGTCAATCAAACTTTCTATTAATCTAAATATGACAATATTAAAAAAGGTAAAAAAAATAGTGGTTGTAAGATCATTACGACCAACTCATAAGATAAATTTCTTTTTGCGATTGAAGAATTCTCTCTGAAAAAGTAACAGGCAATTTCATTTAAAAAGTGGTTAAATATAGAAATTCTTACCGTTTATTTTCAGCTAAAATAGTGTTAATTGAAAATAATTAAATTTATATACGTTAAAGTATAGTATGAAAAGTCATCCAAGTTTATGAGGGAAATAATGCAATTATTCATTGCCTCTAATATAATCAAAATGGCTATAGGATTTTTGCAATTGGGATTTTAGAGGCTAGGATTTTTGTCGAGTAAATTTATACTTTTAACTGTGGAACATCATTATTTTATTATTGCATATTAAATTATATAAAAAATATTTACGATATAAAATAATTATTTGGATTTATCAAAAAATGAGTGTGAACAAACAAAACAAACTAACAAATATAAGAAAATATATATTTAAGCTATTTTAGTTCACGCAAAGGAAAGGATTTTGACTAATCGCTATCCATTGAAAATTCGTGTTTGTCTGTGTTCCTCTACAGCAGTGTTTCTTAACCTTTTTTTTAGCTCACACCGTTAAAAAAAAATTTTTTCCCTTGCACCACTCCAACAAAAATTTTCAAAAAAGTTAGGGAAAAAAAAATTAAAAAAAAATTTTTGATCAAAATTTTGGTTTTTTGAAAATATCTTCTCGCACAACTCGGAAAGAGTTCTCGCACCACAAGTGGTGCATGCACCACTGGTTCAGAAACCCTGCTCTGCAGGAACAATAATCTAAAATGGGTTAGTCATTAATTAATTAAATTAAGAACTAACCAACTAAGAATTTAATTTGGTAATTATTTAACACTAGAAAAGAATAGGGTAGAATAGAGCATGTTAGTTGGAAAAAAATATTTTCAAGGAGGAATATTATTTTAGACATTTAAGAACTTAGGTTAGATAAAAAAATGTTATGATTAAAAAATTCTCTTCTCTTCAAAACCATGATACGTCCAATATTGGAATATGGCAATATAATTACTAGCCATCACAACAAGCTTGAATTGAGGAAATTTGAGAGAGTTCAAAGAAAGTTCACTAAAAAAGTAGCTGGTGTCCAAGATATGTCATGCACAGACAGAATAAAAGAACTTAATCTTCCGTCTCTTCTTTATAGAATTAAAAGACAAAAATGATAACTATTTATAATATACTCAAGTAAAATATTCGCATACAAAGAAAAGTTTTACCTCCAATGGCATCACGTATTTCTCGATGTAATTCCTTAAAACTTCAACTAGACTCTCATTATAGCACTTTTAGAAAAACTTATTTCACTAAATCTTCAATTAAAGATTGGAACAATCTACCTCTAAATATTGTGGATGCACCAATATTACATATATTTAAAATTAGATTAGACTTCCATTGGAGTCATCTCAAGTTTTACACTTGTGATATTTCGTCTAATGAAAACTCAAATATCTCATTATTTAAAGTTATTATTTTTAGATGCAATTTTCATAGGTTTGAACAACCTTCTTTTTGCTTAATAAAATATGTTGTTTGAACTTTGATGGTCTATAATGGTTTTATAGAACCACTGAGATAAAGTCTGAAAAGCAGCCCAAAGTAACATATGTAAAATTATTTAGTTATCTCAATATATCCCATTGAGTTTTCCATATTTCTAAGAAATAAAGCTGGCTTTGTACACTTTGTTGAAAACAGGTTAAACATGACGCCATTTTTTCATTAAAAAGGATAAAAAAGATTAAAAAAATATTCGACTATAAACTTTGTTCAAGAATCTTGACAAAACAATTCCTTTACATACACAAATTTAGTAAAAAATAAATATCCATTTAAAAAATGGATATTTTATTCAAAAATAACGAAATTACTATGCTGATTGATGAAAAAGAAGTTTCAAGCAAATAATTTTAAATGCTCTAAAAGGAATACTATAGATATTCATCAAATTGCATAATTGATCCAAGTAAAATTGTTAAGTTATATTAATTCAGAAAAGCTCATACAACTTTTAATAAAACAAGATGAGCCCTTTCCAAAAATATAGTTTTTGGTCCGTTCTAATTATAGATTAAATATATTTTTTGAAAAATCCAAGGGATTTAAATAAAAAATGGTAAGAATGATGAATTGCCTAATGTTATACTTACAATAAATATAAATTATGAAAAGGTCATAAAATTGATATATTATAAATCTCATAGCAAAAAAATTTTCCATTAAATATGCCAACAATGCATTTACTGACATAAATTTTAAATGAAGATAAATGCAACACATACTCTGACGTTGAAAAAAGATTTTCAGAAAATGAAATGGTGAATATAATGGAAAATTCAAACATAACTAACTTTACACAAAATTTTCTAATTGCTAAGTGACAACACAAGTTAAAAGGTTATTTTCAAAATTAAAAAGAAATTAATGGGTGAAGACAGAAATTTTAAGGATAAAAATAATTTTCCCTATATCGTTTTTTATTATAATAGTGAAAAGTATATGATTAAATATTAACGATAGTCGTATCTTTTCACCAGGGTTATAACTGCATACAAATGAATTTATATTGTAAGATGGCCAAGTATTATTTATTCATTTACTATACCAAGTTTTAACAATGATTTTGCAAAAATCTATAAAATATACTGTAAAGTAGGTAGTTTAGAGAGGAATATGATTTCGTGAATTTAAATTATGCTAAATTTTTTTAATTTTTTTTTATGAAATCTTTTATATATAAATCAAAAAATCATTGTAATTTCGATTACAAGAAAAAAACAAAAAAATTTTAGGCTAAATATCCTAAATTTTAGAAATGATTATTATTGGGGAAATTAACTTCTCGGAAATTTGTTTTTGAACCATAATTCGAGGAATTTTTTTCTCACGAAATTAAATACAGTATAAAAAAATTAGGAAAAAGTTTCTTCTATAGACTATAGTTGTATTTATGGTCAACCGTTTTCACTTTTTCTTATTTAAAATATATAGATACTGTTTAATTTTATGTGAGATATATTGAAAAATTATAAATAAACCAAGATAGTATGATACTAAAACTTTATTGAAAAAAATATTTAAAAAATATTTTTATTTCAATAGAAACAAAGTTACAAACTAATTTAATAGAAATTTTAAAATATACAATTGGCCTAGGTTATATTAATATGTACGATTCAAAATTTATGAAAGAGGGAAGACTTGTTGTCAACAAATGAAATATTATATCCTTGGTTTATCTACGTGAAAATTTGGAAAAACGCGAAGTCTACCAAATAAATACTTTAAAATTAAACCTACGTTTAAATAGTGACGCTAAATAACCCAAAATCGATAACATAAACACTTGAAAAAAAAATATAATGGATTATAAAATAAGCATAATTATCAAGACATTATTCATTAAATTTTACAATTAATTTATAAACATATTCACAAAGTTATTCCATAATATAACTAAAGAGGAAAAATATTAAAAACATACGATATCCATAGTAGTGAAATAAAAACCATTGTATGCTTTTAGAACTTTTATGAAATCACCAGGAATTTCTGGTTCTCTTTTCGTTTGCTTCATATTCCATTGCAAGAACACATGGAAACCTCTTATTTTGTTGTAAAAGGGTTTTAAGTTAACATTGAAGCGCGATATCAATTCGTCTATTTTGCCTTAATACGTTTCAGAATAACACACTCATCATCTTTGTAAACAGATACCCTTTAATTTTAATTTTAAAATTTTAGGTTTAATTTTATCGAACATGAAGAATTTTTTAATGTAAAAAAATTTTGATACTATATAAAAAAAGATAGTTTACCGTTATAATCTTCAAAAAGCTCTACATATTTTCGTCTAGATAAATCAAGAAGTCCTTAAAAATAAGAGGTTGAAATGAGAATGATTTAATGACACAAAAATCTCAAAAAAACAATATCCTGTCCCGTTTTTTTTAATTCATTTCAATACATGAATCGTTTCATTGAAAAAAATCATTTTCACAAAAAAGCTTTAAATGAGTAAGTACAGTATGTATATGATATACAAAAATAGAAGATAAAATATAAGTACAGTAGACCCTCGTTAAGCCAGACAACTTGGGGGAGAGCGGTGTCAGACAATGCCAAACGTCCGACTTAAACAGAAATTATAACAAATCAGACGAGTTATTATTTATTCATGCCTAATAATATAAAATATTTTGAAATTGAACTTTTTTTTCTAATATAACATATATTTAAAAACAATTTTAAAAAATTGAGCAATTTAAATATCAAAAGAATAAAGTCCGCCTGTAGATGGTTGAAGAGAGTTTGATTCTGTAGCTCTGACAACTGGCTTAAAAAAGGAATAAATCTTTAATTGTTTTCCTTGTATGTGTTGTCTTTGAATGATCATATCTCTCAAAGATCGTAAGTGTGGGTAATACTGGTTGTTTTCTTCGTCTGCAATTATATCAATGTACGTTATGATAGTATCAAGGGCTTCTCGAACTGCTGAAAGCTTTGGAATTTTAACATCCAAATCATTTTCTTCATTATCCTCCTTTGTATCACCATTTAAGAACTTCTTCGGCTATTTCTTCATCTGTCATAACATGATGACCAAGATCTTCTTCTGTTTCTTCTAGCCACTCTCTTACATCTTCTAAAGAAACATGTTCCCCCGCTCTTTTGAAGAGACAATGAAAATCATTTGGCTCAAAACCTTCAAAATCGTACTCAACATCATCAGTATCATACAGAAGTTTTTCCATGCGTTGGCCAGGGTTGTTGCTAACGTCTTTCCATGCAGCTGCAATATTGAAAAGGCCCCTTTTATGTTGTAGTTCCTGATATTTCAAATATGCTGAATTCAGTGGTGTTATTCAATTTTTTATGAAAATCAATCAAATCAGTCAAAAAATTGATCTAAATGTGACAGCTCATCTCAAAAAGGAACTTTTTATTTAAATAATTATATAAAGTTTTTTACACATGTATACCCATTTTCAAATATGCTGAATTCAGTGGTGATATTCATTTTTTATGAAAATCAATCAAACCTGTCAAAATTTGATCTAAATGTGACAGCTCATCTCAAAAAGGAACTTTTTATCTAAATAATTATATAAAGTTTTTTACACATGTATACCCATTTTCAAATATGCTGAATTCAGTGGTGATATTCATTTTTTATGAAAATCAATCAAACCTGCCAAAAAATTGATCTAATTGTGACAGCTCATCTCAAAAAGAAACTTTTTATCTAAATAATTATATAAAGTTTTTTACACATGTATACCCATTTTAAAATATTCTGAATTCAGTGATGATATTCATTTTTTATGAAAATCAATAAAACTGTCAAAAAATTTATCTAAATGTGACAGCTCATCTCAAAAAGAAGCCTTTTATCAAAATAATTATATAATGTTTTTTACACATATATACCCATTTTCAATCATTCTGAATTCAGTGGTGATATTCATTTTTTATGAAAATCATTCAAACCTGTCAAAAAAGTGATTTATATATGACAGCTCATCTCAAAAAAGAAACTTTTAATCTAAATAATTATATAATGTTCTTTACACATATATACCCATTTTTAAGTATGCGTATTTCAGTGGTGATATTCTCTCTGGTAATTATTTTCTTAATTTATTTAATAAACCAACTTTAGGTGTTTAATTCACTCAAAATATTTCATTCTACAGTAACTTATGTAACTCGATAGGACCTCCATCTTTTTGGCTACAAATTCGTTATCGGCTCGTAGTCTCTACGTCATATTATAATTTACAGTATGTAATTTTGCTATTCATTCTATGATGATCTTTTCTTGGTAGCTCTTTTTTCATTAGAAATTTTTATTCTTCAATGTATGTTTAAAAAAATTTTTATAATGATAAAAGTACTTTTTTTCTTTCTCAAAGCATTCTGATTAAAGAATCTTCTTAATGATCTTAGTCTTTTTTTTTATCAGTATCGTGTATTTTATCAACAGGCCTGAATATTTATCAACTAATCTCAGTTCAAAGGTTTTTTTCTGATGAATCATTCGTGATGTTCATTTTTCAATTACAAAAAGTTGTCCAAGTTCTTCATCTAAAAGATTCTCTCTTTGACGCAAAACGAAAAAGATGGACAAATTCAATTTAAATTGAAAAATATGATAGTGACTAAATTCTCACATATTGGCATCTGCGCCATTTTTGATAAATTTCACCTATTCTAAATTTTCAGATTTCCCACCCATCTTAGCTAAATGTTAATTGTAATCCTAGATGATAAGCTAGGATTTATATATTTTTCATTTGTAAAAGAAGAACTTCTTTTTCACATTCAAAATCTTTTTTCAAGCATCTAATATTATATAATTGAACCACTTCCTAGTTCATTAGAACGTGGTAGATCTTCCATTTAGTCAAGATACATATTTTTTTTTATTTATTTGTTTTGATCACATGTTCTTTTTTCAATTACTTTTCAACTTGTTTCCTTCTCTAATACAAATTTTCAAAGATTTTATAATACGTTTTGTTTTTTTTAATAAATATTTCATACTCAAGATGATTTTAGAAAGTATTATAAGCCAAAATATACAAAAAAAAGTATATTTTTACTATATACCTAATATGCAGCCATTTTTTTAAATTTTTTTACAGAACTGATTTTCAGGCATACATTACTAATTCAATTGCCACTTCGAGATATTTTTTAACCGTATTATTCAAAATCCAGTACAGAAATAAAATAAGCATAGTCGATTTGGTATAAAACAGATATTTTATTTTTTTGAAAATATTTTTGAAGACAGTATCTAGAAGTAAACCGCAAATCTGATTGAACCTTTCAGATATTTTAAAACCATAAATGCCAAACCTGAGTCCAAAAATGAAACCAGCATCTTCCATTTGGCATAATAACAGATATTTATTTAAATTTCAAAAATATTTCTCTAGACATTAGACGTAAATCGAACATTTGATTGACACTTTCAGACATTTAAAACCTCTAAATGCAAAAAATGATTTCAGAAATAAAAATTATCATGGTCGAATTGGTATAAAAAAAATATATTTCATGTAAAATTAGAGAGAATATTTTGGGATATAGTTTTCAGGCATAAACCGCAAATTTGATTGACACTGCAGTAAAACCTCTAAAGTCTAAATGCGAAAACTGTGTTCAGAAATTAAATCATCATGATCTATTTGCTATAAAAAATCAATATTTTTGGAAGCAAATTTTAGAAGTAAACGCAAATTTGATTGATACTTATAGGTATTTTCACATTCAAACTGCAAAAATTTAGTCCATAAATTAAACTAGCATGGTTGATTTGGTATAAAAACATATATTTAATTGTAAAATTTGAATGAATGTTTTTGGAGACAATTTTTAGAAGTAAACCGCAAATTTGATTAATACTTATATGTATTTTCACATCCTAAATGTAAAAAATGAGTTCAGAAATGAAAAAGTATGATTGATTTGGTATAAAAACATATATTTCATCTAAAATTGAGAGAATATTTTTGGAGATAGCTATTAGAAGTAAACCGCAAATTTGATTGACATTGACAGATATTTTAAAACCTCTAAATGTGAAAAATGAGTTCAGAAATGAAAACAACATGATCGATTTGGTATAAAACATATATTTTATGTAAAATGTGAAGGAATGTTTTTGGAAACAATTTTTAGAAGTAAACCGCAAATTTGATTAACACTTATAGGTATTTTCAAATCCTAAATGTAAAAAATGAGTCCAGAAATGAAAACAGCATGACCGATTTAGTATAAAAACATACATTTTATGTAAAATTTGAAGGTATATATTATTAGATATATTTTTGATCAATCAAAATTTTGATTGACATTTTAAAAAAGTAGGCATGATTATTGAAAAAATTAAATATATAAAGTGTTATGCGTTCCAAACTGTATATAATTATAAATTTTCAGGATATTATATAATATAGATCCTAAGTTATAAGGTTAAGTACAGATAATGTCAAAATTTTGCTGAAAAATTTTAATTTTTGATTTTGATTGACAGTTTTGGACATGAAAGGGTCATTCAACTACCATGAAAATGATTTCAAAAGATGCAGCTAGCGATTTTAGGAAAAGTCACAAAATTTGAAGGGATATGATTCAGCCAATTTTCTATAATTAATTTTTTAGTGAAGGGGGTGGGGCGTTTTACGCCCCCAGCAATAGGGTTAATGTTCAATCGCTTATTATAATTTAGTTGTTTTATCAAGTGCATTTATACGACTCATTTTATAAATAAATAGAATTAGCATATCAAATTGGAAATCGTTTCCTCACATTGCCATAAAACATAATAAATCTTGATTTCTTTTACATATGGTTGAGCGAAGATTTAAACTATACAAAAATATTCTATTTTTTTAGTAGATACTAGATAAGACTAACCTTTCTTGTTAAAAATAAAATATAAGAGCAAAAGGAACAAAAAACTATCATTATGAAAATTGTAAAAATACTTACCATTGATATTTGACTAGAGAACAAAAAATATTTTTAAACATAAAATATAAGACAAGATGCTTAAATTACTTTTATAGCAAAACACTTGGCATTTTTAGTTTCTAAGGCGCTTCTTTTAGCTGGCACGCTATTTTGTAAAATAGTTTCAAGTTTTGTCTTTATAACATTAAAGCTAGAGTCATTTAATAACTAAAAATATATTCTAATTAAAAAAAGAAAGAAAATTAAGCAAGGAGTTTACATACATTGTAATAGACTTCAAAAAGTGGACTTTCATAGAGTTTAAGGCACTCTCTAAGGGAGGGTATATTCTCCACAATTTTTTGTAGATAGATAGCAGCACCTATTTTAGCATCTATCGCAAAGATGTCCTCCTTAACGAAAACAAAAACTGTAAAACTAAAAGCTCGTGAGTCGTGAGTCTTATAGAAGAGAAGAGGTTTTAACGCAAAAAATACCGTCTTTGGTTTTCGAATCAGCAGAGCAAGCATGTGCTCTAGATCATTGAAGTTCGTTAAAATATCGAGTAGTTTATAGAAAGAGGATTCATTTGAAAGAATGTCATTAACTGACATTTGCCTTAGTTTAATGGTATTTTCATCTTGTGGAGGCTATTTATTCAACATTTTACAAGCAGTGTAAATAAAAAGTTTAGAAAGAGTTAGATTCAACCTGGAGAATGTTCGCTCTGAGCAATCTTGCGCCAGGAATAGTTTTGGTAAAGTTCAGTGTGTTGAATAGCGAAGGCCCGTTTAAAGGATCACAATTATTGATCAAAAGTTCCAAATTTTTGACTGTGTATGAATCTTTGTTAAAAAAAGAGCATGAATCAAGACTAAGATAAATTATGTAGGTAAAAAAGTTTATTAAAAATAGAATTTTATATATTCTTGGTACATGGGTGTCACACTGGTACTCAAAATTTCATTGTTTTTTTTTCAAATTTCATAATCAAGATCGGGTATTTTTGTAATGAATACACTCGTTATCGACAAAAATGTGATGGTATTTCACTAAAATGCATTTCAAAATTATCTATATATTACTCGTTAATTAATAAAAAAAATACATTATTCAATAAAATTAACCTGACTAAAACATTATTAAGTATTATACTTTTCAAAATTATACAAATTAGAGTACATATTGTTTCTGGTTAATCCTCTTAGGGATTTTATAATATTTAGAATTAAATAAATTAAACTGTTCATACTTTAACAAAAAACCAGTTCATACTTTAACAAAGTAAACAAAAACTAGTCTGAATTTGATAAATTTTTGAATTTGAAGGATTCGATACTTCCAAAGACGCTTCATCAATGTAGGTAAAAAACGCCAAAGGTATTGCATTTTTAGAAACTTTGGCTCTTGCTATGCTGATCCTAATGACAGGGTGAAATGAAGTATGTTTCTCTGACTGACAAGTAATAATATACTTTACTAATATAAAAATTTAGGCTACACTTAATGTGTTTCTTAATAGTGATATAATTAAAATAAAGAATAATTCATCTAGATAACAGCTTAATTGCAAACTTACTAAACATTTATTTAAGTAAATAGGTATATGTTCCTTCAGATATTATCTACTAACTAAATAAAATACTGACTTATTTACTTTTAGCCAAGTAACGATATATAATAGAACAGTTAATTAGTTCATTATTAAATGGTTAGTCCCATAGTTAGTTGAAAGCAATCGTTGTGTAGTTGAAAGAAATGCAAAATTTTGGATGAAATCAAGTCTAATTAAGAAAATATGGAAAGAAGCAAAGGATTATGCAAAACTACCAATGAATACAGTTTTCTCGCTTCCTTCATATGTTACTTTGAATGTTTTAGGCATATAAACTGTGTTGTAAGCATGTTCCAGATACTTCAATAGAGCTGCAAGTGCTGATACACAATAAAATCTAAAATTATAATATTTACACGTCATAAACATGTTAAAAAAGATACAATTGGATATTACTTTGACTTAATTTCAAATTTAACATTTTCATATTCCGGCATTAAATAATGGTCAATGTACCAAGAGCCTTTAGTTTCATTGAAAAATTTTCTGTGAACCATTTTTATTTCTGCTCTAGAAAATTCACTTATTACCTTGGACAGAAGATCATTAATAGAATCTAATTTGTTGGGTGTATACACCATTATTATCTAAAGAGAGTAAAAGATTGAAAATATATAGTAAATAAAGATTAGAATTCACATTTAAATCAAAAATATTAAAAATTTATTCAAACTTGTATATTTGAATTAAAACTTGAAACAGAGATGAATGAAAAAATTTATTTTACTACTAGTCAAACTTAAAATAAACTAATAGTGCTTATTTAGATGAATTTTACAAAGAATATACAACTTAAATCATTTTTAATATATACTAAACAAATTGAAATAATATAAGAAATTGATAATGAAAGTGTAGCATTTAATTCATCCCTAAAGAAACAATTATCCACTATTCAATGTTAATCAACAGATCACAATGATTTTCAAGAAAATATATTACTCTGCCTTTATTAATTGTAAATTCTTTTTTTTTCATATGGCACATTAACATCACTCTATCTAAATAGAAGAAATATTTTTTATTTTTTCGTAGAAAGGGCATATTCACACAAATTAATTCAAAGATTAGTTTCATATAATTTATAACTGTTCACATAGTTTTGCATTCGACTTTTAAAATATTTTGAGTTCTACTAGCACTTATCTGAGTAGGTGAGACTTTCTCTCATTTATTAACTTTTCTTAACAAATATTCATTAAAAAATTTTTTATCAAAATTTCCAATGAAAGAATAGCTAATTTAGGGACTATCTTTAAATAAGGTTCAATTTTGAATCTGCTAAGAAGTATGGGAAGATTTATAAGAACTACTAGGAATTCATGTAAAATTCCTGCCGTCTCTGTTTCTAAAAGCATATTGATATTCACAACCCAAAAAATTGTATGAAAAATGATCTTTCTCCAGAGTTTAAAAAGAATAGAAACATGATTAATAATTAATCCATTACAAAAAATGTTTACTAAATGGGAAAAAGTTTTTTATCTCTCAAAAATGCTATATATATAGTGATGTAGTCAAAAACTTTTATTTAGAGAATTCAAATTTGTAAAAGGATTATTCGAATTTTCGATGAGAGAAGCGAAATTAAAAAAACCTGGTCAAAACGTCCGAAACCAAAACGTCCCAAATCCAAAACGTCCGAAAACCGAAACGTCCGAAAACCAAAACGTCCGAAACCAAAAGGTCCGAAAATTAGATTAACAGTATCTGAACCCTAAAAAACATTTTTTTTCAAGAATCAAAATCATTGAGGAAAAAAACTGAAAAATTGAGCACAAAACTTTTTTTATTTAAAAAAAATCTATTTTTAGTTTTTTAGTTTAAAACTTTACACATTTTATAATTAAATGAAAAATGCACTATAATCAAGCGTGTCTTTTTACTGGAATAGATAAAAATTCATTCCAATCTCTTAAAATCCATTCAAATCGTGTAGTTTTTCCTTTGATTTTTGATAGCAAGTCTAAATTTCAAAGTCTTGCAAATTCAACTAATTAGTATAACTTTTTCCGAGACTTTTTCCCAAAATTGGGTTATATATTTTAAAATCATAATCTTCAGAAGTGTTTAATTTTAAAATGAATTTTTTTTAGCCAAATTCATTAAAATACAAAAAAAAATTGGTTTCGGACGTTTTGGTTTTCGGACGTTTTAGTTTTCGGACGTTTTGGTTTCGGACGTTTTGACTATGAACCATTAAAATGTCATTAAAAAATATTAACGATCTAATCAACAAAAACTTATGCAAAAACCGACACTCCAATTACAAAAAACGCAAATATAGGCAGCAAAAATTGCAGTTGACACTCAAAATATGAAAATTGAAAAAAGGAATGAAAGCAAAATTGCATAAAAAGTAACCTCGCAAGGACATAAGACCAGAAGTTTAGCTAAAGTCCTTGTGTACGTTATGTTGTCAGGAAATTGTGCTAAAACAAGATGAGGTGATAAAAGGTTTATGCTTGCTATTCCTATTTCACCCTTAGCATGACCTCTTCCTTCAACAACAGCTAAAAAGTTGAATAAATTTTACATTTAGTATTGTAACATTTTTTCGTTTTACCTGCTATGACTTGCGAATCAAAATTTGACAAAACTCCACTTCGACTTGTATCACTTTTAAATCTTTTAGATGATACATCTCTTGACTTAGAGCTTGGTGTTTTAGATCCAAAATAGTTATGCTTTGAACTCGTAGTATTTCCAAATACTTTCTTCAGCTTCAAAATTGAGCTGATTTTTCTAAATAAACGTATTAGTTTGTTAATGTTTAATGATGCAGTAAAATCATTCTTATTATTCAAAAAAAGAAGATATGGAAATTCACATTAACTTAGTCAAGTTTGAATACTTATTAACAGTGTTAAATACAATACTAGATATTGAATCATCCTATGGTCGGAAAACTCGGTCTCCGAAAACTTGATTGCAGAATACTCTAAAGTCTAAATAGAAAATTATATCTTATAATTTACTTAGTTAAATATTTAGTTAGCTATAATAGTTATAAATAAATATAACTACTCATTATTATAACAGTATTATAACTATTCAAGTTCAATTCAATAGTTTTACAGTCATTCACATATAATAGTTTCTATATAGTCAACTGAGAGCCCCAGTTTTTCTCAGAACGAATTTTCTGAGACAGAGTTTTCATGTTTTTTCTACGAATATTCTTTACTATTTTTCTACACTTAATATAAATATTATGTCTCGATTAATCTTAAGTATAAGCAATTGTACATTTTATTTGTCTTTCTGAAGCCCTGCACAGCATTTTTCCAAATTTTTCAAAATCTTCCAGGAGACTAGATAAAATTTCATTTAATATTGTTTTAAATAGAGATAAAATGATTTAATTATTAAATGAAACAGTTATAGTAAATTTTTGCTTAACGCAGGAACTGCTTTTTACCACATCAGGCTTTACTTTATAAGAGCTATCCTTATTAACCTTAATTTTTGTTTCCTATTTCAAAAGTTTTGCTGACTTTTCTCATAACTACAATTTCTCGTTGCTGGGATTTTATATGCAAGATTAAATAAAGAAGTGAAAGTATCGATTGGAAAGATTTTTAAAAATTAATATTATACAAAATTGCCAAACTTCAATGATACAAAAAGAGACTGAAAATATTTTTCATTCAAAGCATATTTGGTAGATGAAAAGGAGGAAGACTTAAAATTATGTTGAAAACGCATATTAGACAAAAATCAAGGATTAGCTATTTATTAATCTAAACTACATTTCATTTATAAGCTATAATTAGATCATCTAACTTAACTTAAAGAAAAAAGTATTGTGTTCGGTATATATATACTAGCCTTTTAATTTAAATGATCTTAGATTTTAAGGCGAGTTGGAGTTAATGTAAATTTGTATTTAAGATACTAACGAAAATTTTTTTAATTGTAAAACGTTAGGAAACTGTATTTTTAACATTCTTTAGAGTAAATAGTAAATATCAAGCAAGTAATATTTGAATAAATAAGTTTGCATATTTAAAAAAATTATGCTATATGTTGAAAAATGAAGAAAATGTCCAAAAATAAAGACTATAAAATTTAAATATATATTCGATGAAAAGCTCAAATAGTAAAAAAAAATTTGAGACTATTATTCACAAATATATGCATGAAGTGTTTTATATTTAACCCTCGCAAGACGGACCATTTTAGACTATCTCGGAAGACGGATCTATGCCGTAAAACTCCCAAAAAAAATTTTAAGTAAAAGCTTCAAATTTTGACTCTATTGTCAATAACTTTTTTTGATATTTTCAAAGATATAATTTTTACTGTCTTATTGCTTTTATTATGTTTGTTATAGAAATTTTCACCAAAATAGTTAACGCCATCTATATTTTTTTTCTGAAAAATACCACTAGACTTTTAAGATGGAGTATTTTTGACTAACTCAGAAGACGGATCTATGCCTTAAAACCCCAAAAAAATTTTCAAAAAAAATTTGTTTTTCATTATGTTCAATTATTAGCAAAAAAAAATAATTTTTTTTGTGCATTTTTTTCTCAATACACTTAGTTCATGTATTTTTTGAAAAATTAACGCCATCTATTCAAAAAGAAGAAGAGTATTCCTTAATTTTTAAGTATCATTTGAACGTCTGGAATTTACTGGAAGTTTAACACTTTTCATAAGTAAAATCCAATAATTCACATAAATCTTTTAGTGAAATCTATTTGTAAACACATTTTTTGTTGATGAGAAAAAGCATGAAGCTAACTAGCAGAGAAAAGATTCATAATAAAACATATACAAGCTGTTGATTTATATATGAATATTACATAGTATAAAATTGCATACGGAATCATATAAAATTGAAATTTGGTTATGTATGTGCAATATTTATATCGATACTTTACATGGATCGTTTATTTACATCCCGTAATTTATGTAAATGGGCAAATAATAATGGTTATACTCTTTGTGGAACTGTCAGAGCTACACGAAGATTTATGCCCCACATAATCAGACCTAGTTATTTGAAAGACTTGAAACTTGCTGAGTATGAAAGTAAATTTTTATACAGCGAACATGCATCGCTTACTGAATATATACCTCACAAACACGCAAGAAAAAACTTCAAAGTGGTGTATATCATTTCATCGCAGCACCTTGGTAAAATAGAGGTGGTAGGAGAACGAAGTAAGCCAGAAACTATTTTAGAATACAATAAGTTTAAATCTGGAGTTGACATTGCAAACAAGATGCGTATAGAGTTTACATGTTACAAACCTTCAAGAAAATGGCCGTTTTTACTTTTTTGCAACTATCTAGACATTTTAGCTCACAATAGTTGGATAATTTTACGGCATAATTCTCCTTAACAATTTCCATCAACTCGTAAAAGTGGGAGAAAGTATTTTTGCGAGATCTATCTTTGAAGCTTAGCGAACTTTCCATGAAAGTGAGGCAAAACGATCCTTTTACGCATAGTGTGACAAAAGATTTGATTTTTCGGCATTGAAGAAGATTTTGTTGTCCCCACAACATTCACTCGCGGTTATTGTTATGTTTCCTCATGCAAGCCGAAAAAAAGAAGAACTAGAAAATGCTATAGATGTAAAAAGCCCATATGTAAAATTCATACAAATTTTTTCTGTCATAATTGCTCATAGTTTAGAATTTTTGAAATTGTATATGCTTAATTTTTATTCTTACTTTAGAAAATAAAGTATTGCTTTATATATTTTTTTTTAAATAATCATTTTTTTCAGAAGTTTTTTTTCTAATTGGGCTTTTTTATTTAGTGAAAAAATAACATAAACAAGAATACATGAAAACTATGAAAAAATCAATCTAAAATACGGAAAGACAAAATATCATTGTTCAAACAAAATAGTCTTTATCCAAAAATCTAATATTTTTCATATCAAGATATTTTTCCCTGTATAAAATCTTTGTTATTCTAAATGTTAACAACCTAAAAGATCATAATTTATAATGTTTTAACTACTTCAAAAAAAAAATATTTAAAAAAAATATGAGAATCATAGTTTTTTCAATTTTTTAAAGATTTTCTGGTGGCGTTAATTTTTTTGTTTTTTCCATGTATGGGCTAATTTGTTTTTTCAGTAAATAAAAAACAGCTAAATTTGTTATTTCATACATAAATACATAAAAGTATACACTTTCTTATAGTTCAGCCTCTTATAACTTCTTTATAGTACCTAAAATCAGCTCCCCTCCCTGTAGTTAGAGTCTGGTTCAGGATTGCACATATGGTAATAGATACTACATCAAACAAAGTGAACAATTTTTTTTGATATGTCGATTATCTCAACTAGATATTTAGTGCAAAAAAAGCTTTAACTCTACTCATCTATTCTCACAACACATTTAACAACAAACTTTTTAGAAATATATTACAAGTGAGTATTTTACTCAATTACTAATAAATTTCCAGAAAATGAACAAAAAATTTTCATGTCAATAATAGATTCTAAAACTTATAAAACACTTAATTTGAGCCCCAATGGTTGTTAGGGTGTACCTCTCAGCTTAAAAGTTGAAGGTCGGGGGTTCGATCCCCAAGGCTCCCAAATCTTATGATAAGCCAAGTGCCAGCTTTCAAGTTTTGACAACTTAGGAGCTACGTCAATTCAACAAACAACAACAACAACACTTAATATTAAGATAGTTAAAAAATCTAAATAGATCAAAATGTTCGGTAATAAAAATTAATAAATAAGAAAATATTATTAAAACCTAACAAACAATTTAAAAATATTATACTATATCTAAAAATAAGCATAAAAATAACAAAATATGAAAAGTAATGTCAATGGCTCTAAAATCCTTCCTATTCGAACTATTTATATGTATGTGTATGTACCAGGGTAATAAAATACAACATATGAGAATATGAAGGCTGCTGAAGTAGATATAATATAAATATTTATTTCCAAGCTGGGAAACTTTAAAAATATTATTGCCAACGGAAGCTTTCCATTTTAATACCAGTGCCACACTTAACATGGCAGTGATTAAATTTTTTGATTCATAAATTTATACACTTTTGTGCGTGCAATTAATCACTGAACTCAATCATAATCTAATCAGAAAAAATTAGTTTCCTAAGCTTATTAATTATAGTGAGATGAGGTAAAAAGGTCTTTTGTATGCGAACGAAGTAATATTTCTATAATTTTTGGAGACACAAATATATTTTCCAATTTATCACATAATACTTTTTGAAAATTACAAATTCACTCCAAAAATACTTTGACAAAATAAAATTTTATTCACGAAATAAGGTAGGTAATGAATATCACAATAACTAAACGTGGAAAAGAAAAAGGCAAGTATAATTAATTCGACAATAACACAATGAAAGTAAGATGCAGAACAGTGAGTAAGAAGTTTATTCATTGAAAAAGCATTTAAAATAAAAAGATTAGGCACACATAACTTAAAAAGTTAAACATCATTTATGCACAAAATTGTTGCTATATTTTATGAAAAGAGTTTTAAAGTTCAAGATCATTTATGTTATAGCAATGAATTGAGGCTTGAGTTTCCATCTATAGTTGTCCATTTTAGGTGTGTTAATAATATTTTTGTATATATATAAAGCAAAAATGAGATTTTGTTTTAGAATTGCAAAAAGGGAATAGACAAAGTGATAATAACTAATTCATCGAGATTTTATATATTATTTTAGTTTGTTAAAAGTGAATTAAAACTTTCGATTTAAATAAAGCGTTATTTAGTTTTTGAAATATTTAAATATATTTTTGCTGAGAAAAAAATAAGTGAAAAAGTTGAGATTCTATCCAGAATTAAAAACCAAAAAGTATAAACAAACATCTTTTTCACACCTCTTCTTTAGCTCCTTTCTATTTTGGTACTTTCTTTTATCTCTCCCCCCCCCCCCCACTCTAAAAATATTTTTTTAGTGAATGATTTACTTTTTTACTGCTTCATCAACATTTCTCTGATTATTTTATATTATTTAGATTTTTTTGGAGTTGGAAGGAGATAACAGAGATATATAATTTCACTTTATATATATATATAAATTTTCCGAAAATATTCTGCTGAAAAGATTTTCTTCCAATTTTAGAAAATATCGTCTGCTTTTTTTTTAATTTTTTAGAATGAGGGGGGGGGGGGAGAGATAACAGAAAAGTACCTCTATTTTTATCTAATTGATTCATCATTTTTTTAAATCTTTTGCTTATAGGCTCTATCTTATGCAATACATTGTTTTTTAATTAGTCAGTTTAGTTATTTTAGTGTTAAGCAAGTTTCTGATTTCTGCCCTAATTATACATTTGGATATTATAGAGTTAACCATTAAACCAATACAAACTAATATTATTAATAACATTTAAAAATAATCTATTTTATTTTTTTTCGTCATAAATAAATTTCATGTTTCCTTTATTAAGTTTAAAATTCTAGAGTTTAAATATACAGTAAATCTTCTCTCTGCAATAATTTGAGTATAGAAGTTATGAATAATAAAAGAAAACAAAAAATACGCTATAGATTTGTAATCAGTCATGTCAAAAAACACATTTGACAAGGAGGCATCGAGTAAACAAATAACTTATGTATAGAAGTCAAGAATAATGAAAAAAAGATAAATTACGCTGCATATTTGTATAACGAACACTTGCAAACTTACTGAAAGTAAAGCAACGTCTACAAAGTTGTCAAATTATATTTATATTTTCGCTGAAATGTCCTTCGGCCAAATGACCGGTCACATCTTGCTAGTCGAAAGATATGCCAGACAATGAAGTAAATTCAAGCACAAGAGATGTGTTTGAAAATAGCTCACAAGTAATAACTACAACAGATGTCCTTTTATTGAATATCTATGGAAGAATAGAAAGAGATAATTGCTCAGCTTTGAATGATATATAAAAGGTAGCATACGTAGGCTTTTGTATGTAATATATAAGTTACACTTGGTTAGTAAACTATTTACACATTTTAATATCATTGTGTTTTCAGCTTGAAACTTCATCTACTTTATTTGTTTAGAATGTCTAAACCTAACAGAAAAGATTGATGTCTTTCTGATAAAATAAAAATTATTTCTGAGTATGAAAAGATAAACATAAGTTATTTTTAGCGTTGGATATTCTCCGATACAACAAGCAATAAAACGTAAAGACAAATACAAAGCTGCTTACGAAAAGAACATTCAGTCAAATAGAAAACGGGGTTGTGCAGGCTTAAGAAGTGAAGATTTGGGAAAATCTGTTTGTGCTTGATTCCAAAAATCTAGATCATACCCATTTCTGGTGCAATGTTACAAGTAAGAGCAAAAATCACGAATGAGAAATTGAATTAAACTGATTTTAACGCGTCCTAAGGATGGTTAGATAAATTTAGAAAAAGACACATTAGTTTTATTATTGTTAGTGAAGAAAATGGTGAAGTTAATCCTAAATGTATTGTTGATTGTAAATCTAAATGTCCTCACTTATTAAAAGATTTTGTTCCAGTTGATATCTTAAATATTGACGAAACTGGTCTCAACTAGAGAGCTTTGTCTAGACTTGAAGTGGAAAAAAATTAATAAATAAAGACCCACAGTATGTTTATGTTGTAATTTGTTGCACTTTAGCATGGAAACCACGCTGCTTTCAAAAATATAACATAAAAACAACACTTAAGTGGTTTGAAAATAGAAAAGCCTGGATGACATCTTTAATTTCTGATGAATGGATGCAAAGTTTTAACAAACAAATACAAATGCAAAAGAGAAAAGTGATTTTGTTATTGGACAATGCTACTTCTCATAGTAATAAAAAGTATAGCAATGTAAAAATATTGTTTCTTCCAGCAAACTCTACTTCTGTTTTGCAGCCTTTAGATCATATCATTTATTAAAAGTTTCAAAACTTACTATCGGCTACGACTTTTAAGAAATGTTCTTCTTAATAGTAAAAAGGCTGAAACTAGCAACAACTTGTAAAATCGTTAATGTTTTAGAAATAAGATATAAGTCTTCAAATAGCTTAAAGTGTTTCAAAGCATGTGGAGCTGTCGATAAAAAAAGTCAATATTGAACATGGAGAAAATGAAATTGATGATAAACTTAATAATCTTATTTTCTAAAAAAAAACAGACAAAAAATCCGTAATGAATATATTCAGTTTGATCAACATGAAAATGTATATGAGCAACTTTCAGATAATTTACAAGACGAAGAAATGCTAAATCAACTTGAAAAACCTTTCGATGAAGATTCATCTGAAGAAGAAGAAGAAAACAAAGAGGGCTCTAAGTGGCTGAAGAAATCACTGATATTATAAAAGCTGTTTATTGCACTAAAAAAATTATTTTGTGGAAAAATGAATTTCATGAAAGAATACATAAGCTACACGGAAGATAGTTTGAGTAACAAAGCTTTAGAAGCAACGTTTAAAAAACTCAAACAAGCTTCAATAACTTCATATATTAAAAAAAGTTAAATCGGCAATTCTCTCATATTTTAAATAAAATAGTTTGGTTTTTGTATCTTATAAAATAATTTGCAATTCTAAAGTTTTAGAAACCCCTCTAAGGACAATTACTTAACCCATTTAAGACCAAGTAAAGCAGACGACTTTAGTAATTCCTATTTAATTCCATTTAAAGTAAGAATTCGTCTGCGTTCCTTTTGGGAACATTGGTCGTAAATGGGATTTTACTGTATATTTCATAATGTAAGATAAAGACTCCAAAAAGAGTTTATGCTCAGAATGCTCTATATTATTATTTAATTGTAATTTAAAAGTTTGAAAATATATTAATTACAATCAGGCCCAAGGATAAGGGGCAAGAGGGGGTTTGACCCTTGAAACTCCTTTGAAATATATATACTTTCTAATAGTCCTGGCCCCATTAAAATAGGTTCCCCCCCCCCCGGCCTGTAAATGAAGTCTAGCGACAGAGCTGGTTACAATGCATAAAAACTAACAAAAGTTATTTCCTGTTATAATGTCAACTTTATTATAATGCTAAAATGTTTTAGCACTTAGACAACAGTTACATCATAAATGAAATATTTTTAAAATGACTTAAATTTATTAAAGATTGTTAAATTACTTTGAGGGCGTCAAATTTTTTGAAGTTCTACTTTTCAAAGAAGAAACTTGAGTGTAAAAACTACTAGATGTTTTCATTTCAAAGTATTTAAAATGAAGCAATACGATAAATAGCAGACGAAGTAGATTATTAAATATTAGATTAGATTAAGTATTTAAATAAACATAAAAAATGCGCTTGAAAAATTATACTTTTTTTAAACAAAATCATTATATTAAATTTTTTATTTGTTAGGAAAGATATTTAATACATTAATCAATTATTCAAGGTTTATATCATTTACAATCTATGTTATTTTAATTAAGTTATCAAACCAGTTAATGATATTTCGAGTTTATTTGATATGAACAGTTTGTTTTAATGCAATATAAATTTAATTTAAAATTAAATACTTAAAATTTATTTATAATAAGTTTAGAAATATGATTAAGTATGTATAACATTTTCGTAATATATTAAGTTTTCAGATTATAAACGCCATTTTTTTCAATGCAGTAGATCTAAAAATGTAAAATATAATAAAAGTCATAGATAAAAAAAGAAGAAGAATTATACATTCAAAACTTCAGGAAGTACATTTTCATTTAAAGCGAAACCAGTTGAATCAGCGTGATTAATAAAGTGTTGAAGAGGAGCAAGGCAAGAATTGAATGAGTTGAACGTTGAAAGAACAAATTGACACATTAGATTAAATTCTTCATTTTCACTAATTTTCCAAAATGCGAACCAATTATCACTTATATTTTCATCCTAGAAGAAAGGAATTATAAGTTATAAACAAATAAAATTAGTATATATTTACAATTTAAGGTAATCTGTCATTATCAGCGCTTAAAACTTGTATTCTTTAAATGAAGTCTGATTCAATGATTTGATTGGTGAAGACCATCTTGGGACCCTTCTAGACCTTTCCCTGTACATTCTGTATCAGGAGAACATGGAAATACAAGAACAAAATACTTTTGTTGCTTTTGTTTTTAGTTAAAACTTTTACAAACATGTTACCAACATCGTAAAAACCCACACGAGGTCATTTAGTTTCATCCATTTTTTTGGATTATAAGTGATCAGTCATCAAAATTAGGTATGATTTTTAGACACTTTCACTTGATAATATAACAAGCCGGTAATGTTGCACTATCCGTGCATCGATAAAAAGCCAATTGCATTGGAAAGACGTTTATCGATGCACGGATAGTGCAACATTATCAACAAGCCTTTTCATTATATCAAAATCAATCCTGGAGCCGTTTCAAGGTTCTATTTCTACATGGTAATGGTACCGTAGGGTGTTTTCATCGAAAAGGCACAATTGCGCCGCTTGTATCGAACTATGAGGAAAGCAAGCTTGATGTAGGATCGAACCCAGGACCTTGAGTTATCGAATCCCGCATCTAACCAACCATACTCACGCCCCTAATGCAAGTGTTAAAATACCAAGAATAAATTACTTCTCGGACTCAATTATCTCATATGGGTTTCCGACAATGTCAGCAAAGCATTAGTTTTAGCCCCAAAAACGAAAGTAACAAAATTTTTTTGTTCTTATAGTTCTATGATAAAAATTAATGATAAAAGAATTCATTTTAATTTTGAAGAAATTTTTACTGAAAAGTTTTTGTTGTTGGAGTTTGATTTCCTTATGAAAAATTATATCGTTTACATACACTCAGTTAACTAGATGAAGAATTCAATAACTATATCTATATGCAGTGAATTGGAACAACGGTGAAGGATAATTAAACTGTGTAAACAAATCACGACTTTAGAATCGCTATAAACTAATCAAACTTGTGCCATATCAATTTTACATTATTTGATAAAATATGTACAACTAAGCCTGAAATGGAATCACTAAACATGTATGTTAACTAGCTCATAGACAAAATCAATAGTTTTGTCGTCGTTTAATTATATTTAAATTGTTAGTATTCAATGCCTCTACAACGATGATTGCTCATACATGTTGCATTTTTACCCACTAACACTGGGTCTACACATAAACATAGAGGAATGAATAGATGAAAAAATTAGTGTGAAGGAAACAACCTTGATGATTTTAATAGCTTGAAAGCCGGTGACGCTGAGTAAAAGTGAAGCAAAATCAGATCTTTCATCGTAAGAAGGCCTATCATCTATGAGGCCAAAGTCTTCAGTTGTGCGAACAAGATGAGGCATTTTTTGTTGTACATCAGCGATCAAATTGCTTTCATGCATTATGCGTTTGTTTCTTAATTTTTCACTCACAAATACGATGAGAGCAACTTTGTGCGATTCATTAATTCCACGCAAACATATGTACTTTTTGAGAGTGGCGTTCGCTTCCTAATTCACAAAAAACAGATGTTAAAACGAAAGATTTTCATGAAATATGAAGGATAAACTAAAAGAATGAGTTGAACGTTGTTACAAAAAGAAAGCAGAAGCTATGAAGAATTTCATAATTATTTGGAAAATGTTTTCAGCTCTCAATACTTTGGAAAGAATAAACCTCATTCGCATTCAGCATTAATTTAGTCATAAATATTTTTAAAAATAAATATACGAAAATTGTGAATGATTTTTAAATAAATAAATATGCGAAAATTAGAACACCTAGAGTGAAAAAATTCAATTAAATATCTTTGCATAATTTGAAGAGTTTCGAAGTATAAGAATTTTACTGACCTTTCCCTAAGACAAATCAACTCAAAAATTTCAGCATCTATTGTGAAACTCAAATGGCTTGCCAAAGTAATTCATGCGTTCAGCTTTTTAGACACTCAATTACAAACATATATGATTTTCTTCAAAAATCCTTCTCCTACAAACATATCCCAAAGAACAGCATTCTATAGAACTTTCACGTCGAGTATCAACTTACAAACCTACCTACAGTAGCAACCGATCTTATCAAGAATAACGTGGAAAAATAGATATATCACCTTTCAACCACGGAAACTTACATTTAATTTCAGAAATCCTAAGCCGTTTTTTCTAATGGAATAACTTAGATGACTTCTTAATTGTTTAAAGTAAACAATCTTGATATCTGCATAAACTTAACTCAAGAATCTAACTGTCACTCCTAAGCTTTCTTAGACATTTGCGTAGAAATTAAAGCCTCAGAATCATATCTTATTTATATATTAAACCTCGATAATTACCTAGCACTAAAAATGTAGACACACTGACATATATCAAATAACGTGACAATTCTGTAAACAAAAATAAATTAATGAAACTGAAAGACACGCTTTACATAGATTTATTGAACATCTAAATGACGCTAAACATAGAAGTAAATAATTTATTCTTTTAAAATTAACCGTAATTCTTTAAAAATATAAATTTTTCAATTAATATGTTATAATAGGGATTTATAATGAATCGAATCAAAAATAATTATGATAATATTTGAATTCTTTTTTTGTCAAAATTTGTAGTTTTAATAAATTAAATTTTTCCAACTTACATATTTAATTCCTGTTCCTACCCAGTATTTTAAATATTCGTGCAATTGGAAAAAAGGTTTTAGAATCCTTGTTCTATTGTATTTGAAAAATTATTTGTGAGTGTATAATTAAAAGTTTAGATTTAAATACTTTAAAAGCGCTAAGCATGTCAAACTTCATTAACTACACAACATGAATACAAAAGAAAATATTTTTGGTAAAGTAAACACTGATGCAGGAATAAAGTTATCAAAATATTTTAAAGAAAAAAACTTTGCTCTTTAGATGCATTTTAGATTTCTTCTCGGCTTTCACTTTGGGAGAAATGCTTTCTCTGGAGTGAAGGTAGCTAAAACTTTGCTGTTTTAATTTTTCAAAAACTTTTGACATGTGCACTTTAAACTCTTCATCTTTTTTGTCAGCATAGAATTTAAAGTTTTCTATAAATGAAACATCTTTATCCAATTTGAACTTCCAACCAACAGATTTTCTAAAAGTACATATAATTTTTATATTTTCCCAGAGAAAGTTAGTACATATCTCTGAAAAAAAACTCTAGCGATTCTAAACAACTTCGCATAATAAATTGTTATTTTTTACCAAAATAAACCAAAATCTTCTACAGATATATTTTTTTAAATAAATTGACAATTTTCCAAGTTTTAACTATTTAAAATAAAATTCATTTTTGTTTTATTTTTATATTATATTTATTAAAAGTTCAAAAAACGAAAGAAAGGAAAACTTCGCAAAAATTTACGAAATAAAAAGTTTTTGGAAAAAAACAAAATAGTGCCATGCATTTCAAAATTGTTCAACTATTTAGAAGGAAAATAAAATAAAAAATACATTATTATATATTTTTTTTATATAAAAAATGAAAAATAAAGAAAATCCTTTTTCATTCTAAATAGTTAAAAACATTGAAATACATTGCACCATTTTAATATATTTCAAAAAAATCGAGACTTTGAAAAGATTTCAGTTTTGTCTCGGTAAAAAGTCACACACTCTATTTAAAAAAAAAGAAAAATTCAAACACATTTTCAAGTTGTATAAAGAAAAAGCTCCAATATATTGCTTTAGCAAACTTGTTCCCTTTTTGGACTATTTTTGACATTTATTTGAACAAACAAATACTTTTATAAAATCAATTTTATTTCTCAAGTTTTTTCTGATATAATTTAAATAACATCAATAATTTAGAATCATTTTGTTAAAAAAAATAAAGAGGAATCAGAATGTAAAATTCATAAAAATGATGATAATTCATCTTTAAAAAGGCAAAAAACAATTCAAAATAGCTTCTCGTTTGTTTATAACTTTTTAAAATTTTCTTTTTAGCTTAAAGTATTAAAAATCAAAACAATTTAAAAATGAAGACAACTTTTTTGAATCAAGTTCTTGGTTTCTTCTGTCTGGAAAATGTCCACATGCGGGAAAAATGTGCCTTATTTTTAAGCACAAATACCTTAAAACAGACATACACTTAAATAGTTGCTTTAGAATAACACCAATAACAAATTGGCTACCAATTTGCAAAATAAATTTTAAAAATATTTAAATTTTAGTATATTCATTTACACACCTGAAATTTTTGTGTTTTTTAGTATTTTTATACAAAAAAATTGCTTTTGTTTTAATAAAGTGTGGGCACCGCTGCTTACCCGGTTTTGAAAAGAAAACATCGTTTCTAACAACCGGATTCAAGTTTTTCGGTTTTTTTACATCTCTAATTATAATCGATTTAATTCGAAGCAATTTCAACAGTATTTTCATGAAACAGACAGCAATATCAAAGTTGTTCAAACCAAAAATTCCATTTAAACACGTGTTACATATAATGCTTCCCCTTATTTTTGATATAATCTTTGGTACAACGCAGAACCATCCTCATTTTTATATAATATTTGAGCCTATTCATTATCTATAATTTAATTAATTAACCCTTTTCTCTCCATCTTTCATTTTACTTTGAAAAACAATATTCTGAATTAACATTAACATTTTTTATTTCAATTAATACTCTTACGATCCATATTAATTATTTTATTTAATGATTTTCAAAATAAATTAAAAATCAGCCTAAATAAATAAAAAACTATGATAGTAAGAAAAATATTTAAAAAACTAACTTACTATTTTTAGTATTTAAAAAACTATACTGGAATGTTCAAAACTTTAGATTTGGAATTTATTTTGTTTTAAAAACTTTAGTTTGGAATTATTTTGGAATGTTGAAAAACTAGTATTTAAAAAACTATACTGGAATGTTCAGAAATTTTACGATAAGATTAGAACATATACACAAGCATTAAATTAATTGGATCTAATATTATGATCAATGTTTTTATCGTCTATCAATTGATCAAACTCAATATTATCAGTTTCGGGGCAGTTTCTTTTTAACACAGCTCAGTTTACGCCTGCAAAAATATGAGTTGCAAAAGAACGAGAAATAATCATAGATAAATTCAAAGAAACATTTTTCAGGATAAAAAAATGAATCGGCATACCATAAAGCAGAGATGCCCAAAATGGAATGTCGGGCAAAAATTTGATCATCAATTCAATGTATAGGATTATGTCCACGAAGATGAAAATCCAATTACAATCGTTTGATTTGTTTACTCATTAGTTGAATCCACGTAAATCCTTTATTTAGATTATGATTTTTTTTAAATGTTAAATTTCTACTTTAAAATATGATTTCTCGCTTTGTGTTAAGAAAAGTAAGGATTTTTAGGTGTTGGTCCAATTTTATATAATTTTTGACATGAAGCTTTTTATTAGTTTCATTTCCTATTCACACAATTTCAATTTTTTTAATTTATTTAAAACTAAACCAAACCTTACAACATTTTGTTTATAAAAAAAGTATAATTAAATCAAAGGATTCAATTAGATTTAACTAATGAGTCAATTGTTTTTTATACATTTCTTGCAATATTTTGGTGCAAATGAATAACTTGACATCGTATTATTTCAACTTGAGATATAGCTACATATCTAACAACAAACTTAAGTCTTTATCATTATCTTCATCTTCAAAATTGTAGGAATATTAAAATTTTTAAAAATTATTCATTTAAAAATTCCGTTATTGAAAATTATATTAAAATAATATAGAAGACAAATAATAAATACGTTTAGTTACACAATTATGAAAATACTACTTTTACATCTTTTTAAACTCTACCTTTTATTCTCGTCTAGCATAATAATATCTCAATTTATTAATCTCAATTAAAAATGTATAATAATAATAATAACACTGGTCAACAAGAATTTTGCTGATTTAGTAATTTTAGTTGATTTAGGGTAATTTGGGTCTGCTGAATTCAAATATCAAATTATTTTTGCCTAATCAGGTCAACTTTTTGAGATACGCTTTAATTTATTTTAAGTCTAGCCTCAAATATTTTTACGTAAATCAGTATATTCATTAGTCTGATTTACTTTAAGTTTTATGGATGGTTATGAGTAATATTCAAGAAAAGTCTCATATTTATATAAAAATAATCTTCGAATACATTGAAGCTTTTGTTGTTTACCTCTGAAGCTTCAAGAAAGGAAGATGTATATATATATATGTAATAAAGAAACGTTAAAATTTTGTATGAATAAATCTTTATTTAAATGAATTTCCTTTTATAAGATTTTCTAGAAAATTTAGCATTTATATCGTCTCTTTGAATACTCCAACAATAATCAGCCATCATATTTTCATTCCATCGACTTTGATACCTTTCCTCCATGACTTTCAAACTTTGGTGGAAGCGCTCATGGTGCTCGTCACTTACAGCTCCAAGATTTTCAGGAAATTTCTCAAGGTGGCTATTAAGAAAATGTAGCTTCACACTCATATTACAGCCAAGATCACGATAGCTTTTTATTAAAGTTTCAACTAAATTTACATAATTTTCATCTTTTCTATTTCCCAAAAAACCATCAACAATAGCTACAAATGCCTTCCATGCTTTTTTTCATTCACATTCATTGTGTCTATAAACCCATTGCTTTTCAAAAGTTTTCTTATGTGCGTTCCATCAAAACACCAGCTTTTACTTTTTCATAACTTAAATGGGGTAATGCCTTCAATATAAATTGAAAGCAACCCTCTTTTTTATCTAAAGCTTTTACAAATTGTTTTATAAGCCCAAGTTTTATATAAAGAGGAGGGAAAATAATTTTCTCTTTTTTAACAAGCGGTTTATTTATTATATTTTCTTTTCCAATTGTAACCTCTTCTCTTCCAGACCAATGTTTTTGAGTATAATGTTTTTCTTTGGCACGGCTATTCCATAAGCATAAAAAGCACGTGTACTTTGTATAACCGCTTTGTTGGCCTAATAAAAAATTTACCATTTTGAGGTCTACACATATTGACCATTGTTGTTCTTCATATTTCAACAGTTCTAAAATTTTTTTAATATTACCATAACTCTCTTCCATACTGGCTGAATAACCAATAGGTATTCCACTGAAAATATTTTTGTTATGAAGCAATACACATTTTAAACTTTTCCTGGAGCTATCAATAAAAAGTCTCCATTCATTTATGTCATAGCACTCCACACCCATACATTTCAATAAACCAAGAATATCAGAGCAAAATATGAATTCCTTGTCATTTTTAAAAAAATTGAGTAAGTTTTTTTCTCTATTACGGTAAAATGTTATTTTACCTAAATCTCTAATAAGATCATTCAATTCTGATTCATTGAATAGTTTATTTTGATCGAAAAAATAAACTTGCAATTCTTCATCGTTATCACTTGCACCAGAATCATCAATTTCATTATCTGATGATGGTAAGCCTCCGAAAGTAGGAACAGGAACTTCATCTGAATGTTTGATAGGACGAATTGCTGAAGGTAAGTTTGGATAAATAATGCCTTTTTTGCTTTTCTTATTGAAACCCAAAGTTTTTGTGAGACAAAAGTAACAATCTTGAATATGGTCCTTTTGTTCACGCCAAACCATTGGGATTCCAAAAGACAAACTTTTCCTTCTGCCTTTTGTCCATTGACGGAGATTTTCCACCAAGGTTTGCAAACAGTATGCGGAGCCCACGAAAACTCTTGATCTCCTAATTTGATTTTAAAGTAGGCAAAATAAGCTTTTTTAATAAATTCATTAATTGCCATTCTTTGAGATGGGATTGTAAAACTTCCACATATATAACAAAATGAGTCAGGGGAATTCAAACACTTTCTTCTCAAGGCCATATTATAATAAAACACTAAAAATTAATCTTAAAAAATAGGTAAAAAAATGTATATATTTATCATTATTTTTATTTTAGTTGACAAAATATACCAAACTGAATTTGGCTTTTAGAGAAAAAACTTGACGTGATATGAAAAAATGAATTCAATTTTTATATTCAGCATGTAAAAATTGTATAAAATCAAGTCTCAAAACAAAATCAGCAAAAAAAAAATTTCAAAATGTTGTCCTGTGTAATCAATACAAAATGCAGGAAAAAACAAACTGTGTGAAGTCAGGATGAAAGAAGTAAAATTTAATCTGGAAGGTTAATTAAGTCAATTAAGATACAAAAGGTCAAAGTCAAAGTCAAATATAAAACTTTTTCGTTTTGAGCAAATGTTTGTACACTTCTCACATATTAGTATTATAAAAATTACCAACGATAAAATTTAACAATCTTCATCTGGATAGTTGATAAGGAAAAACACTAAAGAATTATTAATGTAATTTTGGAAAATTGGTGGCTGGTAACAAAATAAATCTTAAAAAAATCAAAAGTCCATATTAATTTTTCCATGTGGTAAATCGAAAATTTTCATCTAAAGTTTTGGCGTCCTTCGACACTTTTTATAAAAAAAATTGCTCTTGTATTCACAAAAGGTAGCTCCTATAGAGAGATAATGATGATTCGGGTATTGCCTCTGCATTCGTATTTTTCTCAGACAAAAAAGCTACTCTTAAACCCAAGCCCACGGCTGAGTTTGGATAAATCTGATACATATGCTTAAACTCAGTATGATAAGTGTCAATAAAGAATAAAAATGGTAAGTTCATGCATTGAAGTATGAAATTTTTTGGGCATACAACTGTGCAAGAACTTAACACTAAAAATATATAAACTTTGGTAGATGAGAGTTGGAAAATGAGCAAAGACACAGCATATATAGCATATCACATATTTTTGTATTTCTAAAGGAAGTGGTCAACAGAATAGAGAAGCCAATGCATACTTTGTAGGCCAAACAAACTTATGGCGAACATTTAATCAGCTAAAATGAAAAACTGAAAACTAGAAGACTATTCGATTTATTTTTAATTTGAGCACAATTTTAAAAAAAGAATGAACATTTAGTAAGTGATTTACTTATGATCGCTGTTTTGAAGAAGTTGAATAACGTGACTTACATGTGATGTGCTATTCCGTGCAGAATTTCAATGAAAATAGATTCACTCAAATGAAACTCTTGAAGCAATTGATTCATTGTTATCGTTTCATCGTTATGGAATTTATTCAGTATCATATCTCTGCAGATAATCAAAAATTGGTTGTGTGCAGGTTGTTCCTTATTACAAGCTTTATTATCCTCTGGATAAATCAAGGAACTGATAAAAAGAAAAGTGATAAACAGAGTTTAAAATTGGATTAACAAAACACCTCTTCGCAACAAAACAGCCCTGAACCAGATGACAATGCGCGTCCATCAAATTTAAAATCTCGATGGAATCTTTTACTTGTGAAAAAATTTCTTGAAGGTGGTGGAGGTACAGAACATGACCTGTCAAATAGTCAGTGTGATAAAAAAAAAAAAGAACAAGAGCTTCATGTATATTTGTAATTGTAAATACATCTTTTAAGGAGTGATAAAATTTGTTCAGTTAGTTCGTTTTGTGAATAACGAGTGGAGGAGGTATTGAAATGCTGGGACTTGAGGAGTGAGCGAACGTAATCTTCAGAAGAGGAGGGGAAAGAAATATTTTTCTTATCAAAACTTATAAGCATTTGCTTGTATGATAGGCTTTCACCATTCTTAATGATAGAAAAAGCACGAAGAATTAAAAACGATTCCAGAGATGAGAATGAAAATATTTTAGGCCTTCTTAAAGTTACTGAGGAGTATGTGGGAGTCCGGATTCTAATCATCATAGCGAAAAGATTATATGGCATGGTGTGTTATTAGCACAAATTAATGAAGGAGCAAGACTACAGAAAAAGGAACGATATTTATATTAAACTTCCGATACTTAAAGCTAGGAATGGACCTTACTTGCACTGTGCACCCCCTACTAAAGCTTAGATATTTTTTCAAGCCAGCAAAATTCTACGGATAGAAAAAGCGTTAAAGTAATTAGCTTAAACTATCTTATGCTTCATAACAAACTTAGAAAGTATTTCCTCAATTGAATACTCACTTTCTCAACAACCCTCCTTACCCCCATCTCCTTTATCGACGGGTGTGAATGTGATTAGCCTATTTTTTGTCGTGTTTATTAAAAATACCGTATAAAATACTTACGAAATAAGTATCAATAGAATAAAATTAAACTATTATGAATAAGATAATTGAGATACATCATTATGTGAATAAAAGAGTGGAAGCCAGTCTTCTTCTTCGTCAATCTTCTCTTGAATTTTATCGGCGTTGAATTTGTCATTCACATGGGATCGAATACTGACCAATTTGGGTGATTCACTCTGCTCTTCAAGTCAATAAAGATGGAAATGAGATGAAATCAAGTCGATGTAATGAAGTTTCGAGCAAACTTACCAAGACCTTCTTTAGTCGAGGCATTCTCTTTATTTTGCATGTTGTTGTGGAATGACTTATCGAAATAAGAGAAGGACGGTTTCATTTGAAGTAATAAGTTGAAGGGAGTTAGAAAGAGTTTGTCTTCATTAAAAAATATAATAGAAAATGGGAGAACATTTAGATAAAGCAAGATACTTAGGCAAAAAGCACACAATAAAGATATTCTTATTTTTAGGAATGCCATTAATGCAACAGAACACTAAGGCTACTGGTAAAAACAAAATCAACTGGCACAAACAGAGACAAATTGGAACACTATTAAGAAACTACAAAGCAAAAATCTTACACAGACAAACGAAAACATAAGCTTCGACGGAATTAACTAATAAAGGCATATCAATACACAAATCAGATAACAACCCATTAAAGGGAAGTATTAGAAGCATTGCACAAGAACAAGACAAAATATCAAACATAGAACAAAAATGTAGGACCATTGCTAGATCCCTCTTAAACTTAGCAATCAATCCCACACATATAGAAGCAATCACGCTTATAGGTAACAAAGATAAAAAAACACAATTACAAAATACCAACATATTTTATTAAACTAACCAATCCCAAAATTACTTGAAAAATTGAAAGCTCACAGAGATCGAAAAGAAAATAAACAAAATACCCATCAAAGCACTAACAGGCACTAAGTGACAAGGAGTTATCACAAAAAAAACATTAGAACTCTTATGCTAGAATATGGATCAACAATATTGGGGCCAATTGTAATAGATACTAACACGACAAAGTTACAAACAGCATAAAACAGCAGGAAGCATAGCAACGAGCCACGCATAAGACCCCAACTTACAACACCTACATACAGAAACATTCATACTCGCCATCAGAAAACAAACATATTAACATCAAACCAAAGAGACAAAGCTGACATGATCATCTTTATCAAGCCACCAAACGAGAAGGGAAAATAAAAACACCATATTTGACGACGACATCATTTTATATCGTACTTGGCCAAAAAATAGGGGAAATCAATAGCAAACACACGTAAATAAAATAAGTCGCATACTAGCCACACCATTCCAAATAAAATCATCAAGATTCTACCAGCACAAACAGATGCATCATATAACAACGATTTATCAATCAAACCCAGTAACAAATTGGCGTAGCTTAGAGCCAACAATTACTACTCCTATATATACTCCAGAAAAATTAACCCTAACACGCACACACACACCAATAAACTATGTCCACTCTGCAACCATCACACGCACAGAGCCTACAGGAGACAGCAGTACAATACGGTGACTGGTACTACACTTACTCCTCCTGTTCCGAAAGTATAACGAAGCTTTGACGAACTAAAACTTCATGAGCACTTTTGGAAAAAAATGCTAACTCAGTTTCAAATATAAATTGTTTAGACTGTTTTTGGCTGACATTGAAATAACGTAATCTGGAGGAAGGGGCCAATAAAAAGAACACTAAGCCTATGGTATGTTATAACTTAAAGATAACTTATGGAGGAAACATTCTTTTAATAAAGTAGACAAGAAAAAACTATACATATATCATCAAAATACGAAAGAATCATGATTATTGACAAAAAAAATACAAGAAATAAAAAATTACTCATGTACTGTATAATTCAACAAGAAACATCTTTATATAACTTTTTCAGTATAGGAAAACATTAATATTTTAGAAGCTGAAATAATTTACATATGTATGCTAGTGCTAATATCAAAAGTTGTTTATTCTATTAAATGTCGGATTTTGAAAATATTTTCTTTCATGACAAATTGCGTTTTTTCAAAAATAAAAAATATTTTATGTTATTAAGGAGAATATTAATTTTGCATAGGGATATTTCGTTTAATAACAAAAAATATTGATTATTGAAAAAAAATGAATCAATTTACGTAAAAAGCCAAGATATCCGATATTTTACACAAACACAATATCATATCATTTAAATAGTGAGGAAAAGTTTTTTAAAGGACAATATTTGAGAATTGCCATAAATATTGAAAATATGCTCCATTCCACGTAATGTCTGAAAAAAGTCGCAATATTCAGTTGATGAGAAATATAAATATAAGAAGTAATCGAAGTACTAACTCAATTGTTATCCTTTACACAATTGCAGTGTTAAAATAAAGCACGAATCTTGAAATTATAAAAAAAGTCTCCAAGAAAAGAAATTTGTTATTTTTACTTAGTAGAAGTTATAACAACCTTGCCACTATTTGTAATCAATTCGCGAAGTGTAGGCGATTGGAATAGGACAGTGTTTCCCAAACTTTTTTAGACTAACGCCCCCTTTGATCACAAGAATTTTGTCAACGCCCACTAGATTCCATGCTGCTGAGAAGAAGCCTCATATCTCCTCTACTTGCAATTTGTAAGCGGTTTCTTTGTTTACTGGGAAGCTGTGTAACTACGCTAAAACTGCGTTCAGCCATATACGTTGTTGGGAAAAAGTTTGATTGCTTCCCATAGCTTTGGAAAATTTTCAGAATTGCAAGGTTGAAGCCAGAAATCTTGATATGATTTTTTGAAGAGGGGCTTTAATTCGAAGTCATTTTTCAAGGTAATTAACTCTTTTTGTATTGCACAATCTGTTTCATTTGTATAGGCATCAAGAAAAGGATTTATGAGCCAGTCAGGTATTGCATGATCATGGTATCTAAATTTCAAATGCTCGCAATAAACCAAGAGATCATCTAGTATGGGATAGTCAGACTCCGAACGACCAATATTTTGTCTAAAAAATATTCATCAATGATATCAAATCAATGAATACACAAATAACAGACTTTGCCTTGATAAGATTAACGTCAGAAGCTTGCAGTTGCAAATTCAGCTGGTTAAATATATTAAATAGTTCTGTCAAGTAGGGAATATCATATTTACAAGGTATGAGTTCATCGTTCAAAGAAATACATTTATTCCCTTTAAGTAAATTTATGATGGTATTAAATAGAGAATAAAATCGTTTAAAGAAATTCTTCTGGATAGCCACCGTACTTCAGTGTGTAAAAGAAAAAGATCCAATTCTTCATCATTGTCCTTGCAGAGCTGGCGAAATAATAGGGAATTAAGGAAATGTACTGTTAATATAACGCTACCCAGAGCTTTATGAAGCCGTTCATTCAAGTTCTTAGCAATTAAGTGCTGGCGATGGACAACACAATTTTTTTTCTCGAAAAAAGCAAGAAAACTTCTATGCTTTTCCATTAATGCTGGAGCATCATCGGTTGAACACGCAATGATATTATTCAAAAGAATTTCTTTTCCTTTGAAAAACTGGTCAACTTTATTAGAAATTGTTTCACCTTTAGTGTCTGTTTCAAGTTCTTTTGCAAAGAGTATTTTTTGTGAAAATTTCCCATCTTCAATGAAACAGACATATAACAAAAGCAATGCCTCATTGCCTGAGAGAGTGGATTGGTCCAGCTGTAAACTGAATTGCTGATTTTTAAGAGTCTTTTATAAGGTCTCTTGAATATCGCACGCCATTTCATCAATTCTTCTTTGTACTGAATTATTGCTAAGGGGAATCGCATTTATAATCGTTTTGGGGGAAGGATAGTGCACTACAGTACGAGGAGTTTCTTCTATAGCTGGTAAAATAAGTTGTTCCCCAATTGTATAAGGTTTCCCTGATTTAGCAATCGTCTTCGAAATATTATATGAATAAACAAGTACATCGTCGCATTTCTGGCATTGAATTATCATGAGCGATGAAATTTGATTTCTGCTGTTAAATTTATCTCCTAAATTTTTGAAATATGAAACATTTTCTTTTGCTTTATTTGAATGGATCTTGTTCAAGTGTTCGGAAAGCCTGGATGGTTTCATGGCCTCATTCGAAAATATCTTTTCGCAAAGAAGACACATGGGCTGTTGTTCATTATTAGAAAATGGAATGAATCCAAACTTTAGGTATTCAACATTATACTGTTGACATTTTTTCTTTGAATTTTCTGTCATCGTTATGGGTTTAATTAAAGTAAGTATTGAAAATAGAATTAAATAAAGAATTATACATTTTATATTTAAAAGTTATTTGCCAAAACCACACGTTTTTGATTACGTGTTTGTAATCAACCACACGGAAAACAGTTGTTTTTGTTTTTAAACATAAAAGTATCTTATGATTAGCTTTTTTCCCTGTATCTATCATTATTATATCGTTTTGGTTTAACTTTGTGCAAGTTTGCTTACTTTACTTGTTAAACTGCTTCTCGTGTTGTTTAGCATGTGAATAAGGAATTATAAGTTATGAGTAGTAATTGCATATGTGCATTGGCGCTGCCCTTTAACTGAAACTAGCTGGTGCGTGACTGCGTTCGGCAGGGGCAGGTGGCGCTCTTATACACTTCAAATCAATGGACATAAAAATCGGTTTAAACCTGACATCTTGAAGAGATTATATTGTGTGGAAAAATTTTTTCAATTTTCTATTATTAGCGGTTTTTTTTATAAAATTTGAAATTTAAATATAAAAAATTGTATACCTCCCCATGTGTGCTTCAAACGCCCCCTTTATGAAGTAAAAATCTACATCGCCCCTGCTAAGAACGCTTCCAAAAGGGAGTTATCGCCCACTTTGGTAAACTCTGGTATAGGGAATAGAAAATTATAACAGATTAACAAGATATGACTAGTCAATTTTTGGATTGCGACGTCAAAATTAAAACGAACCAAATTCTTAATCTTATCATTTCATCAAAGAGAACACTTGATTGTTTTAACGTTGAAAAGTAACTATAGTACATTTTGTTTTAAATACAATTTGGCATTTATGCAAATCTTGACCAAGATATAAATTTGCTCCTTCCATTTTAAAGGGTGCTTTTACTCATTTCTTGTTTAGATTAATACCGCCTCAGATAATCTCTTGCTTTGATTGGTTGATTATTTAAGAGTTGAATTATTGACAGCTAAAACCTTAAAATTATTGTTATGTCTTTGCAAACAAGAAAACGGTTAGGTCTTCCAAATTGACGTAATGACAATGAATCAGTGTTGTAGAGTCTAGAAATGAAACATATTATACTTTAGGAAGCATTCTCATGCTTAACACGATTACGATGCTTAAAGAAGGGCGTGGGTGAGGTTGCTTAGATAATGAGTTTCGATAACTCAAGGTCATATAAGGAAATAGAACTAGAGATGATGTAGTCGTAAATTAATAGGATTTCAGGAAGGCATATTGTAATGCATAAAAAGTATGTCCATAAGGGAAGAGTTCCATCAAATAGATAAAAAAAAATTACAACTTTTAAACAATTGTAAGACAAATTAATTCTGTTTATTGAATGAAATCAAGAAGGAATATTGGCACTGCTACTAATAAAAGCCTGCAATTATTATGCATGTAGATACTCGATAGGTATTCCAAACAATTTTATACACATTATAGTCAACGCTTTAAAATTAGAAACACTTACCATCATTGAAAAATCCAATAAAATTTGACATATTATTTAGATTAATAGCAGTTGAAGAAAGAACTTTTTTATCAAATGTTTGACTAAATATAAAACAAAAGAATGTAGGGAAAAATATTTAGAAAAATATATCTTAATTAGTATAAAAATACTCGTTTAATTTGAATTTAGTTATATGCAAAACAATTATATAGAAATTAGAAATTTTTAACATAGAATAAAAAAGAAAAACGTATTATTGAAATTAGCAACGTATTCAAAAACTTAGCAAACGCAGTTTCACACTATACCAGGGGTTCTTAACCTGGGGAACAAGCATTCCTAAGGGGTGCGAGAGATAGTTATAGGGGGTGCGAGACAGCGCACAAAACTTTTTGCTAAAAAACTTATTTCATTTCCAAGCAGTTCAAATGAAGTACTCACTGTTTAAGTTCGTTTTTGCAATGACATATCTTTGTAAAACGAGCTTTTCTACTCTTCTGATTAAAAACAAGTCGAGAAATCGTTTAGATGCGCGATATGACATGCGTCTTGCACTTACCGAAAGAGAGCCTCGAATGGAAATTTCCCCCTAAAAACGAGGGGAACCACTGAAGTCTAGGTGAACATATAAATATTTTTTATAAGTTAATATTGTTAAATTAAAAAAATAAATAATATACCTTTGGAAGTGGAAATTGTAATCACTTTCTAACTTTTTGTCCGTTTCTATTGCAATATTTTTCCCCTTTTCTGAATCATAATTTTTATTCGCTGAATCAATTGCAAAGTGCATTTCTAGCTAAATATGTGGAATTTAAATTAAAAATAGTAAGTAACGATGATCTACTTTCTTTTGCTTTTGCTTTATGCGAGATAGCATAAGATTAGCACCATTGAACTCTTGATAGCATGGAAAAAGTGGAAACTGTTGAAAAAAAATTTGAAATAACTATATAAAAATAAATTGACTAAAATATCTGAAAATTAATTTATAATTTTACATAAAATTAGAATTGATTTCTCGGTCGTTCAAATTTTTTGCTAGAATTAGGAGCGTAATTATTCGAAACGTAGGATCATTGGTAGAGTGTTGTTAAATTTGGATGGAAGGAACACGCGACCGGTTAGTTATAAATAGTTAATAAAAAATCTATTTTGAAGTGAGTAGCTAATTTAAATCACTTTTTATTAACAACTTTGATTTATCAAAAAATATTACCACTATTGAATTAACAATTCTCCTTTTTAACAGATTTTGATTGATTTTCAAACAAAATAAACACGAGAATTGAATGAAAAATGGTTGAAAATGCTTAAAATAAAATTAAAATTGATTTCAGTAATATACTTGAAATATATATATGTATGATAAATTATTTTAAATATGGTTGATAAAAAAATTCTATTCAAGGAGCTTCATACAAAAGACGAAGTTCTTATCTCCTATCTCAGTTTGGTGGCTAAACATTTGAACGTCCTTTCCATGGACAAATTGAGAACGATCCATAATTCACTGCGAACCAACATACACGCACTTCACACGAACTGGACGGCCGATGGTAATTCCACGTCCTCAACATTGTCAGCGGCTCATATTACAGGCCTCCCTACCACGCCTGCTCCAACCACTTCCTTTCGGCAAAAAGAGCACCTCCCGCTCCACAAGCTAGAGATACGAAGAAATAAGATGAAACTACATCGGGTGTTGCTGGGTGATCTTCAATCGCATTATCCACTCGAGTTGGTCGAAGACCTCGTGGATCAACTATATAACAAAGAGTCTCTAAAGGGAAAATCCTTTGAAAAAAACTAAAAGAATTTTTAGTACCCAAAGCTCTCACTTCTTGCATTATCCTAATTTACAAAGGGTATGGTTTAACGAGCACCTTTGCAATGGTAAACTTCTGTGAGCAATTGACGTATGCTCATCTTGTACCAGAGGTGTTATTGGAGTGTGAAACGTTAAAGAAAAACATTAGCGTCTTTAAAAAGCAAAATTTGGGCAGATGGGAGTATGGCAGGATAATGAAACTACCAAGTATTGAGAATCTATCAAATAGTCGCTACCCACACCTCTACACATGTGCAATGGAAAGAGCGAGCAATGTATCAACGATGAGGGCCTATACGAAAAGTACTTATACACTCATGGTTGACGAAAACAGATTGGTGTTGGCAAAAATGGACATACGTGGTAAACAACACTTAACCAAGGAGTATAAACGACGACTGTAAGCTCTAAATGGAAAAGAGATTCCAGATGAGATTGACATGCGTCGTATGGACCTCCGAAGCACAGGACAACACAAAGATCTTCACACAGCGACCCTCAGGAGACACTCCCACAGGATAATGATGGGTATTCCATAGACTCGGGATATGGAGGCTGCTAGGAACCTATTAGAGTTGAAGAAAACACAGCCAAACTCGAAGGCCCTAAAGAAACCGCCCCCTGAAGATGAAGTCAAATGCCCGAGAAGGGAATAAAGATAACAAGGACAAAAAGCCTGATGAATCCACCATAGACTGTCTTAACGTGGAGAATTGTGTCAAGCTTTTTGTTAAGGACACCACTTCTCTCAAGCTTCCCCGGGACAAAATTTCGATGTATCTAGGCCTACGTTTAGGACTCCTTCCGACAGGAACTCCAGAGTAAAGAGAATTTTGGAAAAGAGATATGTCCCAATAATTATTATCTCTCAAGCCATGTTTGGCACTTTTTCAAAATACTTGTCGCCGCCCTTGATACAAAAAGAACTAATAACGATTCAAGCAATTCCCAAGTTGGAAGTCTCGGGGTTTATTTCAAAGACACAAGTAGTTAAAATCGCAAGTCCATGCTTTATGGTACCGCTTCGGGCTAATTTTGCCTTTACGAAGGATTTAATTAAAACCCCGAACCTCAAACTTACGGCGCCATTCCATATAAATTCTTCTTCTGATATATAAAGGATAAATGTAACTATTGTTACACTATTGAATGTTAGTTTATTTAAAAGACTTCCTTTCATTAATTGAATGAGACAACAAAAAATTTTAAGCAATCAATAACAGTAATTCAACTATCTTCAGGAAACTAACTACTATTTAAAAAAAATTACAACTGCGGACAAAGATAATGCTTTTATGATTCTTGAAAAATCTCATTACCTGGAAAAAATGATACAACTTATTAATGATACTTCAACTTACACAATACACACCGATAACACGCACCATTGCAAATCCCTTATCTACTTTACAAACCTATTTCAACAAGTTTTTATACACATTATGCAAAAAAAGGAAAATTTTTACACAAAGTATATAAACTCTTTCACTCCAACATTTCATACTATCCTTTCCTTTCGAACTTCGTAAAATCGATACACCTCATTTTCGTCCAATTTTATTAAGCTATTAACTATCAGTCAAAAATTAGGTAAATAAAAAACAGAGTTACTCTTACCAAAGAGTATACTATGGTAAGCTTCGACATCAATTCTCTCTTTACTTCACTTCTCTTGGTACTGGACTTGAAACTTTCTAGAAAACTAAATCACTTCGATCTTAATAAACACACACAACTTTCTGACGTTAATTATAAATTTTTGACGATAATTAATTTACGTTAAATAATCAAATTTATAAACGGATAAGTGGAACCGCAATTAGTAATTTTATGAGTGGAATGATTCAAAAAAGGAATCTTTCCCTAAATTCTACACACGTTATGTAGGCGATATCTTTTCTATCATGGAACACAAAAACATCACACCTTTCTTAAACCTTCTAAACTCACGCCTTTCGTTACTTAGACTTCTTCTCTAAGTAATGATACAACAAAATTTCGGTAGCATCTACCCTTTTTTCAAGAACTTTAAAACTTATCACAAAGGAAGAAGATTTAATAGAAACTACAGTCTCTGAAACTCTCTCAAGAAAACACAAAATTTTCCTCTCTTTCTATAGGGGAAACTTATTTAAGAGACTTCTTTTCATTAATTCAATCAAAAAACAAAAAATTTCTAGCAATCAATAACAAACATTGATATGACTCAAATATCAAGCTCAATTCAAGTCATAGCCAAACACTCAAATAAACTTTCTTGCCAGTATCTCATCATCAATTAGAAAAGAAAAACCCCCTATAAAAAAGAATGTCAAATATAAAACAAAATGCAAAACTTGCTACTGTTTTTATATTCGACAAATATCACTTATAAACAAAGTTACACGTACATAAACAGAATATTGAACAATACTTCACCAAAAAAAAGATTTCTACTAATCCTTCTGAGATCATTAGCCACATGATAAGCAACACAACTCATTTTTGAACATTAAATTTCGAAATTGTACACCAAACTATCGGAAAAAACTTGCTTTTTACGGAAGTCTAATTTTTACAAAAATTAAACTCCTATAATAGAATTTGCATACCTAATACAGGGGCGCACATCCAGAGGGGGGGGGGCTAGTGGGGGCGAAAATGACCTTCGCCCCCCCCCCCCCCTCCTCCCAATAATTTTCTATAAGTAAGAGTTGCTTTTTATAAAACATGTATGATGATCGCATTATAGGATGTAATGATCATTCAAATACATGATAATGAAAGATAAGGGAATAAAAGAGGGAATGCAGACTTTCGAGGCAAACATCATGACAAACTGCTCTGAAATTCCTATCAAAAATATTTTACAAACGATGTGCGAGCTATATAATAATAATAATAATCCATTGTTTCAATATGCACACAATAACTAAGCAATGTTTATCACAGTGTCTCAATGGGTTTTGTAGTATTTTTGAGCAAACACATTTTGATGATCAACCAGCATTTTCTCATCTTCTCCTCTCACAGTGGTTTTATTTCTCTTTCTGTCTCCTTCTCTTCTCTTCCGCTAACTCAATAACTCAAGCTCTCTTCTCTCATTCATGCTTTCTTCTCTCATTAAAGCTCTTTTCTCTAATTCAAGCTCTTTCCTTTCACTCAAGCTCTCTTCTCTAATTCAGGCTCTCCTATCTCATTCAGCTCTCTAATTTGTATTTAGACTTAAATTAAAAATAATATTATTTTATCTCATTAGAAACTAGTTTTTTACCGGAAAATAAGTTCAATATTTTCAGAAACTTTTTTAGTGATACCAAAGTTCAGCTATTCAAATTAATCACAGATTTTTGGTAAAAATTTAGTTCCATCAATTCTCAGAAGAGCTACTTCATGTTTTGAATTTAATTAACCCACTGGCTCTCATAATTTGAAGTTTTCATATTTTATTTTCGAATTTTTACTTTTAACATAACTTAATACACCAAACATTTTGCAAAAATGAAAATTTGTTTGTTTTTAAAATAAAGTTATCAATCATTACGATATCAATGAATATTGTAACACTCGCGTTAAAAATTTTTTCAACAAAGGTCACTTTAAATCTTTATCAGTACGTTTGCATTTTGTAACATTTGAAAATTAATTTTTTCAAGTCAAGAAATTTTTTTCAACAATAAGTATTTGGGAATGAATATTTTGACCAGCTATTCCGTTTAAAAGCAAAAATACCCGATTTTTTTAAAATATTTTTCGATTATTAAATTTTGTAAGTAACACTGTACATAATTAATAAAAATATAATATCGAAACAAAATGTTTCAGTTGTTAAAAATCTACTTGATCTATTTATGACAGCTGTCAGAATTTTATTTGTAGACAGAGAAATAGTCAAAAAAACGCTTAAATAATTTTATGAAAAGTGATTAAACTACCGTTTTTTGTATACTATGATTCCTTACAAAATGTAAAAAATACAGGCGTTACCAAATCCCCTATAAGGGTTAGCTACTTCAACGTTGGATTTTGTTAATTATGTAACAAATTTTTCACTTTTGAGTAAAAGATAAGGCAAAGGTACCGTGGGTGTGTTTTCATTGACAAGGCACTGATGTACCGCTTATGTCAAACTATGAACAAATTGGTATTGATGAGGTATCGAACCGAGAGGCTTCTGTGCTGAGTCCATTATCTCAACCAGCCTACCATGCCACCCATAGAGTATGCTGTAGTGGATACGTCAAATTAGTTTTCAAAAACTTAAGCTATGCTGTAAATTTTTTTAGTTTTTGTTGAAGCTCTATAACTTTTTCTGATAGACGTTTTTTTCCTTAAAAGTTATTATAAAAGGCAAATCATTGCAAAAGGTTAAAAGTTGATATTTAACTTTTTGTAGAACGTCCAAGTAATAGTATCTGAATTTATCGGTTGACTATTTTCTGCTCATTTAACTAATTTATTTTGCTTCATAAAAAATTTATTATTACATTTTAATATTTTTTAACTTTATTTTTGGAAGCTGACTCGGGCAAAATGATAGTTTGACTACTTTGTGTTTGCTTGCGCCAATTAAAATTTCTTGAGAAAAATGAAGTAATGCAATCTTAATTTATTGTTTGATTTTTGTTTCCACAAGTTCACCTTTATTCAATACATTTTTTTGAGAGTCTAATAAACTTACACTTATTCTTATACACTGAAAAGGATGAAAAAAATCTTAATACCAAATTTTCTAAGTTTAGTTCTGTTTTACATTTTTGATAGAAATTACCTCAGAAAAGTTATGTAATTAGGATGTGTTGTTTTATTTATTTTTCTCAATAAAACATTTTCATTTTTTAGGAAGAAGAAATGGAACAAGTGAAAATTAATGAATGATTTTTTTCATTCAATAAAATTTCCAATATTTTTTTATTGTTAATTGATATCTATGCCCTTTTTCTACACATAATTTGGAGATGGTGTGCATCTATTTGAGGGGAGAAAGTTTGGTTATGCATGTTGCTATTTATAAGTCCTCATTCATTGTTGACGTTAAGCTTAATTATAAATTATATTTAGCAAATACAATCAAGAGATTTATCCAAACTTGTGTATTTGATTACGTTAATGTACTCTTTCAGTTAGTGTAATCAATAAAGATAAACCATTTAAGATTTAAATTATAAAGAATAGTTTTTAACCGTAAAGAAAAAGTATATTAAATAGTTATTGTTATAAAAAATATTTGTCCACCTCCCATTCGTAGAAAAATTAGCGGGCCCTTATTGAAATTTCTGGTTACATCAGTGCTTCTGATCAACGATGGCTTAAATTCTTTTTGACTACTATTTCAAATGAACGCATATTTAATAAAAAAAAATGATTTCAAACATCCTCTAGACTTCATCTTAAAACAAGGAGGGTAATATTAAAAATCTATTCACAAGCGAAACAAGTATTTTCATTAATTGAAATAAAGATCAAATTAATTCCATATACATAAAAATAAACACACAAATGGCAGATTTAGAGGAAATAGAGGCAATGAAATATAGGCCCATACCACTTTCCCCTGAATTAGTGAGCATATTGGTGTAAAATTGATTATGTGGATGAAAGCTTTGCGTGATATAAGTAATAGTCTTAATAGGCCTTGGTTTACAATGCTTTAGTATTTTATATGCGTGGATGAGGTTGGGAAGAATAATCAAAATAAAGTAGGCTTAGATACTATAAGGTCTCATTTAGATCCAGGATCTAACCTTCATTACTCGTATTTTAATACAAACTGTCCAATCCTGCCTTCTCTATGGAAGCAAATATTTTCCTCAGTGGGGAGCAGTGAGAAGTTTTTCAGGGAATTAGATTTTTATTGAAAACATATTGTCTAAAATTTAGTGGCCAAAAAATCTAATTGTTTTTATTTCCTCACCACACAGGAAAATCGAAAGAATATAAAAGAAAGAAAAATTCAAATTTATTGGGAAGAGGTAGAAGTGAGCGCCGATGGGCTTTCACTTGCGAGATGTACACGTTATGACTAGTATTTGTCTACACAATGATGGCTACTCATAAAAAACCTTCTGTAATAATACAAACCTTAAAATATTGCATGCAGAAACAAGAATTTCTCTATATCTTTAAGACATCTTACGAGGGAACATTATCTAGACCCTAAGGTTCGATACAGAATGAAAATCTATTTGCTCTTAGTTTGACATAAGCAGTACAAGTAAGTCTTCTAGAGGAAAACACCCCAAAGTACTAAACTTTTCTTTAATAATTTTACCAAAAAATGATTATAACTAATTCTAAATTACCTGGAATAGAGATAATTTTGAAATTAATTCCGTGGATAAATATACATCAATCTAAAATAGATCTTTATAGAAAAATAAAATTACAGCAAGCTACAATTTACCTCTTTTATTAGTTTGTCTTCAATATTCATTTTTTGAATATAAATTCCTTTTAAAACTAAGGCAAAAAAAAATCAAAATTATAATAATAAAATTTACTCAAAAATGTACATTTTTTACTTTTATTATATTAGATCTGTTGAGTTTTGCCTAGACAGAAAATCTTCCTTTATGGCTGTGCAATTATGTCTTTTTGATTAAAATAATTAGCATTTATTTCAATGTATTGTAAAATAATTGAAACACCTAATCAATTTATCAAATACTTTTTATCTCATTTAAATCATGCTTCTATTTGAAGAAATATTATAAGAATATTTTATAGGACAATAGAAAATATGATAGAAACTTTGAAGAAATTTTTAAACATTTTGATTGAAAATATCATATTGATGAGAATCTTAAGTTTGGTTCATCCAATCGCAATATTTTATCTTTGAATTCGCAGTTTCTTCGTTTCAAATTTGTGGTTAGTGTTGTCTATTGAGTTTTGAAGTATAACTCAGATTAACTTTTTCATCTAATTGCTTTTCAAGAGACCTGGCTCTCATATACTTATTTTAATAATAATAATTTGATTCTTGATGAATATGCTCATATCTTCAAAAGAGACTACTCATCGTGATCTAGCTTTTTAAATAGATGAAGATGTTACCTTCGAAATTATCCCTCTAAAGCTTACTTCTACAAACTGGGAGATATTTGATCAATATAGAAACGTACGAGAATGTGTTCATAATGTGTATCGACAAACAATATGTTCGAAAAGATATTACTCTATCTTTTTTGACGAGTTTTCTACATTTCTACATTTAATAAAAAAGTTCAAGAACAATATTGTACTAGATTTAAAAAAAAATTTAAATATCATAAATTCGATAGCCACAAAATCGCTGTTTGAGATGTTGCTTTCTTTGGGGTACTCCCCAACAATAAACTAGACAACCAGAACGATGTCTGGAACACAGATCGATAATATTTTTTTTCTAACCAACTTAGTCATTGTAGATCAGAAATTATACCATCAAGTCCGCCTGAACATCTCATTTGGGTTGTTGTCAACTCGAAATAACTGTTTTATTAATAAAATAATTGTCGATTTTAATATGCTTTTGATAAACTTAAGAAGGGGAAAGGCTCAACTGATTCAAGTCTAAGCATTGACTCTCTAGCTAATAATTTCCTATATAATCGAATTCTCACATTCAACAAACACGGTATCGTTTCATAAATAGAATAAATATAAGCGTAAATTTAACAGCTGGATGACTGATTATCTTTTAGTCATGCTTAAAGAGACTTTTTAAATAGCATTTGGTGAGCCAAGAAAAAAAATTTTGAGAAGGTATTCTCAAAGAGTATAAATAATATCAAAAATAGATGTAAGGAAATAAATTAACTTAGGAATGGCAATAAATTGAGTAAGGTTAATATTAAAGTTGAAGGTAAATCATCTCACGATATAAGGTTACCTATATTGTTTCGTTCATTTTTCTTTAAAATCTTAAATTACTCTAGAATGAACGGTCTGTTAATCTTTTGAATTTCTCTTTTGATTAAAATTTTACTTTCAATGAAATCTCTGTAAATGACATTCCTTTAAGTATAAACTCTTTAAGAAATAGCAATAGTTCTGATTTTTATTGCCATACTGCCAAACTTATCAAATCCATTGCTCCTCTCATAAATATCATATGTTGTCCAATAAGATATTTTTTAACAAGGGATTTTATGAAGGTGTTTTTTCTGAAATATTCAAAGTCAGTAAAGTTATCCTCATATCTAAGAAGGGTAACAGGTATTACATGCAAAATTATAGAGCAATTTCCATCGTTCCGATTTTATTTAAAATTTTCGATAGAACTACTTATGATAATATATAAAATTATTTTGAATATAATAATAATTTATTTTCTTCATCTCAGTTTGGCTTCCTTAAATTACATTCAATAGAAAAACTTCACCCAATTTTTATCAACAATGTCATTACCTTTTTGAAAAACAAACAAGGCTGCTTAGGTATTTTTCTGTATTTTAAAAATTCTTTCGATTCTCTTTCGATTCCATTGCTATGCTAAAATTATTTAATTTACAAACTCAGCTTTACTTGCGGTAAACTAATTGAAAGTTTTCAAACTGAAAGATATTTTTAAATTTCCATCAACACTTTTAATTATTAATTATTAACACTTTACGACATCTAACGTACAGTATTATCAATTGAGGATGTTGTAATCTTACAAGTCTCTTAACTCAACAGAAAAAGGCTGTTCGAATAATTTTCAATCTAAATTACAATTCACATACTTCCAAATTTTTCCAACAGAATAAAATTCTTAGGATCTCATATATCTACAACAAACAACTTTGTCTTTTTATTTGGAAAGCTCTTCATGGTTATTTACCACGATTCATAATTGATTGGCTTTAAAATCTTCTCATAAATCTTTGAACTTTAGGTTAATCAAAATATGGAACACTTTCCTTAACTCTTTCCTAGAATTAGATTGTTCCCTTCAAACTTTAAAATATAAATTAACTCTACATTTTATTTCTAATTATGAAGATTGCTGTACTATATTAAACAGTTATATTTGTTACAATTTTTAAATTACTTAGAGAGAGAGAGAGAAAATTTATTGTAAAAAATAAGTTTGTTACACAAAAAAAACAAAAGTTTTATATATTTTTTTTCAACATTCTTTATAATTGTATATAAGCATAATAGTAAAAAAAATCAATAGCCAAAAATGGCCGTTATTAGATTTTTTTTCAATTAAATATGTGTATTTTCTGATGGTGTTAGTAAAAACATAAAAGTTCACATTTGAGTGAAAAGCTTAATTTATACATCATAAAGGTTTAGGAAATGGTTTTTAATCCTTTTTTTGAATGAAGGTAAAGATAAGTCTAGGTTTTCAAAAAGAAGTTTATTATCGACAAAAAATTCATTTGATTTTTTTAAAATTGAAACTTTAGAACCTTTTAGCCTGTAATCTATCCTTTTGGGTTCCATTGAATGTCTTGTAAAATATGCAGGTGTTGCATTGTAGTTTATTAATGACCCAAAAACATTGTTCAAAATACCATTAAAGTTTTTGAAGAGAAAAACCGCAATTTTTTGTTTAAAAATGTCCTCTAAATTCAACAAACTATTCTGATAAAATATTGTTTTAGTATGATCTGTTCTGTTCAGATTGAATATTACTCTCAAAGCGCGTTTTTGAAGAATTTCAATACGTTTTTTCCCATGAGGAAACCAATTGACAATACTATAATTGATGTAGGAGATAAACAATTGTTTGTATATTAGAAATTTAACATTCAAAGGAAAAATATTTTTAGTACTAAATAAAATACCAATGACTCAATTCAAATTGAGAGCAAGTCGGTCAATATGCTCATTAAACTTTAACCTATTGTTTAACATTAACCCAAGCACATTAATACATCTTACTTCATTTATTCCAGTATGTTTTAGAAAACTATAGTTTTTGTTCTTTTTCGAAATGATCATACATTGTGATTTCTGCTTGTTTAGGAGGAAGTTGTTAAGATTACACCATTCATAGATCATGTTTAATTCTTCGTTTAAAGTATCTAAATCGAACTTTTGACCATTTTTGATTCTTGACAAAGGAAAGTATGCGCATATGTCATCCGCGAAAAGAAGAAAATTGAAAAAATTTGAAACATAAAAAATACTGTTCATTGCTATGTTGAAAAGAATGGGTCCTAAAATGGATCCTTGTGGGACACCATTTTGGAGAGATAATTTTGTTGACAAAACATGATTTACCATAACTTTTTGGGATCTATTTTTCAGATATGAAGTAAAGTGGAGAAGAGAATTATTACTCAAATTACAGTCGTATAGATTTTTGATAATGGATGAGTGGTTTACTCTGTTGAAGGCTTTGGAAAGATCAAAAAAGAAAAGTACTGCATCATCTTTATTTTCAACAATTTCTACCATCCTTTGGATTAGGTAAGAGTGGAAAGCTTCAGTTAAGTAGTGTTCTCTGAATCCAAATTGATTATCATGAAAGTAGTTTAATGAATTCACGTAAGTTTTCAATTGACAGTGAAGAAACTGTTCAAATATTTTTGAGAGTGTAGGAATTATAGAAACTGGTCTATAGTTATCAACTGAGTTTTTATCATTTTTTTTATAAATTGGCACAACCTTTTGGAGCTTTAGAACACTAGGAAAAATAGAAGTTTTCAAAGAAAAATTTATGGCATAGCATAAAGCTGTACAAATGTTGTACTTTATTTTTTTATATGATTAATTGAAATGCCATATATATCTTTAGTCTCTTTTTTTTTCATTTTATCAATAATCTATAATATAAAGATTGCAAGCGAATCATATATATATATATATATATATATATATAACATTTTTCCGCATTTTTCCACTTTGAGCTGAAATTTTTGTGTGATGAAGGGGGGTTTTGAAATTTTTTTTTATCCACACCTACCTTATTTTGGATTCTGAGTTTGATGGTGATAGTCACGTGACCCCAAATTGAGGTCAATGACCCGAGTCAGAAAACCAAATTTTTCGATTTTCGTGTTACGACTTTTTTTTATAAAAAATTTTTTTATGCAATTAAAGTAGACATATGTATGAATATTAATTGACAAAAAAATTTCAGAAAATTTTTTTAAATTTTCGTTAATTGCGTCTCAAAAATCCGAATTTCAACATTTTTGATCTAATTTTGCTAAAAAACTAAAATTTATTTTTTTCTAATATTTTTATAAAAGGATGCAGATTGAGTGATATTTTATGCTAATATTTGAAATTTTTGAAAAATATTTAGTTTTCATATGTTTTTTCCCTATTTTCACTTTTTGGCGTTAAAAAATGACGTCAATTTTACCCCATGAAAATTTTGATCCAATTTTGCGAAAAATTGGAGGCCTAAAATAAAAATGACATCCTCTTTTATTTTTGTGCCCAACTCTTTCTCTACATGTTGATGTAAAAAAAAATTATATTTGTTGCATAAAATTTTCGGCAAAATGACTCCAAACAAGGTAACTTTGACAAATTTTTCGATTTTTTTTAATTTGGTTAAAAATATAAAAAAAAATATTTTTTTCTAAAATAAATTACATAATCGTGTTCTAAATATATGAAATAATAAATAAATGTTAAAAAAATTTTTTTTTATTATTTTATAAATGTTTTGGATCGGTCTGCATAAATTTAAATTTGGACGTTTTTGATTGGCTAATATTTGGAAAATAATATATTTATATTTCAAATTTTTACATTAAGAGGTGTATAATAGTTTGAATTTTAACATAAAACTTTAAATTTTTGAAAAATTTTTTTTTTGTTTATTTATTTTCAATTTTATATTTTTGGGGTTAAAAATTGGTGTAAAATAGATGTTATATTTCTTTTTTACAAAATGTTTACAATTTTAATTAAAAAATTTTCTTTTATATTTATAAAGCTTTCTTTTCTCTACAATTTAGTTGAAAAAATTTTACATTTACGTTATTCAATTTTTCTGCAAGGAGTTAGCCGTATAGAGTACACAAAAATGTTTAACTTAAAACTGATTATTATATCCAATTTCTACAAAAATAAAAACTTTTTTGAATTATTTTTTCATTAAATCATTCTATATGGTTTATATTTAAAGATTTTAATTTCACTTTTTTAAAAAAAAATTTTTTAAGACTCTTTTTTTATTTTATATACACAAGTCATGCCCGAATTTAAGTAAAAATTAACTTGAAACAAATTTTTAACATTTTTTCAAAATATTTTTCATTTTCAAAATGAGCCCATCTTAAAGAACATCCTTTTACCTATATTTTATAAGTTATAACTTTTTTGAAAAAATATAAAAATAAATTTTTATAAGCCTTTGAACAATGACCACAATTTTCCTATTTTTCACGATATTTTAGTGTGTAAAATGAATATTTACATATTTTTTTCCATTTTTTTTGCATATTCATAAAATTTAACTGATATTTAAACATACTAAGATGAAAAAATTTGAAAATATATTTTTTTATTTTTTTTAAAAATTGTAAGGGGTGACCCCTACAAAATTTTCGAAAAATTTCAAACTTATCCAATTTTCTATTTTAATACCACATTTTAAAGGAAATTTTATACTGATCACGAAAATGTAAAAATATTTTAAATTAAAAAATTTTTAAATACTTTTTTTAGCCTTTGAACTTGAAAAAATGACAAAAAATCCAACTTTGACCTCAAAAAAAATTAAAAAATCAATCGTTTAATTTCAAACAAAATACATATTCGGAATCAGCGTATCAAAATCTATTAGAATACGTTTTAAAAATTTTGAATTTTCCATTTTTTTAATTTTCGATTTTTCAGACCCTTTCAAACTGCCTCAAAATTATGACTTCACATATATTCACCAAAAAAGCAAGTTTTATATATTTTCAGAATCCTCTTATCATTCTAAACAACAATATTAACTTTATTTTACCATAAATGTCTTTATTCAAAAAAATTCATATATATTTGTATATTTTGTGTATACGTGTATAATGTACTTATTTTAACCAATCAAAAAAATTCATTTGCATTAAAAAAAAATTTCATTCTCAATATATCCAATTCAATTAATGGCTGATGGGTTTATTTTTTCTTCTCAGGAAAGATAATAATAAATTTGTATGTTACTATTTCAAATCTATATTTTTAATAAAACAAGATTCTTTATTAAAGTTGTTTTTTTAATCTATAAATTTTGTTATTTAGATTTCTATAAATTGATACCTACTATTGATAATTTTTAAATAACTAAAGTTTTATTAATAGATTTCTTTAAAATCTAAATTATTTTTCAATAATAGATTTCTATAATCTAAATTATTTAGTTTATAAATTTAATTTTTCTAAACTCTATTATTTAAAAATTTAATTTTTAAGTATAATAGATTTAAATCTATTTTTATTTAAATAAATAGGTCTATCTACTTTTGGTTAAGATTTTATATAGAATACATATAATTTATTTATATTGTCTGCTTTAATTTATTTTTAATGATAATCTAATTTGCTAATCCGTTATTTTAAAATATAATTAAAGCTGTTCTAGATTTTATATAGTAATTTTTTAATATTTCCTTTAATTTATTTTTAATAATAATCTAATTTATTTCTTTATTTTTAAATAAGTAATGGTCTTTAATATTTTATGTATTAAGTTTTCATATATTTTTTATCTTTGTGGGTACCAATGATCTTTACTTCTACTAATGATCTTTCAAGGTGAATAACAATGTACGGGCGTACAAATGATCTTTACGGGGTACAAATGATTTTTACGGGGGTACCAATGATTTTTACGGGGGTAATAATGATTTTTACGGGGTAATAATGATTTTTACGGGGGTACCAATGATCTTTTATGTGGGTACCAATGATCTTTTATGTGGGTACCAATGATCTTTACGGGTATTTATGATCTTTACGGGTACTTATGATCTTTACGGGTACCAATGATCTTTACGGGTACCAATGATCTTTTCGGCGGGTACCAATGATCTTTTCGGCCGGTACCAATGATTTTTACGGGGGTACCAATGATTTTTACGGGTACCAATGATTTTTACGGGGGTACCAATGATCTTTACGGGTTCATTGATGGTATCTATAATCCAGGTACTAATGATCTTTTGAGTGTACCTAGAATCCCAGTACCAATGATATTTAAGGGAACCTAGAATCACGTTGGTACCAATGATCTTTAACAGGATCTAGAATCACGGGAGTACCCATGATTTTTAACAGGACCTAGAATCACAGTACTAATGATCTTTAACAAGACCTAGAATCATGCGGTACCAATGATCTTTAACTGGACCTAGAGTTTTACCAATGATCTTTAACTGGACCTAGAATTTTACCGATGATATTTAAGTGGACCTAGAATTTTACCAATGATCTTTAAGTGGACCTAGAATTTTACCAATGATATTTAAGTGGACCTAGAATTTTACCAATGATATTTAAGTGGACCTAGAATTTTACCAATGATCTTTAAGTGGACCTAGATTTTTGAGACCTAGAATCCTACGTCTCGAGCGAAGCGAGAGACAAACACAGGACCGTCTAGTAGATAATAATGATTCATTTGTACAAAGCTCGAACTCAATGGTTTCTGTTCTATTGTCAAAAGAAGGCAAATATGGTTCTGAAGGAAAACTATTATGTGCTGAAGCAAAGTTTTTATTGAACTTCTCAGCTAAAATATCATCATCAATATATTTGTCACCTTCTTTTATATGTATATATTTCTTATCATCACCTTTCAAAACCCTATTGATGTTAGCCCAAGTTTTTTGCGTTGAACTGTAGTTTGAAAACTTATCTAGATAAAATTTATATTTTAAACGTCTTATCTTATACTTGATGCGGTTTCTTAAGAAAATATATTCATTTTTAATGCATAAATTACCGTTTTTTTTCCATTTCTGAAAAAGTTTGTCACGCAGTTTAATCATGTCCATAACCTCAGATGTTATCCAAGAATTGAACTTATATTTGTATTTATTTTTTCTAATTTCAACAGAGGAAGTGCATCTTTTAATCATATTCCATATTTTGAGAGTTAACTGATCAAAAAGCTTGCTTGAATCATTTTCAGATAGCTCAATAAGTGAAACCCAGTTTACTTGTGCGGATAATGTAGTAAACATCTTATTATCGAACTTTTCAAAAAAATACTTCTTGTTTGCTTTTTCCATAGTAAAATCAAGAGATAGAAGAATAGGAATATGATCGGAGAAAAACGTCATACAATTATAGGCCTCATAGCTAACAACGTCATTATTCAAGAAAAAATTATCAATCAAAGTATTATATTGACAGCGCGTGGGGAATGTAATTGTAGGGACAAGTGAGCTAGCAACAATTAAACTATAAAACTTATGGGTTAAAAAATTGTCAAGCTTTAATAGATCAAAGTTAAAGTCTCCACAAAAAATATTAAAGTTATTCCTATTTACACCAAAAATTAAATTTTCAAAAAAAGAGAAAAATACATGCAACAGTTCCTTATTTGTAGACGGTAGTCTGTAAATGTTATGAATGGTGACTTTTTTGAAACCAGGTAACTCAAGAGTTATACCCTGATACTCAAATGAATTTTTGAAATATTGACTGTTTTCAACTTTATAATTTACATTCTCTTTCACAAAAAACAAGAGACCACCATGCTTAGAACTCTGTTTTGGAAAACTAAGTGTAATATAGTTGGGTAAATGAAAGCAAGTTTCAGTATCATCTAGCCATGTTTCTTGTAGACATATGACAGTCAAAGGTTTAAGCATACATAAGTATAAATTATTTAAAAAAATTTCGAAGTCATTAAATTTGCTAGTTAAAAACTGTGTGTTTAAAGACAGAATATTCAAATCATATAAGCAATCTAGTTTTGAGTTTAAATACACCCTCTGTGAACTTTTTAGTTTACTAACAGAATCAAAAAAAAAGTCATTATAGATACTAAAATTTTTACTGTCGTCAGTCATTACATTCTGTGATTCTTTTAACATAATCCAATTCCTTCATAACATAAGGACAGGAGTAACTCATTGCAGAATGGTTCAAAGAGTCTTTGCCATTTTTATCACACGTAGCGCATTTATATCTTGACGTATCATTTTTATTAGGACATACTAGAGATTTGTGTTCTAATGAACAAAACTTACAGACGCATTTCTTTTCACATTTAGAGGAAGTATGTCCAAAGAAAAGGCAGTTGCCACATTGAATATGTGAAAAAAAAGTCTGCATTTCAATACTTGCATCATAAAGAAAAATGAAAAATCATTTTTTTTAATGTAAGAAAATATTTCAGCTGAAACTTTCAAAACTACAATTTTTAAATTGCTGTTCAAATCTTTTGAGAAAAGAAACTTGAACGTTTTGTCTTGTTCTACAAATTCTTTGATCTTTTCATTTTTGTCTTTAATCAAATTTATTATGGATTCATTCAAAATATCTTTGGAAATAACAAAAGAAATTTTTGGTAACAAGACTTTTGTTTTCACTGCTTTCAAATCTTTTTCCTTAGACAGCAAGCTTTCTGCTTTAACCAAATTTTCGTTGTTAGGAAAGCGAAGTCTGATGGTTTTTTTAGTAGGTTTATTGGATAACACTTTAACATTGCCAAGAAGTGTAGCAGTTTTTTGCGTAACTTGTTCTAAATTTAATTGATCTGATTTGATGTATAGAGTATTTATATTATTCCTTTTGGGAATTTTTGCCACTTCAGCGTAAGTTTGAGTAGAACTTCGTGAATTGGAAACTTTTTTAGGATTAATATCCAAGCTATTTTTCAGTAATTGAATTACTTTATTCTGCTCCTCAATTTTCTCTTTTAGATTTAAAGTTACATTATTCTGTTCTTCAATTTGTTTTTGGATCACTTTATTTTGTTCTTCAACTTTGTCTTTCAGGGCAGTAAAAATTATCATCATACTTATAGGCGAAGGATTATCAGCATTACGACATGTTTGACAATGCCATTTAATCCCTTGTTTGTTATACTTATCTAATACTTTAAATAAGGAGTTATTAAAATTTTGACATGTAAAACAAACCCATCTCCAGTAGGAATCGCATTTAACTAACTCTTCGGAGGATTTTAAGCAATCTTCGCATTTCCATGAAGTGTCACTTTCCATAAGAAAAATGAAACACAAGGTAGCAAGTGGAATGAAAGAGAATATTATAGATCTCGAATTTCAATTTAATAGAAAATAAATAATTGACAAACAGAAAAAAATTTTTACTATTTAAAAATTTTTATAAAATTATATATTTTTACTTTAACGACATTTTGATTATGTTTTAACATGATCTTACGTACTTAATATTGGGATACCTCATGAATCAATAGTAGGGTCTTTACTCTTCATAATATATATTAATCGGTTCTAAATGAGATTACTTAGATGATATTTCTATACTCATTAATTTTCCTAACCGTAATATTATTGAAACAATTGAAATGATCAACTTTATCTACAACAAATTAAACAATGAACAAATCATAAGGACTGATAAAAATTAAGCTATACTTTTTCCTTCTATACGAAACTTTATTATGAATGATTTTAATTTTAATATAGTTGGACATACATTTTCGGAACTTTTCATTTGTAAACTGGGCCCATGTCAATCTGGATAGGATATTCATAATACAAAAAATACGGCAAGACTTTTTACCCAAATACACCCAAATATAGCAAATACATTTCTTTATTTACAAATAAGAACTTGAAATTAAAAATAATATTAAATAAATGCTTAAAATAAAAAGATACACAGATATTTAAGTTTGAACGGGAGCTGGTAATAGAGTATTGTTATATATTTTTATGTCTTTTCTTGCCAGGCCACACATATTAGTAATTATTTAAATTAAAAAATTATTTTGTGTCATCAAACTTAGTATTATAAAATAATTATTATATTTTAAGTTATTATTATAATATAAACAATTTTAATTAAAAAAAATAGATTAATTTTTTATAATTCAATATCAAATTTATAATTTTATATTAGTTTTATCCTGAGAATAATTATTCTATGTATATTTAACTTATTCTTTTATTATTTAAATTTATTTTCATCTGTTTGGGTGTATTTGGGTATATTTGGGTGTATTTGGGTAAAAATTCTCACCACAAAAAATATAATTAGATCTGTATATAATCTTAAATACAACGAACATACAAAAGAAAAATGTAGAGAAATGGAATGTTTTAAAATTCAAGATATGTATGAAATAAATATGAATCAAATTTTTCTCCGGTCAATGTAACAACAATTTTACTCTTTTTTTACAATATCAGCAAATTTTGATAAATATGAAAAAAGATTTTCTTACAAGCTAATGTTTATCGTGCCAAAAACAAATTATCCAAAAAAGTTAGATTTTTAAAGTACCTTACTATTGGAATTCATTTAATCACATTATAACTGAATTTTTTGATAAACAAAAGTTTATTAAAATCATTGGAAAAGTTGGAGAATCTATAATGAGCAGCTATAGTACAACTAATACTTGTTTTGTTTAGAATCAAAATACACACAACACACTTATAATATGCTCACATCTTTCCATTCTTTATATTTTTATACTTAATATATGGTTATATTTTGCTATATATTCTTTTATAAAAATCCTGAAATACTTACATATAGATATAAATTCATATACTATTATTTTATAACATAACCTATATAAATCTTGTATGTTAATATATAAGACAACAAATTATCAAATGAACGAGCGACACAATTAGCATCGTTTATTAGCCTATAGCCAGTAGTGTGATTGAAATTTTTTATCAGCAGGTTCTGTTACAAAAAAGTCAAATTTGTTAGCAAATAAAATGATAAATTTTGATTATATCCCAATTAACAAAAATCAATGAGACGATTCTAACAAACCAGTGCGAATCGGCTGAATCCCACTACTGCCTATAGCGTGTTCTTGGAATTGTGTACATATTTTGAAAACATATACTCAAGGTTGTTTCTTGTCACTTTAATAAATTTCTTTCTTTCTTTCTATAGGCTGTTATAAATAATAACATATCTTAGAAATGTTTGGAATTAAATCAAAATATCGATAATTTATATTTGAATATTCATTCAATAAAAGTGCTAAAATATTTCAAAGCACTTTCTAGCGTGTGCTGATATGCTCGCTTAATCTTGAGAGTTCGTTAAGGGAGATGGAGATGTTAATAGAAATATGGAGGAGTTACGAATGTTATTCTTAAATAGAAGATAAAAAGTAAGTAAATTAGTTAGGAGGCAATGATGGTGAGAGTTGCTTCAATGGTGTCAATGAGGGTTGTGAGGGATTTTAGTAATGTTGGATGTAACAGAAGATCTGATAGTGCTTTTTGTGATATATTAAGCAAAGAAAAGCAGCGTCTTAGAAGATTTGGGGATGAGAAGATTTGACATGTGAAGAAGAGAATGATGTTTCTATTACGTCTCATCCGAAATTGCAGTATGGACTTTCCCTAACTTTAATTCAGAAGAGATATACTCTGCATGGGCAGTGGCCTGATAGCCCACTAATAGTTGAACGAGGCCGTGAGTAGTCCAATAGTGAATTTTCTGATATATTTAGGTGAGCAGGGAATCTGCATAGATGTGTGTAGAAATGTTTTGCAAGATTAATTAGATAGTAGGGGATTTGGAAGGAGTGAAAGGGAATGTTATGTGACAGAGAGAGATCATGGATAATGTTTTGGTCATCGCTAAAGAAATGGATGGTAGTAAAATGGAGCAGAAGGTGGTTAATGTTGTCGGTAATCTTAGTGCAGGCTTGTAGAAGGCAAAAGATTTCGTATTCGGATATTGAAAGTAGATGATTTAATGGAGAGCGATGAGTGTGAAAAGGGCGAGTGGAAGAGCCTTTGAAGAAAGCATAAGCAAAGGAAGCACTGAGGGATTTTTTGAGGCGTCAGTGAAGATACTTAAGGAGGTTGATGAAAATTTAGGGGAAAGTGTGAAATCGATTGTTTTGGAAAAAATGGGGTTTGCTTATAGTAGTTTTGAAAGGATTTTGTGCAGATGGGTGTGTTAAAAAAGATTGATGGATAGAGAGATGAACTACGTAGTTATCAATATTTGGCGTGAATTTTGCTAATAGAGTAGAGTAGAAAGAATAGGATGGGTAGTGTTTAGGGGTGTTATAGGAAGAAATAGGGAAGTAAGTTGCTGGTGGGCTGATAGGTAGAGGCGTCGTCTACGGATCCAAAGCCTTTGGGTTCGAATCCCGGCGATGCCATCGACTTATCATAAAAAGTTCATCAGTGCAGATATGGAAGTTTCTACTTCTCTTGCATGAAACACCCTGTCAAAAAAAAAGTTGTTTTATGTCCAGTTGAAGCGCTTAATAAAAGTTTTTTGACAAAACATTGAGAGAGGTCTAGAAGAAGTTTTCTGACTAGAAAGAGAGGATTCAAGGTAGGTAATTAGTCGAGATACGCTTTTTCAGTATTTTTGTTAGAAATATATGCAAATTGCGTCTGATCAATGAGGTTAGCGGATATAATGTAGTGGACTAGACGTCTGTGAATGATTTTTTTGAAAAATTTGCCTAGGATGGGTAGAATTGTGATTGGTCGCCAGTTTTGAATGAAGGTTAACTCTTTATTAGGTTTTAAGAATGAGTATAATCTTACCCATTTTCCTAACCTTAGGGAAATGTGAGTTAGTAAGGCATGCCTTGAAAATAAGGAGTAGATATTTATTTAGAATGTGTATTGATTTCTTAATGTGTTTGAGAGCTAGATGAAGCATTTTTTCTGACAGGATTTACTCGTGTGTTTAATTCGTTTAGAGTGATCCGAGGAAAGTTAGGATTTTGGATAGAGTGTATTATATTTTTAGCGTATTCTCGGATTGTATGGTGGAAGGGGAGGTCAGAAGAGGTCGAGCTAGGGGAATTATTGTCGATACAAATTGAGGGGTGTAGTAGGTGCTCTGATCGTTTGAGCATGGAAGTATCATTTCATGGAGATTAGAAAGTTTTTTGTTTTTAGTCAGCCTTTTGATGTTTTTCATGGATTTTTGGAGTGCTGGCTGGTGAATTTCACCCATGTGTTCTTTTTATATATGTATGTATTCTTTATTGGCAGGAGAGTGGATGAAAATGTTTAAGGGGATGGGGGATTTTCCTAAAGTTTTTATGATGCGTTTAAGTTTGTTTTTTAATAAGGTCAGTTGAGGTATCCAGAAATAAGCGTGCGATCTTTTTGAAAATGAGTTGATTGAAGCCGAGGATAGGATGGAATGTGAAACATTATCATTGAGGAATAATCCAGCTTGATCGATGGATGTGGGAAAGAATAAAGATGGTAATGTTGGCAGTGAGTTGTTGAGAGTGTTGATATACATGAACCAGTGAGTGGTGTTCTTTTTTATGTTTTGTTATAAATTTTGATAGTTGTAGTATTCATTTGGAGTTGAAAAGTTATGAAGGAGTGATCTGAAGCTGATGGGATGTTAGAGATCGACCAATTAAATATGAGATCGAGTGTATTTGAAGTGGTAATTGTGAGGTCGATGTGAGATGTGTATTGTTGGTTGTTCCAAGAGCGTTGGCATGTAGTGTTTTTAAAGTTATCGGTGAGATATAGGTTGTTAGAGAATGGGAAATTAATGACTTGTTATGCTTGTCGATTTTCTTTGTGGTCCTAGATGTGTCATTGAGGGGTGCAGTTATTTAAAATAATTAAATGATATGTAGACGGCAATGTGGATATAGCTATAGTTAGTGATCGGGAGAAATCAGAAAGAATGGCTATTGGGTGTGGAGAGGAGAGTAAAGGGTTCCGAAAAGAAGAGGGTGAGGTTTGGTGTGTACAAGGAAAAAGTAAAAATTGTTGGAAGAGAATCTTGGTAATGGCGTGTGATGAACGGTTGACATTATAAAGATGCATGCAGAAAAAAAAGGATAAAGGTGAAGTGTGATACAGTAAATACTTTGGCATATTAAAAGTGAGTTTGTGTAGGGTTCGTTGATGGATATAACTACAGAGTTTGAAATTAGATTGTTATATAGGTTTACCCAAGCGGCACTAGAGTTGTTGAGATTTATGTGAAGAAAATTTAGCATTTTGGTGCCATTTCCATGTTAGTTGAATTAACCCTCATGTCACAAAGTGCCAATCAAAATCAAAAATAAATATTTTTCAACAAAATTTTGTAATTATCTGTAGTTTTTGTTTAAGTACATTATAACTTAGGGTCAATATTAGATACTACATTTAAAATTTATAATTATATATAGTTTTGTACACATAATACTTTATATGTTTAATTTTTTCAATAATAATGGCAACTTTTTAGAAAAAATCGAAATTTTGATTAATGAGAAATATATTTAATAAAATATACCTTCAAATTTTACTTAAAATATATGTTTTAATACAAAAATATCCATACTGTTTTCATTTCTGGACACATTTTTTACATTTAGGATTTGAAATTACCTATAAGATTTAATCAATTTTGATTAATGAGAAATATATATAATAAAATATTCCTTCAAATTTTACATAAAATATGTTTTTATACTAAATAGCTCATGCTAATTTTATTTCTGGAATCAGTTTTTGCATTTAGGATTTAAAATTCCTTTAAGTTTTAATCAAATTTAGGGTTTACTTCTAAAAATTGCCTCCAAAAACATTAATTCAAATTTTAGATGAAATATAAGATTTTACGCTGGTTTTATTTTTGGGCTCAATTTTCGAATTTAGGTTTGGATAATATGTGAAAGCTTCAATCAAATTTGAGGTTTACGTCTAAAAAGTGTTTCAAAAATTTTTTAAAAAATTTTAAATAAATTATCTCTTTTTATACCAAATCGATTATGCTTATTTTATTTCTGTACTCCATTTTGGCTAATACAGTTAAAAAATATCTGGAAGTGCCAAATGATCTAGTCGTGTGGCTAAGAATCAGTTTATTCGAAGAAGCATTTCTGTAAATCAAATTGAAAAGAAACGTCTGATCAAAAAAAATTATTAAAAAAAGAAGTATAAATTTTGCCTAAATTTAAGATCTACCATGTTCCAATGAACTAGAAAGTGGTTTAATGATCTAATAAAAGATTTTAACCGTCAAAAAGAAGTTCCTTTTTTTCAAATGAAAAATCTTTAAACCTATAACTTTTCAGCTAATATTACAATTATCATTTCATAAAGATGGGTAGGAAATCTAAAAATAAAGTTATTAAAACTCTTTAATATTAAGAAATTAAGTCACTATCCTGATAATTTTAAATTTTAAATTTAAATTGAGTTTTTCTATCTTTTCACATCGATTTGACGGCGTGAGTAAGGTTTTTTTGATACTCGGTTTCGATAATTTATGGTCTTAATTTCGATCCTGCATCAAGGCTACTTTCTTCATAGTTCGATACAAGCGGCGTAATTGTAATGTATAGGAAAAATTTTTTTTATTAATAACTATTAATTTCGGTGTTGTCTCTCACACCGTTATCAAGTCTAAAAATACAAAGAAGATTAAAAATAAAAATCACATTAAATATTTTCTTACGATTTCATTTCATGTAAGAAAATATTTAATGTGATTTTTTGATAACGGTGTGACCGATATTAATAGTTATTAATTCATTATATATCACAGAACAACCTCATACACCCATCACAGTTTGCATATCTCCCGCACAGGAATACTGAGTCAGCTCTCTCCAAACTGACCGAGTTTTTAGAACACTTCATAGCATCCCAAAAGACCGAATCAGTCCTTTTCCTCGACATCGATAACGCATTCAACAGCGCCTGGCACCCCGCCATCATCCTCAACATGCATCTCAAAAAATATCCCACCCTACATAATCAAGCTAATCAGCAACTACCTACAAAACCGCTGCTTAATCTTCCCCGAAAAATCCATCCTGGCTGTTCATATACACCCTCTCTTTCCACTCCCCAAGGAGGTTGCCTTTCTGACATCCTCTGGCTCTTTCTCATCAATTTTCTCCTAGATCTCCTCGAGTACAAATCTCACTTTTCCCAGTGCTACTCCGACGATCTTCTCTTTTCTTTCTCAGCAAACACACAACAGGAAAATCTCCAAATATCGCCTCACTTTTCAACATCCTGAACTTCACCGCCACTTCGCTAAAAATATTTTTCAACACTTCCAAAACCACCCTAATTCATTTCACTCGCAAACACTCCTCACATCTACCTTTGCTTACCAATCATAACACCCTCATTCAACCCGCAACCACCATCAAGTATCTAGGTCGACTCTGTTCCAACTAACACAAGCAATCTCATACAAATCGGGTCTAAGTATCCATCATTCTTTATTCATTTACAAATTTCTCATACTTCCGGTAATCCAATACGGCATCCTCTCATGGGGCTCATCGCTCGCTCACCCATCCACCCTTACATATTTATTCAAAATCCATAGACTCACTCAATTAACCATCTCGAAAGCTTATCGCACAACCCGAACATCTATTCTAGAAATCACACTGAACTGCACACCACTTTTAATCCACCTTAAAGACACCTTCATCAGACGCTACATTTGCACATACAAATCTCTACTTCCCCCATCTTCAGCCTCCCATTCACACATTCAACTGAACACATCAAATCCTCACACGAAACTGCTTCACACATCACTTCCCACTTCGCACCGTTAGCGCATACACACTAAGGTACACCCCACCACATTAGTACATCCCTCTTTGCCCCTTCCTTTTGCTATCACTACTCACACAAACAAATCTCTCGCTGCTAAACAGGTAAAAAAAGCTCAGACATCACTCCTACCCTTCAACCCTGAAAATCTCCACAGACGCTTCCAAGTCTTGCAAAAATGCGCTATCGCCACCGCTTTTTAAGCAGGCGCCTCTCTATCTCCCTTCTTTTCAACAAGCTCTTCTCTAAATCATTTAACTACAACTTATGATACTGAATGTGAAGCTTTAATCACCTCATGCGATCAGATCACCAAACACATCAATACCTTCACACGTTTCACTCATATTCATTTCTATACAGACTCCTTGAAAATCACGAGCGATTACACCTTATCAAAAACGTTCCCTTCTTTGCTTGTATCTTGTTCTCAAAACTACGACTCCTCTCCACTCATTTCACTGTCTCCATTTCCTGGTGCCCCGCTCACTCCAACATACATGAAAACCTGCATGTTAACCATCTCACCAAAAGAACCTTATCAAGACCCTGCATGACACATTTGACCTCAGTACACCCCAACGTCTTACTACGCAACATTTCCATGCAAACTCAAAACCAATGGCAAAACTCCCTCACCAACTCCATAAACACCCTGCTTTCGCGCATATCAAACATCAATACCATACACCAATATTGGGCTTCGCACAAATACACTCCATCGTGATCTCTTATTAGGTGGCTCTCGGGTCATTGCCCCTGCAAAACATACTTTTTTTGTATTAAACTCTCAGACAACCTGACGTGTCGGTTCTGCAACGCACTTTTCGAAACACCATATCACCTCGCCTTCCTCTGTCCATTCTTCATCTCACACCGACACAAACTTATCAACACATGCGCCTTAACACTGGGCCACTTTCGCACTAATCTAAGCGACATCATTACTTACCTAGAACTCTTAAACTTACTCTCCGCCTTGATAGGCACTATTGAAACCATCCTTCACCTCAGCCCACAATAAAACCGACTATCCTTCTCTATATATATTTATTATTTCTAGAATACTCCTAACATCCTTCTTTGTATTCTTCTCTTCAAACCCCATCAAGCGATTTGCAAGCATATCAATTAAATTTGGAAAGTGCTTTGACATCTTTACCTACCTGCCTACCTACATTCAAGTTGTTTTTCAATTTTGAAATTTAATTATCCTGATTATGGAAAAACCAAGTTCAATTTTCAATATAATTATATGATATCCTAATTTAGCCTACTTGAAATTGAATATATATATATGTGTAAAAAACTTTGTATAATTATTTAAATAAAAAGTTCTTTTTGAGATGAGGTGTCATATATAAATCAATATTTCAATATTAAATCAGATAAAACTATAATTAATTCGTTAAAAAGAAATAAAATTTCTCTTTGCTGAAAAATCAAGTTTACCTTATAAAATGGAGTTTTTTTTAAATAATTTTATCTAAATTTTTTTTTTAAATTTAGACTTATGCCGTTTTATTAGACATTGTCAACGTAAAAATAATTTATATTAATAAATTTTTATAGTGTCTGTTTGTTATTAGTAAACACTCATTTCTTAAAGTAAGTGCTTCGAAATCTAACCTATAACCACTCATAACCTTAAGTTACAGCAAATTTGCCTTTAAAGGCATATTTTATAATCAATTTGTATAAAAATAAATTTGTATTGATTACTTACATTTTTATTCGTATTTGAGTATTATATTTTACTATTATGTTAATTTTTATATGTAAATTATGATTTAGTGGGATTTTTTTAATTGTAGTTATCGCATCTAATGGAAGAATAATATACATAACTGACATTGAACATAAAAACACATTCATAGAACATCAAATCTAAGTTATACTAAATAACAACCCCTATCATATAGCTAACATTTTCATACCGCCCAAAAAACATTCCGCTTCAATAGATAATGCCTACATAACTAATTTTTTCGCATACCTCTTTAACCACAAAAACCTTATTCTAGCCTGCGACATTAATGCACATTCAACAGAATGGTTTTCTCCTTATACAGCCAACAGAGGCAAAATTATCCAAAACCTCAAACACAACTCACTCTATAATAATTACACTACAGACACACCAGAATTTCAACAATAAATTAAAAACAATTTCAACAACCGACATCAGACATTACTTATATCCCAACACATCTACTCACCAGTTGGAAAACTCAAAATTCACTATCTTCAGACAACATTTCCATACTCACCTCAAACACTCGAAACACCACATCCAAACTAGAACCTACACAAATTCATATTACTTAATTTAATAGCTTAATCATATTACAGGCAGACAAACTCCACATTCCTAAAGGAAACATCAATGCTCATAGCCATCACCAACTGTTACCACAAAAAATTAGATCACTCATAAACGAAAGAAATGAAATCAGAAAACACAATTCATTATATTCCCACATAGATGAACTCAACAAGCAAATATCAATCCAAATCAAAACACATAAACTCTCACTCTGAAAAGAACACATTAACCAAAACTCGCCCCACAAACACAACATACACACATACTGGAACACCAAAAACCTGCAAAAAAAAACCTACACAGACAAATAGAACTAGCAAACACTTTCAATAAACAGTTCACCAATACAGAACCGAAAGTTATAAACAAATCACACAAAATCGTTAATAAACACCTACAAAAACTCCCTAAAAACACACATAAACATCACGACAATACATTACGAAAAGCCATCTACAACATCAATAATAACAAATCACTAGGACCAGATCAAATCGCTAACATGCACTCTCTGGCCCAAGGATATTAATCTCCTTATGCGAATCTTCAACATAGCTCTAAACAACAATACAATTCCGCATACATGAAAAACATCTCCTATACTACCTAAACCAAGCTCTTCCTACAGACCAATTTTTTTCTTATCACCTATAGCGAAAACTTTAGAAAAATTCATTCTCCACTACATAGAAACTTACATACCTAGCACCACACATCAACATGGATTCAAGAAAATGCATTCTACTACAACAGCCCTTCATTCTTTTCACATTATTACCGAAGGTTTCAACCAAAATAAACCCTTCCACCGAACCATCACAACAACATTAGATCTAAGTAACGCCTTTGACGGACTCGATATCCATCTCACACAAAATCATCCACAAAACGAACATTAACACCCAATATGCCAGATTTCTAGCTAACTATCTACACGGCAGAAACATTTATACAAAACCTAACACTACGCTCTCACGCCACACGTACAGGGGTACCACAAGGGAGCTCCCTCTCCCCTATATTATTTAACATTTACATGAGTGACATGCCTACTCCTACCAACAACTAAGTTAACCTTTTTACCCACGCAGATGACATCACCATTGCATCCACTAACCAAAGCATCACAAAAGTCAATCTCAACGCAGAAACATACATTGACAATATACACAAATGGTTCATCGATAATAAACTCAAAACCACACCAAGTCACAAGCAACACTCTTTACACAATATAATTCTGAACACAACACAAAACTAAACCTAAAAATCAACAACACTATCATAGACACTAACACACACCCTTAAATCCTAGGCATCACATTCGACCCCAAACTCACATACAACAGACACATACTCAACACTAAAGAATCAGCAAGTAAAACGCTCAATCAGGGGCGCAAATTCGCAATTTTTTTTAGGAGGGGCGGACTTTTTTTTTATAATTTTCAAAATTTATTATAAAAGAATTTTTGTCCAATGAACAAACCACCATTATTACCCGACATTATACTTGCACTGTAAGCTCTCAATCATACCACATGCACAGATTTTATGAAGTCAAACTATCTTGTTTGTAATTCTGATTGTATCAACCTTCCAGCTCAGTGGTTTTCAAACTGAAGTCCGCGTGCCGCGAAGAAGTTCATGGGGATCGAGAAGGGGACGCTATTTTTGCCAATAAATCACATTCCAAAAGAATAAATAAGTTAGTCTTTGAATTGAGTAATATTTTTTTCTTTTATATTTTTTCATGCCTAATTTGGAAATGTGAATTTTTCTTAATGGATAAATTCACTTAATGGATACTCAAAAATGAAATATGACGACTCACATTTTAAATTTCGTTTCACTGCATTAACATCTGGTGGGGAAGGGAAACATAAATGTCCTTTGTGTTCTGAAGTGTTAGCATCCACTTTTTTAAAGCCCGTTAAATAAGCTTCCACTGGTAGTGAAGCACTCGAGTTCGGTAAACAAAATTATTGGTTGAACGATTGCACAAATTCATGTTTGATAAATAACATCTGAATGTTTTTGAAAAATATTGAGTATGGTTTGTAAAGTTTCAAAAAAATATCTGTAGTCAAAAAGTCCCACAACATAGTAGATCAGTTGATATTACCTTGCTGCAAAGATATATTGGATGTGCTAAGAAGTTCTGAAGTTGTAAAATTGAAACATATCTTCCTGTTAAACGATACCGTTAGAAAGCTAATAGTAGAGATGTTGAATGACATGTCAGGCGTGGTTTTATTGATTCCGAATTTGATTTTCAACTTTTTTTGCTCAGATTGATGAAACGATGGATGCTGCAAACTTGTCTCTGCCTTGCGTTTATGCAGAATATGTATATGACAAGAACCTTGTAGACAATTTTTTATTTTGAAAAACTCAGCAATAGAACAACTGTAAGAGAAACATTTGACAAAGTGATACATTTTTTTAGAGCACACGGTATTAAGTCGTAATCTGGCTAAGCAAAAATCTCCAGATGTAATTGATAACCAGTGCGCCGTGCCATAAAACCATATCCGATGAGCTGAAAAATGTTTTCAATGAAGTCATTAAAAAGTGTATTTTATTAAAGCAAATGGTTCAAATCTTATTTGTTTTCAATTTGAAAAACTCTTGCTGCACTCAAACGTGAGATGGCTTTCTAAAGGAAAATTTTCCAAGCGATACTATGGAAAGAAATCGAACAATTTCTAGAAGGCATCCATTATAATAAACAAATGGCCACTTTTGAAATGAAGTTGCATTAATAAAAATGTCCTGGAGGCCATAAAATACCGTGTAGCATGCCAAGAAAGTTCTCTTTATTTTCTTAATCTACAAAAATTTGAAAAATACTATCAATTTATTAAAAACCCATTTATAATCTCGATTAGTAATCTAGCCTCAGAAGAATTCTTAATTAGAGAACAGTTTATTGATTTGTTTAATGGTTGAGGAGATGCAAAACATGTTTTACTTAAATATCTCATAGCGATTTTTCGATTGAAAATTGCTCTGAACGCTGATTCGATTTCGCACTACATATGAGTGTGAGCAAGCGTTTTCCATCCTACTCGCCATTGAAACCAAATGTGAGTAATGATATGAGAATTGCATTGGCCAAAACAGAACCAAATTTAGACAAAGAAGATGCATCCATCTCATTCAGATTTGGATTGTTCAGACAATTTTTGAATAAACGATTGTGTCGATTTTTTAGTACAGAAGTTTATATGTTGATTTATTTTTTTTAAATGAGACCCCGAGCTATTAAAAATTATAGTTAGACCTCTACGCCGAAACTTTTTAGAAAGTTTGTGAACAACTCTTTTAGCTCAACACGGAAACAAAATCATTCATATATAAGAGATCACTACTCATCAGATGTAATTAAGTCTTTATTTCTCCTTATTGTTATTTATCAGTTAATGAAATGGATGTTCACAGTCTATCTGTATAGTCTATTGGATGATTTCTTTTATAAATCTTTAGGGAGTTGATTTTTGGTTGAACTGATTTTATATTTGGTGTTCGAAGGTTAAACATGTCCCTGTCTTCTAAAGACCATATGGAAACGGTTGTATTATTGGTTAGGTGGATTGATTACTCTGTACTGAAATGCATTGTTGCTTTAAATTAAATTTTAAATTTTTAAGCAATAAAGCTAGATTAGTAACACAGAAAAACAAAGAATCATCTTATATAATCTTCATATTCTACCTACAAATATATTCAGTTAGTAAAGTAAATTGTTTGAAAATATGTTTAGGACATGGGTCTATGAATTGACAGGTTTGTATCTGTGAATTTAAATTTGGCCATTTTAAATAGAAATGTAAGATTTAAAATTTTTGGAAGAAATATTCTACAAACTTTAAATTTATATAAATTAGCTATTCCAATCCCTAAGTTATACGCTAAAAATTACATGGAAATGATATTATTAGTACTAAGTTTTTTAACAAAATTTTTAGCAAATATTTTTATGACATTGCCAATTATTCTAAGAAATCTTGATAAAAAAACGAAAACATTAAATAAAACGAATATCTAAGAATAAAGATACTATATATTCGATTTCTAGAATAAAAGACCTGGGTGTTTATATTAGCCCCGTCACCCACTTCAAGTACGGTGGAGGAGGGGGGGGGGAGGCAAAACTGATCAACTGGAGGTGGCAAAACTGATTTTAATGGGGCCGGGAATATAAGAAGGTGTATACATTTATATATTTCAAAGGAGTTTCAGATGTGCAAAATAAATCCTAAGGGTCCTAGCACCCTTGCCCCCTCCTTTATCGACGGGCTTGGTTACAGTAATTAATAGGGATAAATATTTTAAGCTTTGAATTATAGAGTTTTTATATAGTTATGTGCTATAAAAAATATTCACCTCGCTCAAAAATACATGGGCTCTTATTCAAATGACTGGCTACATTACTCCCTCTGATCAAATATAGCTCAAATGTGCATTACTATAACAAAGAAGTTGACGTTAATGAAAAAAAAAGATTTTAATATTCATTCTAAGACTTAACCTCAAAACAAGAAAAGTAATATCGAAAATCTTCTCAGAAGACAAACAAGTATAATAAATACTATAAAAAGATATATAATTCAGAAAATTGAAAATTATTGGGGTGGGCGAAAGGCTTTCTACACACAAGCGATCACCAATTACCTCAATTCACTTTCAATCTTACCAATCCTTAATTCTACACCATCTACCATACATAAATCTAAAGAATCCTTGCAAATCAAAGCAGACGTACTCTCGCCCAATTAAGATCAAACAAATCCCCACTTGTCTACGAATATTTACACAAAATCAGTCCCAAAACAATCCCCTCTTCTCAATGTTCTCTCTGCAAAACACACCCACCACTCGATCTTTGGCTTAATCCACACGTGGACACGAATCTTCTCTGAAAATGGAAAAACAAACTAGCATCACCTCCTCCCACCATAATACATTATTAAATCCCATCTCCCTATATATTAACATTACACACAAATTTAGATATTAAAAAAATCATACAAACACATCTCTTCTGGTTCCAATCAAAGCGTCTTGTTTGCCACTGGTATGGTGATAACCAGATATCTGCCATTGGGATGCCAACAACAACAATATAATCTTCCATATCTGGACAGATGTTAAGAATTGCCACAATGGGGAATCGAACACCGAGTTCATCTAGATTCTATAGAGCTACAACTGTTGGGGATGCACAACCTCTCAAGCCTTGTAACCCATTAATGACATCCTAACCAAAAAGTTATGTTTTTTTCTAAACCGCTTTTTAAAAAGCGCGAAATTGTGGGAGACGATAATTTATTAAAGGAGTTTAACATTTAGATCTACAGTGATCCGACAAAATCGTGCATATCGCATACTTCTTTTTTGCTTTTTATGGTCTTGCCACTTCACTCATATACAAATAATAATTTAAACATGAACAATTTCATTTATTTAGAGTGATTATGAAGAATCTCAAAGATGATCAGTTATACTACTATATAGGCACGCTTTTTGCTGTTTTCTCATCCCTTTTCATTGGTTCCTCCTTCATATTTAAAAAAATTGGCTTGAAACGTTCTGCCTATTTATCTAGTAAAAGAGCAGGTAAAATCTAATTCTCTCTTGTTCTTTCTTACTAAGTTTCTACCAGGGTTGTGAAGTCGGAAAATATTTGGCGACTTCGACTCCGCCTCCGATAATTTATAATTTTTCGATTCCGACTCTCCTTCGGTAATTTTCGAGACTGCAACTCCATTTATCTAAATTTTTTTAACATGACTTCACCTATATATAATTGTGCAACTTTGACTTTAAAAATTTATAATTATGCAACAGCAAAATGTTAATTTTAGATAGTCATTGAAAGATTTCCTGAATTTTAGACATTTGTGCTGTGTGTTGCAAGCAAGATGTTTGGTCTATTTTCTTCAACATAATTTATTGTTCTTATTGGTTTGAATTTCTAGTTTAGTCTCTTTCTTGTATTATCTTCAAAAAGATTTTCAATTTATTGTATATAACCTTTTTATCTAAGACATAAATTAAATATATCCTAAATGTTTTTCCAAAGGTATTTGGTTAAATTTTTTTTTCCTAAAAACTTTCTACTCATAAACTAAGTTTTGCTCCTTTACAAACTAATTTTATTTTAACGTAAAATGAAAAAGTTCATTCTTTAATTTTATTGAATTTTTCAGCCTTTTTCCATAAAATGCAAGGCTTGGAACAAAATGATAAGCATTTTTATGTCGCGTTTTTGCAACGTTGCACTCTAAAAAGAGTGTAAATGAATTTATTTTTTAATCTAACATGAATATAACTATTCATGAAATCGGAGTTGCAATAATATTACGACTCCGACTTTACAACCCTGGTTTCTACATATGTTAAAACATCTAAGCTTAGAAAAGTTGAGACTTAATCTCAAAACTTTCTTCATCCAAATTTTGCAGCCATCTTTTCTCTCCTTTCTTTTTCATTGGCCTTGAAATCGATGCCATTTGGAAACTTTTTTTTTACGTCATTGTCAAAGATAAACCATGTGAGAAAGTCTGTTCCTGCGTGTTAATAAAACAACATTAATTCTCTGTTTTTTTTGATAAAATGGTTTCTATTCAATTTTGTTAACTGGAATTTGATGGCTTATCAATGTTTAACCCTTTGAGGACCAGAATTTTGAAGAATAATTGTCTGCTTTTTTTTCAATGGAATTTTGTATGTTGTAACAGACGATTATTATTTCATGGAACACCGGTATCACACCAAGCCTCAAAGGGTTAAAGGATTCTCTTCCTTGTTGCCATTTTTTTTTAATTTTAAGGCTAAACTACAAATTTTATGAAATTAATGATTTTTTTAAAAATTCCTTGTGTAATTTCTTCATTTTTTGTTTTAAAAACACGGTCTTGCCTTTTAATGGATGTACGTACATTGTACATAAAAAAGATCATTTAACGTCCTTTGTTCCCGCATCCGCAAAGTAAGTCGTGCCTCACACATACACAAATTTGTGAGACATTTTTTTGGAGCGTGCTGCATTTCTTCACCGGATGCCCTTTGTGACGGCAAGCGAATGGCCTCAGAATAAACAAGAAATTTCATTTCTGGTACAGCGGGAATCGAATCCGAGACCTTTGGGATGAAATCCCTGAGGTCTAACCCCCGGCGCTATCCTTTTATGGATGTATCCTATCGCATATTTGATATAACAGAACTACACACTATTCTTCACTCTTGAAGTGCAGAAAGTGTTATTTTGTCCCTTTTTTAAATATAACTATTTTTTAATTTTTGAACATCCACTTTAACAACATATCCATTAAATGTTTTCACTTATCTATCTTTAGATCCACGACTTACTTGTCTAGAAGAAAGGAAAAGTTTTTCTTAGATTTTCTCTAATGCTTCCAACCTAAATTTAGTTCTTTATTTTCTTGTCGATCTCTTCTCCATAGAATCGAGAGAGAGAAAGAGAGAGAGAGTAGAAATCAGGGAAAAAATTAATTTGGAAAATTTTTTAGAATATTAAATTTAACTAATATTTTATCAAAAATATTTCCGAAAAAAATTTCAAAATAAAGAAAAAATATAATAAATCATATCTTACAAATCACCATTAAAAATTTAATTAAGTGCACTAGTAAGAATGTGTTGCATATCTGATGTGTTAAAATATTTTCAATTTTTTGTCATTTTAACCCATTAAGTTCCAATGCTCCCATTTGGGAACATAAGTAATTTCATCTTCGTCTGTTTTTTTCAATGACTTTGAATATAAATCGTCTGCGTTTTTTTAGATATCGTCTGATTTCTATGGTACTTAATGGGTTAAAGTAGGTTGCCTTTTTGCTCTAAAATTTCTTTTGAAAATTTGCTTTTTGTTTTTTGGAAGTATTAAACTTTGCGTATACTTTTTCATTTAACCCGTTGAGGACAAAATGCATTTATTTGTTTTTTTGATAAAGAAGTGTAGAAATATATTTTGAGAAAACCTTATTATTTATTTATTTATTTATTTATTTTAGAAAAAAGAATTATAAAAATAATCTGAAATATAAAAAGAAGGTGGAGCAAACCAATTAGGTTTTTGTCACACCAAAAAAAATTTTTTTAACAATATATGTAAAAATAGATTGTTCAAAAACAAAACATTGTAAAAAAAAAAGGAGAAAAAAAAACCTGAGAAGACGATTAAAAACGAAAATCAATTGAATGACATCAATACAAACATAAAGGATATAAAAAAAACTCCTAAATATATCATTTTCAATTACAATAACATGCTAAGATTATATATAATTATACATGTATTTATATAATTTTTTTTATAAATGTATATATCTCCAACCCGTATATTACGATGATTCTTCTCCAACCTGTATTCTACGATGATTCATCTCCAAACTATATACTACAATGATTCATCTCCAACCTTTATACTACGATAATTCATCTCCAACCTGTATACTACGATCATTCATCTTCAACCTGTATACTACGATGGTTTCTATTCCATGTACAAATAACTAGGGAGACAATGTTCAACTTTCTGTTCACATTCTGCTAGATGTAAGATTTGATATACCTCATTCGGGGAGACGATGCTACATAAGTTATTACCTATATACATTATACCTGTATACTACGTTGGTTCATCTCCAACCTGTATACCGCGATAATTCATTGGTTCATCTCCAACCTGTATACCGCGATAATTCATCTCCAACCTATCAATACATATTTTGCTAGATGTAAGATTTGATATACCTCATTCGGGGAGAGGATGTTAGATAAGTTATTAATTTTTTCACGATATTAAATAATATATTTTATCAAATAATCAAAATAAAATTCTGTAATCAAAGAATCGAAAAATATTCTTTAAAAAATCAAAAAATATCAAACTTTCTGTTCATATTTTGCTACCTCATACGATGTTACAAAAGTTATTACCTATACTTTGCAATTTGCACGATTTTAAATATTATATTTGTCAAATAATCAAAATAAAATTCTGTAATCAAAGAATCGAAAAATATTCTTTAAAAAATCAAAAAATATCAAAGTTTCTGTTCATATTTTGCTACCTCATACGATGTTACAAAAGTTATTACCTATACTTTGCAATTTGAACAATTTTAAATATTATATTTGTCGAATAATCAAAGAATCGAAAAATGTTAAAATCAAAAAATATTTATTATCGAATAATCAAAGAATCGAAAAATGTTCAAATAAAAAAATATTTATTCTTTTTAAATATATCGTTGGCTCCCCTTACTTTTAGTTTCGTATGTGCATAATTTGATAAAAATTAATTATTAAAGACTAGGTTTATCTTTCAATTTTAAAAGTAAGGGGAGCCAACGATATATTTAAAAAGAATAAATATTTTTTGATTTGAACATTTTTCGATTCTTTGATTATTCGATAATAAATATTTTTTGATTTTAACATTTTTCGATTCTTTGATTATTCGACAAATATAATATTTAAAATTGTTCAAATGGCAAAGTATAGGTAATAACTTTTGTAACATCGTATGAGGTAGCAAAATATGAACAGAAACTTTGATATTTTTTGATTTTTTAAAGAATATTTTTCGATTCTTTGATTACAGAATTTTATTTTGATTATTTGACAAATATAATATTTAAAATCGTGCAAATTGCAAAGTATAGGTAATAACTTTTGTAACATCGTATGAGGTAGCAAAATATGAACAGAAAGTTTGATATTTTTTGATTTTTTAAAGAATATTTTTCGATTCTTTGATTACAGAATTTTATTTTGATTATTTGATAAAATATATTATTTAATATCGTGAAAAAATTAATAACTTATCTAACATCCTCTCCCCGAATGAGGTATATCAAATCTTACATCTAGCAAAATATGTATTGATAGGTTGGAGATGAATTATCGCGGTATACAGGTTGGAGATGAACCAATGAATTATCGCGGTATACAGGTTGGAGATGAACCAACGTAGTATACAGGTATAATGTATATAGGTAATAACTTATGTAGCATCGTCTCCCCGAATGAGGTATATCAAATCTTACATCTAGCAGAATGTGAACAGAAAGTTGAACATTGTCTCCCTAGTTATTTGTACATGGAATAGAAACCATCGTAGTATACAGGTTGAAGATGAATGATCGTAGTATACAGGTTGGAGATGAATTATCGTAGTATAAAGGTTGGAGATGAATCATTGTAGTATATAGTTTGGAGATGAATCATCGTAGAATACAGGTTGGAGAAGAATCATCGTAATATACGGGTTGGAGATAACACGCAAGTTGTCTACCCGCGTTCAACCGTACAGGTTATGAGAATATATCATTACATATTAGAGAAGAGTTTTCTAAACTCTTTATACTGAAAAAATATTTCTTCAATATACAAATAAATTTAGATGAGAATATATCATTACATATTAGAGAAGAGTTTTCTAAACTCCTTATACTGAAAAAATATTTCTTCAATATACAAATAAATTTAGATTCTGAAAGTAGAGTCGCTTTATAATTGGGCTGGAAATTGTCACAGAATATAGGTAAAAATTTGTCCAAATGAAAAAAGCTTTAGTTTAAAATGCATCCCTTATCTCCTTAAATTTAATGCAGTAAACAATAATAAAAATAATATTTATCCAAAACATATTTTTTCGAATCAAAGTGTAAATCAAACCCGCATTTAAATTTTGGTTGATTAATTCAAAATCTACAAATAAATTTAGATTCTGAGAGTAGAGTCGCTTTATAATTGTGTTAGAAATTATCACATAATATAGGTAAAAATTTGTCCAAATGAAAGGAGCTTTAGTTTAAAATGCATTCCTTATAAAGGTTGTATCTAATCTAAATAAAAGTAGACTATGATTATCCAACAAAACTCATTATTTCTTCAATGTGGATGTCGAAAATTATAATTATTTTATAAAAATATAGAAATAAATTTAGGATTAAAGTGAAAAAAAAATAAATTCATGAGATTACTTATTGATAAAAATTGATTAAAACACATATTTTGATCTATTTATCTTCTCTTTAAAAATTTATATGCAATAAACAATAATAAAATAATATTTATCCAAAACATATTTTTTTCGAATCAAAGTGTAAATCAAACCCGCACTTCAAAAGAAGTAAAAAACTAATGTTAATATATAAAAAACTGAAAACTAAAATGATTTTATAAAAATCTAAAAATAAATAGTGGACTACGATTATCCAACAAAACTTGTACATTCGATCTACATTTTTCACTTCAAAAATAATTTTAAATTTATTAGAAAAAGATTATACTGACCAATAAAAAAAACGAAGGTTAATTTATAAAAAAAATGGAAAAACTAATACTATTTTATAAAAATCTACAAATAAATTTAGATTCTGAGAGTAGAGTCGCTTTATAATTGTGCTGGAAATTGTCACATAATATAGGTAAAAATTTGTCCTAATGAAAGGAGCTTTAGTTTAAAATGCATCCCTTATCTGCTAATTAATGGTATGAAGCCCATGGAAAATAAAAACAGTAAAAGGTATTTCTTAAGTACTTGTGAAAGTAATGTATTCTGAAAGCCCATAAAAAATGCTTTAATTTGGTATATCGCATGATGCATTTTGTTGAGAAATGTGAAAGTTATAAGCGTTTTAATATTTGACTAAGATTTAAGCTAGGAACACTACAAATAAACTAAGCGTACACTAGCCCGATAAAATAAACCACACACGCGTGCTAAAGATGTGGTGAAGCGTATGCGAGATAAGAATTCACTGCGCTCACAAACGCGTAATGCAACATGTGTTCATCTTTCTTCGCATAGTTATGCTCTAAAATCAATCAATAATATGATTTATTCTTCGCACACTGTCGGTATAAATATAACGAATGCCCTTCGTTAAAAATTAGAAAGGTTGTATCTAAACTAAATAAAAGTAGACTACGATTATCCAACAAAACTCGTACATTCAATCGACAAAACCACACACGCGTGCTAAAGATGTGGTGAAGTGTATGCGAGATAAGAATTCACTGCGCTCACAAACGCGTAATGCAACATGTGTTCATCTTTCTTCGCATAATTATGCTCTAAAATCAATCAATAATATGATTTATTCTTCGCACACTGTCGGTATAATTTTTAACGAATGCCCTTCGTTAAAAATTAGAAAGGTTGTATCTAAACTAAATAAAAGTAGACTACGATTATCAAACAAAACTCTTACATTTAATCGACATTTTTCACTTGAAAAAAAATTTAAAATTTATTAGAAAAATATTAAACCGACCTCTACTGACCCATAAAAAGTAAAAAATATATATTAATTTTCGACAGTTTTATTTAACTATGACATTTTAAAATGTTAAAACCCATATTCTACCTTTGTGAATATAAAATTTTGAAGAAATAATATATAAACTCATCACGTTAATTATTGGTATTTTTTGAAACTAGATAAAAGTTGACTGACCTCACATAAAAGCGGATTTTGGAAAAATAAAAATATATTTATTTGTAAAACCTAGCCTATTTTACCCACAAAGAGTATAGCTTCAAATCTTGTACATTCGATCAACATTTTTCACTTCAAAAATAATTTAAAATTTATTAGAAAAACATTATACTGACCTATACTACTGACCCATAAAAAGTAAAAAATATATATTAATTTTCGACAGTTTTCTTCAACTATGAAATTTTAAAATGTAAAAAATCATATTTTACCTTTGTGAATATAAAATATTGAAAAAATATTATATAAATTAAGAACGTTAATTATTATTGGTATTTTTTGAAACTAGATAAAACTTGACTGACCTCACATAAAAGCAGATTTTGGAAAAATGAAAATATATTTATTTGTATAACCTAGCCTATGTTAACCACAAAGACTATACCTTTCCAATGATACCATTTTCATTTATTTTTTTTTTAAAAAAAGACAGATTATGCTTCAACAAAAAGGTGGTCCGTAATTTTTTCAAAAATTTAGACAAAATTTTTTGAAGTAATGTCCATTTATTAAAATTTTTTAAAACTTTTGTAAAAATAAATTATTCTAGAGTATGTAGCAAACGATAAGCTTTCTAATGATATATATATCATGAAAAAGAAATATTGAAAACCAGTTTAATTCTTTCTTCAAATCAAACAAGTAAAAATTTTCAAAAAGTAGTATTGGTAGTAGTAGTATTATTATTATTATTATTATTATTATTATTATTATTATTATTATTATATATTACATAAACATTTCAACCAATCATATAGTTTTTATGAAATAAAACTGCCATTTCAAAGTTAAATTTTTTGAACTTTTAGGTAGAATTTTTGAAATGTGGCTTTCAATATGTATGTAAAATATTTTTTGAAAATTTTTATTTTAAGTATATTTTTTAAGCATTTTACGATTTACACATTTAAATATATAATAAGGCTGGCAAGCTTTGCGAGTTGTCTCCCCGGAGGTCTTGCCAGACCTCTGATAAGCAGGGAACACAAAATAAGCTATTCTTGTTTGATAAGAGAAGTTGAATAGAGAAAGAAGAGAGAGGAGATTGAAAAGAGGAAACTGGAAACTTGCTTAGATTTTTGTAGGAGATTGTAATTGGTAGGGAAATTCGAAATTATTTTTCGTAGCCTATTTTGTCAGAAAAAACGCAAAAGCACTCATCTAAACAAGAAAACAAAAATACACACGAGTATCATATTATTAAAATTCAAGTAATTTGAAAAAAATTATATATATTTTCTTACATAAAAACTTTTTATTCATTTTGATATAAAAAACTTAATTATAAGTTGAAAGCTTAACTATTATGATGAGGAAGGTAGTTAATGAAAGCTAACCCTTTAGAGACTAGTGTCACACCAGTATGCCAAGAAATAAAAGCATCTGCCTATGTATAAAGATTATTTTGGCTAACGTTAAAGAATGAAGGCGATTACTCTTCAAAATTTTAGTCCTCATGAAGTTAAGGGATCTTCAGTTTGAGTAATTGTGATCCAAAGCATAAAATTCTAAAATACAAACATTTATTTTCTTTGTTTGAAAGGTCAAGGAGGACATGCCTACTTGAAAGATTGGATCTGGTGGTTTGGATTAATTACAAGTAATGTATCATTTAGTATTTACCCCATAACACATACATCAGCATCATAAATCAAGAGATACCTGAAGCCCACGCTTCATATTCATTTAAAATTCATTGACAATCTAACCTTTTTCTGACTCAAAAAAAGTACTTTTTTAATTCTTGTATTATCTTTTTAGGTTTTTATAAATATCATAAAATAAATTCTTATAATGCCAGGATTTCAACATCTCTAAAGTTTACTTTACTCATAAAAACTCTCCTTTTAAAAAAATTATCCAAAAAACTATCAAGGCTGTGAATAAATATAAGTTGGCTAATTTTAGTAACTCTTCATCTTTCAAAAAAGCAGTTTTAAATGCTATTGCATCTTTAGCAAATAATTTGTATACATATTGTACATATTTTTTCCTTGATTTATGTGTGTTTTGTATTGCTTATTTTGCTCTTTCTAATTATATGTTATATATTCTTAAATTATATTTTTCTCTGCCTTTTTTTGGTTGAACATCTCGATAAAATTGGGCTTCCTTTGTCTTCCAGATCTTGTTTCACTTTAGACTGGTGAAAAGTCTTCTAATGGGTTAATTATAATTTTATTTTCTTTTAAATAAATCTAATCTAATCTCATCTAAAACTAAGATATGACAAATTCCGATGTTAGACTGATAAAAATTTATTGCTTCTAAGCGATGTATTAGTTTAACACTAAATTTCTTTAATTCAAACACAGATTTTTCTTGTTGCTTTTTTCCAGTGTGCTATAGCAATTTTAGGATAACCTTAATTAAAAGCAAAAAAAACTCTTTCTAATCTATATTGATTATTTTGGTTAAAGTTTTTTTAAACTATGATTCCAACATTTATATCACTATACCAGGGTACACATTGTTGCAACTATTGGGAGAGCTGGGACTTTTTTAACTGGTATTTTCCTTAAAAATTTTCATCAATTCATTCATTTTTCAAATTTTAAAAAGAACTATATTTAAACCAGACCAAGCCGGTCAATTGACCAGCATATTATTTTCTTTTTATTATAATTTTTAGAAGGTTATTCCAATGTAATTCAAGCCTTGAGAATTCTATTATTTTTGACTAAATTGGTCACTGATACCATTCATTTAATATATTATCAAAAATGATAAGCTCTTCTTCAACTGGGGCCATAACCGGTCAATTTACCTCTCTAATTGACCTGTGTAAATTTATTTAAAAATAACAGTACTTCCTACTACTTTATTTCATAAAAGCATGACAAAATATTTATTTGCATAGAAAAATCATTATAAATTCAAACACAATTTGCATACTTAATACATATGAAAATTTGGATAGGATGTTCTTGTTTTATTTTTATGACATGTCCTACAAGCTTTCCTTTTTTTGTTTCCTATAATTTTGTCTTTGGAAGTTGATGCTCTATCATTTCTGAGTAACGCAGCTGGTTTTTGACTCTTTTACAAAATCATGATTCACCGATTTCAACCAAAAGCTCCCCCTTTTCTAGTTGAAATATTCATTTCCTTGCATAAAATGTAGGTGTTTAGGCAAACAATATCCAAAAGATTGAAAACTACTGCAAGTGGCCATCTTCTTGAACCTGGCTTTGTAGACTATGCCCTCAGCCTTTCGTCAGCAGTATCTACCCCTCCTTTTTTTTATTGTAATATGATGAACTTTCTTGTCGCTTTTTTGAATCTTCAAACGCAATTTTTGCAGTCTGATGCTGAGATGAAAAATAGGCGCGTCTTTATTTTTCTTTTTGTATGCTCTGATTGTCCCTACATAGCTTGTATTTTACGATTCATTGAAAGACGTGAAAAAATTATCACTTAAACCATTTTCTTTATAAGAATCTAATAATTTCTTAACAATATGCTCTCCTACTAGTCCTGCATGGATTCGAGATTCATCTTTTTCAACATAAGGAATTGTTTGCCAAACATAGTAAGTATGCGCATCACAAAGAGAACTTTATTCCAAACTTTGATAATTTGCTTGGCATGTATTGGATAAATTTGCATTTGCTACGACACGGATCAAGCTGTTCGTCAAAGGTAACTGATTCGTGAAGAAAATGTTGCATTACTCGAAAGTGAACTAAAATTGGATCTTTTTCTTTTCAGAACGAGAGTTTTTATCATCAAATCGTAAATAGGTAAGAATTTTTTGAAATCATTTCGAGACATGCGCTTATTGAATATTTTTCTTCAATAATTTATGTTCCAAAAGCGGTGGAAAGCTTCGTAAGGCCTGGAATTTTGATAAAAATATACAAAAAATTACATTATTTCATCTAAATTTTGAAATCCAAACAACTCCGTGAAGATATCAAACAATTATTGACACGATTGTTTATAAAAGTATTGCTAAATGCAAAAAAATTAATATATCCAAGAGTAAGTCATATTTGAAATGATTTAAATCAATAAAAATGTATGGAACTTTGATAGATATATTTTGATTTTCTTTTTTTTTGCTTATACATGTATATCACTTTGATTATATATAGTTGAACATAAAACACTTCTCTGGTCATTTGACCGGTACGGTTTTTGTTGATATATTGGATGTGTCGTCGTCTTTCTATGGTTAAAGCACGCACGTTTTAATCTAAATTATTTTTTCCATATTTATTCATAACAAATGAAAATAATATATGAAAAGCTGTACCTCATTTTCCCCATATTAAAGTTATTTTCTATTTACCTTTCATCGAATTGTCATTGCAAGGTTCTCTGTATGCATGCAGTGCTACACTGTCTTTATTAAATGTTATAAACGATTTTGTGAATTTATTAGTGGGTATCGGAGAAGCGTTTAACTTTGCTGCTTACGCGTTGGCGCCTGCCTCTTTAGTCGCTTCACTTGGAGCTTTGAGTGTTTTGATTACCTTCGTACTTGCTTGCAAATTTTTGCATGAGACTTCCAGTTATGTTTGCAATATCGGCTCTATTCTCTGCATTATTGGAGCAACGATCATTGTTTTGCACTCTCCAAAAGATCCCTCAATTTCCTCCATTGAAGAGTTTAAAGACAAAATCAAGGAAGTTGGTGAGTAAGCTTTTTTTCCTATATGCAAAAATGTTTAAATGAAACTTCGTATATATTTTGAAAGAAGGAAGGATATTTATTCCCATTGTAGGCGTTAATTAGTTTTCAGACAACATTAAGTAATTTCATACCTTAACCATTATGAGTTTTCATATAACTTAAAGCAAATGAATTTTATTTTGTGATCATTGATAAACAATTTTGCTTGAAAGGGTTAAAATAAAAAAATTGTCTGCCTCATTTAAAGTTGAAATGGTCAAATAGATTAATAAAAGACATCTATGATTGAGATCAAGAATGCTTGAAAAGAATTTTCACAAGACTTAAGATAACCAAAAAGATAATAATTAGAAAAATTTTGTGCATGAAGAAAAAACAGTTGTTTTGAACAAAATAAACTAATCTAACGCGAGTGGCGTAGCAAGGTGTTGTGGGGGGGGGGGGGTTGCCTTTCAAACACAGTCTATAAAATGTCAATTTTTAGTACGCCATTTCAAATATTGTTCCCCCTAAAGTGAACCGTCCACTCAGGCTGAATAACACCGTTTTAGAAAGTCAGGGATACAAACCCAACCGTTTCAAAAAGGGTGTCACAATGAAATCAACATCAAAACGTTTAAAATGGGGGGGGGGGGGGGGGGGGACTTTTATAATTTTCAAAATTTATTATAAAAAATTTTTTGTCAAATGAACATATCACCATTATTACCCGACATTATACTTGCACTGTAAACCCTCAATCCCACCATAATTGCACTAATTTTATCAAGTCAAATTACCTTGTTTGTTCTGATTGCATCATTACCTTCTATCTCAGTGGTTTTCAAATTGGAGTCCGCGATGACCTAAGCGATCGCGAAGCAGTTCCATGATGACAGAGAAGGGGGCACTAAGTGGATAATTTTACGCAATATATGGCACTCATATTGGGTAATTTGTGATTTTTGCCAATAAGTCACGTTTTAAGAATAAATAATTTAGCCTTTGATTATTATTGCTTTTCAGGCCAAATTTTATAAATGTAAATGTGTCTTTTTCTTAATGTCTTAAAAAATGAAATATGACGACTCATACTTGAAATTTGGTTTTACTGCACATCTGGTGGGGAAGAGGAACCTAAGTCTCTTCTATGTTTAACAAGTGTTAGCATCCACTTTTGTAAAGCCCTTCAGTGAATTTGCACTGGAAATGAAGCACTCGAGTTCAGTAAAAAATTATTGTCTATTTTAAACGTCAAGCTGAACGATTGTACAAATCCAGGCTTAGCTTAGGAATGTTTTTGCAAAATATTAAGTGTGGTTTGAAATTCTTCTATAAAGTTTCAAAAAATAATTTCTTGTCAAAAAGTTTCATAGATATCATATTGAATGTACTAAGAAGTTCTGAACTTGTAAAGTTGAAACATATTTTCCTGTCAAACGATACCGTTAGAAGGCTAATAGGAAAGATGTCTGATGATATGATATCAGAGGTGGTTTTATTGATTAGGAATTCTATTTTCAACTTTTTTAGCTTGATGAAACGATGGATGCTGCAAACTTAGCTCAGCCTTGCGTTTACGTACAATATGTATATGATAAGCATCTGGTAGATAGTTTTTTGCTTTGCGAAACTCTTAGCGGTAGAACCACTTCAAGAGAAATATTTGATAAGGTGTACAATTTTTTACATCACATGTTATTGAGCCAGAACATTAACTCTGAGCGTGTACTGATCAAGACTCTGATTAAGCAAAAATCTCCAGATGTAATTGCTACCCAGTGCGCGATTCGTCGCCAAGCCTGATGGGTTGAAAAATGTTCTCAATGAAGTCATTAAAACAGCGTAAAGCAAATACCTTCACCCCTTGTTTGTTTTCAGAGTTATACAAAGAAAATAATTTCGAATTTAAAATCATCTTGCTGCACTCAAATGTGATGTGGCTTTCCAAAGGAAAAGCTTTGAAGTCCGTTTTTGTATATTTCTATCATTTTTAGTGAACATATTTGAATCTATGTATTCCCTTAACCTTGCTCTGCAAGGAAAAGAGATCACAGTACTCCATTGTCATAATAAATTGACAGCTATAGAAACAAAGCTGGAATTATTGCATTTTTAGACAAGAAAAATTTTACTCGATTTTCGAACATATTTGTTGATGAAAATAAGATTTTAATAAATGAAGTTGTCCTCGGGGCCATATAACACCGGGTTGCATATCTTAGCGAAGAAATTTCTCTTTATTTTCCTAAACTACAAAAATTGGAAAAATTCTAACAATTTATCAATAACCCTTTTATAATTCCGATTGATAATCTGGCCTTGGAAGACAGACTTCTTAATTCAAGAACAGTTTATTGATTTGAAATGATTGAGGAGGTGCAAAACATGTTTTATAGTAATTTTTCGATTGAAATGGGACAGTCTTATGCTGATGTTGCAAAGATGGCTCTGAAAGTTCTGATTCGATTTATCAATATATATGGGTGTGTGCAAGCATTATTCATGCTGCTTGCAATTGAAATAAAATTCCAAGACGGATTGAAAGTGAGTTCTTTATTTTTATATGTTATGAGAGTTGCATTCGCCAAAACAGAACCAAATTTAGACAAACTGGTTTAGACAAAGAAGATGCATCCATCTCATTGAGATTTGGATTGTTCAGACAATTTTTGAATAAACAATTGTGTCGATTTTTTAGTTCAGAAGTTTATATGTTGATTTATTTTTTTAAAATGAGACCCTGAGCTATTAAAAAATTATATTTAGACCTCTACGCCGAAAATTTTTAGAAAGTTTGTGAATAACTCTTTTAGCTCAACAAGGAAACAAAATCATTCATATATAAGAGATCACTACTCATCAGATGTAATTAAGTCTTTATTTCTCCTTATTGTTATTTATCAGTTAATGAAATGGATGTTCACAGTCTATCTGTATAGTCTATTGGATGATTTCTTTTATAAATCTTTAGGGAGTTGATTTTTGGTTGAACTGATTTTATATTTGGTGTTCGAAGGTTAAACATGTCCCTGTCTTCTAAAGACCATATGGAAACGGTTGTATTATTGGTTAGGTGGATTGATTACTCTGTACTGAAATGCATTGTTGCTTTAACCCATTTAAGACCAAGCAAAGCAGACGATATCTAAAAAAACGCAGACGATTTATATTTAAAGTCATTGAAAAAAGCAGACGAAGATGAAATTACTTATGTTCCAAAATAGGAACATTGGTCGTAAATGGGTTAAATTAAATTTTGAATTTTTAAGCAATAAAGCTAGATTAGTAACACAGAAAAACAAAGAATCATCTTATATAATCTTCATATTCTACCTACAAATATATTCAGTTAGTAAAGTAAATTGTTTGAAAATATGTTTAGGACATGGGTCTATGAATTGACAGGTTTGTATCTGTGAATTTAAATTTGGCCATTTTAAATAGAAATTGAAGATTTAAAATTTTTGGAAGAAATATTCTACAAACTTTAAATTTATATAAATTAGCATTCCAATCCCTAAGTCATACGCTAAAAATTACATGATATTATTTGTACTAAGTTTTAACAAAAATTTTAAGCAAAGTGTAAAAACATTGCCAACTATTCTAAGAAATCTTGATAAAAAAACTAAAACATTAAATAAAATGAATATCTAAGAATAAAGATTATATTTGATTTCTAGAATAAAAGACTTGATTGTTCAAATTAGCCCCGTCACCCACTTCAAGTACGGTGGAGGGTCGGGGTGCAAAATTGATCAAGGGGGCGGCGATTTTAATGGTCCCATGACTATAAAAAAGTGTATACATTTATATATTTCAAAGGAGTTTTAGAGAGGCAAAATAAATCCCACTGCTCAAAGCTGATTACATTAATAGGGATAAACCTTTTAAGCTTTAAATTATAGAGTTTTTATATAAATTTGTGGTATAAAAAATATTTGCTCTGCTGTAAAATATATGTTCTCTTGTTCAAATTTCTGGCTACATTACTGCCTCTGATCAAATATAGCGCAACTTTGCATTATTATATCAATGAAGTGGAAAAAAAAAGAATTTAAATATTCATTCTAGGACTTAACCTTAAAACAAGAAAAGTAATATGCAAAATCTCTCACAAGTTTTTTTTGAACTTTTTGGTGAATAATAACGAGATATTTTATGTGAATCAATTTTGTAAAATTTTTTACCTAGAATTTCTAGTCTATCTTTTCCTTGTCTTGGCTCTACTAGTCTATCTCATTGTATACATCTCTCCAAGATACGGACAAACAAACTCTGTTGTATACGTTCTGATATGCTCTTTAATTGGAACGTTCACTGTTACTGGGTGCAAGGGAATAGGTATTTACTTTTATTTTAAATGAATTCTATGAAAATATGAAGCTGCTCATCCATCACAATTCCTTTTTTTTCGAAATATAGACGATTGCCGTCAATCATTGACTAAAATGATTGATAGGTGGTTTAGTTTTGAATTGTTTACACTTATACTGCGTAAATCTTTTTTACTTCTTGAATATCTATCTAGCAATGTTTAGGAATATTTTTATTACGAAATAACAAAGCTTTCCCATTTTCCAACTGGAACTGGTTATAATATATCTTTTCTAAGCACTGTTATGCAGAGCTGTGGAATCTTTTATAACCTTAAAATGATGGTACCCGAACATTTTGCCAAATGGAAATGTGAATAACGGGTATTTCACCGAAAATATAAAAACAATTTGGCATTTTTCCTGACTTGTGCAACCAATAAAATATAGTAAAATCTTAAACATATCATAACTATAAATATAAAATAAAAATATAGGCATATCATAAGAGATTTGGCATGTAACTCTTAGCAGATAAAATTATTCATCGCATAATTTATGTATATATATGTTATGTATAATAAAAGAAAACAAAAATTACGCTGTAGATTTGTAATCAGTCATGTCATATCATAATAACACATTTTGCAATGTAACTCCGAGTAGATAAGTAATTCATCGCATAATTTGGGTATTTAGGTTGAGAATAGAAAAAGAAAACAAAATTACACTGCAAATTTGTATAGAGCACAAGCTTGCAAACTTACTGGAAGTAAAGCAACGTCTACAATCTCAAAATGTATATCCATATTTTCGGGGAAAAGTCCCAGGCGAAATCTCAAAAAATTTATAGAGCCAGACTGATAATGCAAATAAAGAGAAAGATTTGCTTTCAATCAATCAAACAAAGGAGATGAGAAACCTAGAAATTATAACAATATTGTTTGTTTGAAAAAAATTTAATTTATCAAAAATACTAGAAAAAACGCTTTATGACTTATTTACCTTTTGCTTACTCATTTGTAACTGGAAAATGTGGTTACTGTGATAATCCTAGATAAAGCAGGAGTTATTTAGTCATTTGAGATTAGTCAAAAAATCGTCTTCGTCCTTTAAAAAGGTCGCTGGAATCAATTCGGTTAAATACCATGTGCTCAACTATGATTTTTACATATGTGTAGCTCAACTTCATCATTCATCATTACTGTCATGTGATGTTTCAAAATGAGATGTGGTTTGATGAATATCCTCAAACAAATGATAATTGCCTACCATTTGCAGTATGATTTCCATTTAGAGATGTAATCTCTCAAATCTTCCTCAGGCGCCTTTAAACCTTTTTTAATAAATAGACAAATTAAGAACCACGGTTGCATTAGAAGGCCGCACCAAAAAAGAAAAAATAATAAAGAAATTTTGCAAATTTAATGAAATCTAATTTTTTAAAAATTTTTTAGGGTTCTTTCCAAAAAAGTATTTTTTAACAAATCCTTTTAATAAAACAAAGAATATTATATATTCTGCATATATATATATTAATAAACTCTCTCTATATATTTATCACTGAATGTACTAGGGTCTTAATGATAATAATAATAATAACACTAGAGCATTCTTCACTTAAATCTTGTTAGAAAAGTAACGACCTTTTTGTTCATAGCCTCGTAATATGTTCAATGTTCATGTCTTAGTGTAGCACGTGGATACAGAAGAGTATTTGCCGATTAATTTGATGTCTTCAGTCCATAAACACGAAATATCAACGCTTATCACCTGTAAGATATGATGCTTTCAGAAAAATATTTGCCTAGTTAGACTATACATTTTTGTTCTCAAAAATTGGATCTTTTTTAGATCTGTTAATATCATAAATTCAATAATTTTGAGAACACATCATAAATAAGTCTGCACCCTAACATATTAAAGTACAATTATAGATGAGTAACTTTACAAAATTTTGACTTTTTTAATTTCATATTGTTCGCCTAATTTTTCTGTTACTTCGCTATGCGAGCCACAAAACAAGAGGTTGAGCGCTGCTATTGAAAAAGAAAGTAGACGATTTTCCTTCAAATTTATGCTACTCAAGGGTTAAACCAGATTGTCATTGTTGAACGAACTGTCGACGACTGTCAATCATTTTCCTTTTTCAAAGAATTTCCAACAATTTTAATTCCGATTAAATTACATTATGCATTTTTCTTCCTCCACATCCTTTGAAATCTCATGTGTTACTATGAAGATTCAAATTCTTGTTTGCAAGATTGATTTTCCATAAAATAAATTTTTGAGAACTTTAATATTTAGATGTTGTTTGATCAACTTGACAGTTATTGACTGTTGTAATATTTTAAATGAACTGTCAAACAAAACAGTTTCATCGTTGACATGCCTAATTGCATCCGCCAACGTGATCTAAGCATACTCTTCATTTTTGTTTCAAGGAATCGCTCTGTTTGAAACTTTTTCCAATTCGCACAACGTTATGTTCCACTGGCTCACCTTTGTTTCCTTCTCCACTCTGGTGTTGTGCATAGTTGCGCAGATGCACTTCCTCAACAAAGCGCTCGACATTTTTGATGCTTCCGTTATCACGCCCCTTTACTACGTCTTATTCACGTCTTGTGTCATCATTTCTTCAACTTTTACATTTTCCGAATTTGAGTCTCTTTCATTTGCCAAAATTTTAACCAATATATGCGGTTTCTCTGTCACAATCTTTGGAGTGTTTTTTGTAACGTATTTCAAGGATCTTTCTAAGATTCCCCAAGACTTTACTTCTCTCATCAAAACCTGCAGATTGGTTAAAGTTTCTGATTCTAGTCGTATATTATAAAATTGCTTTTAAAAACGTTATCTCATTTTTTTAAATGAACATTCAATATATTTTAACTTGGTTTAAATTATTCCTACGATTTTCATCTTATTCCTATTCCTCTAAATGTTGGCTTTATCGCTATTATTTTTTTATAAGAATTTATTTAATAAATATTTATTATATAAACGGGTGTGATCAACTTTACCAATATTTAGAGTTTATATAATTCCCCATTTTATGAACTTAGGCGTATTGAGACTGTGTGCTATTTTGATGTTACGAATTTTTAGTAGTTCTTTCAAAATTTTATTCAACATTAGGACATTAGTTTGCAAAATAACAAAGATTGAAATGTTAGTTTTCCAATGTATAAATTTATTATTCCTTAAATTAGAATTCAACAGTATAACCTTTTTTGTGTTCGTGGTGATTTTTATGACTTATTCACTCGCACAACAACATGTCATTAGATTTTTATTGCTTAACTTTTCAAGATTAAAACCTTAATTTCGTTAGAATATGAGAACATATGTGTACAGTGTGTACCTAACTTCATCACATGCTCCTTCTTCAAGCCTCTGCATAAAGTTACCTTGCCCTCATTTCTACTCAGTTCTCTCTTCGTTTTCAAATAATATACTTTGAAAGAAGTAACAAAAATAAAGCTAATCATCACTAGAAAGCGGAAATTACTAATAATAATATGCAAATTCTTACGTTACCTAAATGTTCAATATACGTTTTTTGAAATAGAAATATTAATTATTTCTATAATTCGGAGGCGTGAGTAAGGTTGGTTAGGTACGGGGCTTCAACTTAAAGTCTTGGGTTCGATCCCGTATCCAGGCTCCTTTCTTCATATTTCGATACGAGCGTCGCAATTGTGCCTTCCCGATGAAAACCCCCATGGTACCTTTACTTTTATATTAAAAGATTTTATATGTTCATATATTGAAATTTTTACACTACCAATTGACGATTGACATTCATCAACCCATCAAATCAAAAAAGTTAAGGGATTTTAGTGGTGTCTGTAAGTGCTAACCTTACGACGTTATTGGTTATTGGTTATTGTTTTTTTAGTTATTGGATAATCTAATCCACGATGACATGTAAATTAATATTAAAAATGGGTGTATCTATCGCCTTTGAAAATATTTAATATTTTATGTGGAAAAGAAATCTCTCATTATATCGCTGCCGTCTTGTTTTATCACGAAGTAATATTGATTGCTTGAGGATCTATATATTTCTTTTTTCTGCGTAGGTTTCGAATAAATATTTAATTTGAAGAAGTTATTCTACTTCTTTGTTTGTTGTTTGTTTGTTGAACAATTCATACCCCAACCTCGTTTCCATTAATCATATATCGCAATAAATCATTGTTATGGAATATAAAGGCGAACAATTTAATCAAAGCATCAAAACTTGCTGCTCTTAACAATGCGTTAACATGCAGGTAGCGTGACTGCGCAAACAATACCGCCATATCTCTACTCGTACGCTCTTCCGATATAAAGCATTCTTGCTTTGCAAATTGATTCAATAAGAGATTAAACAACAAAAATTTGACCAAAAATTGTGAGCATCAATAAAACTAAAAGAATTAAAAAATGCTTCTAAAAAACATTTAAACAAAAAAAATAGTAGACTTCTTTCTTAGCGTGTTTGATCTCTAGATTTTGGTTTAGGCAGGTTTAACCGACTGGTTCATTTTTATAAAAATTAATGCCGTTTCAATTTTACAATTGTCGGTGATTTACGGATTCACTTTCGGAAATGTGGTCAATTTTTCCGTTTGTTCATAGTGATTACAGTGTTGTGTGCTGAGTATCATACGAGAGTAGTGTCATTAGAAACATCTAAGTCTAAAATATCGAGAATCTTAAAGGCGTACGTGTTTAAAAAGTGAAACGAGAGACGGCTTGGGCCTCAAAAGTAACAAATGCGGATTCAGATTTATTTGTTTGACCGAAGAGCGGTTTCCACTAATAAATAAGTAAATGCGAGGCCGGGCGGGTGCGGACAAATTTTTACAACGCACGCACGCTTCTAGTAACTTCTATAAACATTAGTTCTTCGATCGTTTTAATTTCTGTACAACTAATAACAAAGCTTAAAACATATATTTTATTCAAGTACTTCTTTGAGAGACTTCTTCTTAAAAATAGAAAAAATTTATCATAAATTAAGTTAAAAAAGAAGTTTCTCCCATGTTCTTTGTTATTAATTCCTTGACTGAAAGCTTTATATTTTTTGCCTTTAACCTTGCTTCCGGTTCTCTGCTCCAGCATTCTTTCATTATGGTGGTCAGTGGTAATAAAATTTCGTCGCACAGCCATTCATCCTTGATACTTGGTCTCAGATAGTAAAGCTGTTTCATGATTTCGTAGCTGGGATTGATATCAATGTATTTGTAATTTGCAACTTGATACTTCGGCGGCCTTTCTTAAGATGAAAAAAGATTAATATCAACTTCTAACGCTAAATAATATAGCAATCTTGATAAAATTATTATGATGATTAAGTGTAAAATTTTGTATAGTTTACGTTTCAAGAAAACCTTAATTCATTTGCAATCCCTTTCTTCTCCAGTTATTTTTAAGCCTCCATAAAGCATTTTTAACGGCTCTCTTTGTTAAATATAAATCAATGGTTTCACTTATTTTTATAGATGCGCAGATAGCACTAAATATTTGAAATAAAAGTGTAAAGTAGGCAAATTTTTTATCCTTATGAACCCCAAAAATAAAGAAGCTCATATGCCTCATCATTATATCTTGTCGTATTCTGAATTCTTGGATTAACAAAATTTCTACCAGTGTATAAAATTTATAAAGAATCAAAACCTCAAAATAAAATAAGTATAAATAATATTTATGTTTAAAGCTAAAAAAAATTTCACAAATGGTTACTTCAACTTTTATCCTACGACAAAGTAAAGAAAATAGTGCACAGTCTTTAGGCATAAACTAAAATTTATAGGCAAATTTTATTAAAATATTGCACTCCCTTTGTAAGCAAGTACTTTCGCAGTCTATCTTAAAAATATATAATGAAAAATAAACTTTTATTATTTTGTCTGTGGGATTAACAAACGCTACAATCGTGTTTAAAAGAAATTAGTTTGATTTGAAGCATTGTCGGTTTTGGAATGTGAATGTCGGAATAAGAAGGAAAAACACATTGAATAAATCGGTTGCACTCAGTAGCAATCCCTGCTTTAGTATCAACAGCTTTACTATTGGGTGAAAAAAGTTCGACAGCTTTTCATTTATTATTTTCATTTGTTATGAAAAAATATTTGGCAAAAATAATTTAGATTATATTTCAAGCTGTGCGTTAGAGTAGAGTCGAACTGTTAGTGGAACATTGTGTATTAGATGGAATATATTGCGATATACATCAACTGCGATATGTAACTTTCAGATAGAGTAGATAATTCTACGTTCCTCCTCCTATCTCGTCACCACGTTAAGCTTTAAAGCATATTAATTAAACCAATTTATGCATCTCATATTTATTTCATTATCAAAATAGAATGAAATTGTTGTTGGTTCCAATTTTTTTTCACTATTGTAAAGAAAAAAATGAAGAGTGAAAAATTAAACTCATAAAGCTTAAAAAATCTTGGAACATTCAATCAAAAATTCTTTATAAGAAGGAAAAATCTACTTCTTAGAGCGTACAAAGAATGCCAACTGATAAGTTGTGATGAGCGTAATAAAAAAGCGAAAATTGCACAACTGTGAGTACATATGAGTTTATTCGTTGTCATGCACATCGATAGAGTTAATACATTCGATGCATTCACCAATTTGCAAATTGACAAAGCATAGAATAAAAAAGCATGCTTCTAAGAAAAAGAAGATAAATATATGATTTCATCGAAAATGACATAATCTTATTCATGCTATGGTGAATATAAACTTATTAATGTTAATCTATTTCCATTATGAGGGCGAATAATGCATTTTGCCTACTGACAATAAAAGCTGACTACGTCTAGCTAGGCTAACTTGCAAAAACACTTTTTTATGCCAAGATTACGCTTAGTCTAAGATATCGGTATGCGCCATTTTGTTGGTGAATTGTTATCGCTCATTTTGGCAGTTCGCCTTTCTTATTGGCCAATCTTATATGCATTCTAATATTCCTGATAGAAATTTGGCTTATAGTCACTATGAGTTGGTGGAACACACATTTCTCTTACGGTGTCACACTATATTACGTTTGGTGTTTCCTTTCATTCACTTAATATTACAAGATAATTTAATTTAGTACATATGTTGTTTAATATATTTTTTGTGCAAATTGCAAGACACATGTTTAGGTGAGCTTTATACTTTGTTTTGAAAATAATTCTACCTATAAAAGATACAAATTTAAAAACTAAATGTGTAGGAGAAATTGATTTATTATTAGTAAAGCATATCATGTAATATATGCTGTTCTGCCCTAAAATCATAGACTAAATCGTGCGTAATTAAAGTATGATTATTGCCAAGACCTTTGATCTATAAGATTTTCTCTTTTCCTATATAGCAAATAATTTACTTAAATACATTTTAAAAAGATAATTACTATTCTACTCGAAACGAATTGTTTGAAATGTGAATAACCTATATTATTTGCTTATTAAATGCATTCCTTGACTGAAAACACAAACTAATAATCTCAACTATTAAATTATTGATCTCAACAATGCATAATTATGCTGTTGTAATAGAAATTTTACATATTAAACTTATAAGTTACTTATTTTACTATTAAATATAAATAATTTCGATAATTATCAAAAAGTGAAATTCTTAAACCAAAGGAAAAAGACAATATATAGGAAAAATGTGGACAAAATATAAATTTTTGCTAAAATATATATATTTTTTTAATTTTAATTATAAATTTCAAATATCACCATGTAAATTAAGTTACTTTATGAAATTATTAAGAGCTTAATATTTTAATATTTAAATTATTAATTTAAATTATTAGCCATCTAAGTACAACAATTAAAATAAAAATATCTGATTTACTTATAAAGGTCCGTGGAGTGTTTTCATCGAGAAGGCACAATTTTGCCGCTTGTATCGAACTATGAGAAAGTAGGCTTGATGCGGGATCGAACCCAAGACCTTGAGTTATCGAAACCCAGTACTCACGCCCACTACTTAAGCATTTTTAAGATAATAATGTTAACTTTATATCTAATGAAAATGGACTTTTATATCTTTTTTACTATTCAAAAAATAATATTACAAGTTATTTTTTCTGTCACCTCTCTATATCAATATTGCACGTGAGTATGGTTGGTTAGATGCAGGATTTGATAACTCAAGGTCTTGGGTTCGATCCTACATCAAGCTTGTTTTCCTCATAGTTCGATAGAAGCGGCGCAATTGTGCCTTTTCGATGAAACACCCTACGGTAACCATTACCATTATCATATATGTCCGCGATAAGCGTTGACAGATATTTCGGTCATCGTCCTATCGCTGCAACCCTATAACATTTTAACGAAATTTGAAATACGAAAAACAAGGTCCCTACACAAAACACTCAGCAATAATTTTATCTTCTCATTTTTTTTATTCAATTGAAATTTTAAAATGTTTAAATGCATTTTATAGAAACAACGCGTTTGAAGCGTCCAAAAGTTTATATAAATATCTATTGAAATTAATAATTTATTTTGTAGTTTAAACTTTTTAAATTCCGATGAGGATAGAATGAAAGAGAACTTACTATTTCGTAAATATACTTGCAGTGGATGGAGCAGTCAGGTGTCAAATAAATAAAATAATGGAATTTTCGCATTCAAAGAGTTTGGGAATCCATTTCGATTTTAAATATGAATAAAGAGCTCTTTTTATGCTTAGAATAAGTTTTATAAATGAAATAAATTCAGGGGGTTAAAGTATTTTATGTCTCGTTACAAAAAATAATAATTAATTGTTAAGTGAGCTTGGTAAATTAAATTATAAAGTTTAAAGTTATGTGCATAAACAAATTATAGGATTTTACTTGAATCATAGGAACTGTTAATAATTTCCCATAGTAAATATGAAAAGAGAAGATATCTGCCTGTAAATAAGACTTGAATATTGATTTGTCAAAAGTATCGTTGAATATTTCTGGAGCTAGGTATCGTTTCGTCCCTGCTTTATAGTCACTTTTCCAGAAATCGCCACACTCAGCAATAGACAGCCCAAAATCAGAAATGACACAATCGCCTGTCGCATTCTTCACGAGAACATTCTTACATTTTATATCTTTATGCGCTATCTTGGGCTTGTTCATTTCTTTCACCTATTTAAATAAGGAGAGAGTTGTCATTGTGTATAAAATGCTAGGAAGAATATTTTCCCTGTTGATCATTTGTTTTTTATCCCAAATGGCGACTCGCTCAAAATTAAGATTATCATTTTGCGGTTATACAAACGCGCACTAACCTCATCGTGGTAGGGTCAAACATTCTCACTTTTACTTATATTTTCCATAACAAAGAAAACATTTTTATTGATCGGGAGAGTATGGCGTAGAACTTGCATACAGGACAAACATCCAAAAAGCTTGGAAAGCAAAACTATCTCACCCTAAATCTTTTATAAGTAAATAAGATGTTGAATGTTTATAAGCAAATTGATTGAAAATAACAAATTTGATATAGGAAGAATTAGAGAGCAATAAAACTGATCGCATATATATTTTTAGGGGTGAGTTTGAATACAACTTTACATGTATGAAATATATTGCTTAGCATTAATTTTTTTTTACTTAATCATTTTACACATATTTGCAGTACATTATAATTTTTATTAAATTATATGTAAAATAACTAAATTTTAACTCAAAATCACTCTTATTTCATAGGAAAGTGAGAGACGAAGGTGATGTTTACAATTCCAAAGCTTATAAAAAAAGTAAAAAACTAACCGGTTAAGGACCAGGGTGGACTTTATAAAAATATGAACGTCTGATGGTTGACAAATGATCAAATGAGGTGCTAAGAGTAAAAGAGTTGATAAGCACCGATTTAGAGGGTGCTGTTTGTGATAAAATTCAAAAATAAATTGATTTTTAGAAAGCATACCTCTTCATGCAGATAAACCAATCCGCTGATCACCGAGTAGATCATATTTAACATGTGGTTCTTGGAGATCGGCATTTTCAGATTATTTATGAATGTAAATAAGGAGCCAAGCGGCATGTGCTCGAAGTATAACTCAAATCCATGTCGTGTCATGTTTGATCCAATAAAATTTAGGATGTTTTTATTCCTTAGAGTGTATTTCTTGTATATGTCACTTTCTATGATTCCACTATTCTTGTAAGCTTGATAATTCTTAATAATGATTGAATCTCCATTATACTCTCCTAGAAGTATTGACGAGTATTTATTGTTTTCTAGAAGGACACAAATCATGAAAAAGGTAAATAGAAATGATTAATCAAATAACTCAACCTAAAACTTTGACTCGCTTTACCTTCTCGCTCAGCGGTATCACCACGCACTCTATTGAAGTGGAGTTCTGAATAAAAAAATCAACACTCAGTTTGACTTTTTCAAATTGTTAATTTGAATTACTTCTCCTTCATTCCATCGTCTCTTTGGTTTGAAGATCAAGCGAACGATATAAAAGATGGTGCAAATAAGCGACACGAGTAAAAAAGAGATGATAGCAAAGGTAGATAAGAATTCTTTAACTAAATCAACAGTATCATTAGCACAGTAAAATATACCTTTCCCAATTTAAGTTCATTTTCCTTATTAAATTTCTTTTTTCAAATTAAGTTCGTCTTTTTGCAAATTAATTTTTATATTCATAAAAGTCTGCCTTCAATTGCGTTATGGAGTTTTTCATTTTTTTTATCATTAATTTGAAAAAACTTAAAATAAAAACAGAAAATTTAATACTGAAAAATTGAACTATGCAATTTTAGTTAGAGAAATTTTTTCGTTGAAAGATTTGATTTGAAAAATTCAAAATTATAAAAAATTTGACACCCAAATTTATGAACTTTACCGATTCTAAAATACTGTGCGTTAATGAAAATTTTATTTTTAAGTCATGTTTGTGTTAGGTTTAAAAAAGCCAATGAAATTTTCAAATCCTAATTTTAAAAAAGAATTTCAAAAATTCATTTTAACGAGTTTTTTTAGATTAAATTTTAATTTTTAAACCTTCACAACCCAATTTGAACAGAGACTGAATAAAAAACTCAATTTGCAAAAAAAACAATTGGAAAAGGAGGAACTTAAATTGAAAAATGTCCAACTTAAAGTAAAAATTGTATATCTTAGTTTCTAAAATGTATTCTACCTCAAACAGATTTGAAGATCGTGGATACTCTGATTAATTAACGTACTAATAATTTCTGACTTAACACATAAAATAGAACAAATATGATATACTAAATATTAAAAAAATTTAAGATTAAGTTAAACTAGAAAAGGACGAACTTAAAATGGAAAAGGACCAGCTTAAATAAAAATAGTATATATACAGTCAAGCCCCGTTACAACGAATTTTTCACGTTATAATGAAATTAAAAATAAATGCTTTCAAAAACATGCTAAATATTTTATTGTAAAAATATATATCTGAACAGCAAGCATATACTTGAAATTAACGATGTATTGAAAAAATGATTAATTTTTTGCAACATTGATTGGTGTATGTTTTTTCAGTAAAATTTCGAAGAGTAAGTAGGCTTTTTATAACTTCATCTGTTCCTTTTTCTTTGCAGTGATAAAGTTTTTTTATCAAATTTATGCATCAGCGTTACTCACCAATTTCTCTTATACACTATCATCGTTATCTTACTCTTTTCAATACATTCTTGATTTCCTGATAGTTTTTGCTGTTCAATTTCCAAAATAACGCCATCATCCATTCTTGCTTCATATGTGGTTACATCATCGTCTACAGAAATATATTCTTCAAGACATTGTTCATCAAAATTTTTTTCTTCGCAAGGTGACATCAATGTTTGTTCTGAATCATAAAAATGGTTACAATTTATTGCAGTTTCTTCTTGAAGAGTGCATCCAGCTTCACCCAAACAAGTAATTATTGTCGTTGATTCTAAGGACTTACATGGCTGCTATCACTAATCACCATAGCTTCAAAGATGTTGGAACATTTTTTATCCGTATTGACAGCAATAATAATAGATCTAATCAAGTTTGTACGATATTTAACTTTGAACGATCTTATTATACCTTGATCAAGGGTAAAGCCATACTGAGGTTGAGTTCGGCCAGGAGCGCACAGGATTTTTCGCATGTCAATAACTTTTTGGATTTTGTTTTGAATGACTTAAAATTTTAACAGAATTTAATTATTCAAAATTGTAGCTGTTTTCAATATTGAAAAGATAATTTAGCAAATGAAAAACCGGAGTTATAGATACATAGTATCTTGGCAAATTTTTCGGCGTGTTTTGATGCCCCTGAGCTTTATCAAGCTCCAAATTATATTTCTCAATTTTATTTTAACAGTCAAAATATATATTTTTGTATATTTCTTTTTTATCATTATAGTAAAATAGAGTTTTGATTTTGCCAAATACAATTCAAAAATTAAGGTTTAACGCATTACACCGTGTAACACAATTTTTGTTCCCAAGTTCTAATGATGTTTTCCTGTTTTCTTATGATACACTGTATTTAAAAAACCTAACTTTATAAACTAAACTTCGATTTTAAAGCTTTAAGATCAAATTATTTAATTTCATTTACTCTATGACTAACAAATTCATTGATTTTTGTTATAAGCTATTCACAACTACTTTTTATGCGTATATATACTTATATATTGAAAAAGGAAACAAAAATTTTATGCATAATATAATATAGATTTATTTTTTTAAAAATATTTTTATTTTTCTTTTATATTTTGAATTTGATTCTCTGGCACAATTCCATATATAATCTCCCATCATGTTTTCATCACAATGGCCTTGATATCTTCGTTCAATCTCTTTAACATCTTGATGAAACCGTTCTCCTTGTTTTTCAGAAAAATTACCCATATTATCTTTAAATCTGTCTAAATGAGAATTTAACATGTGCATTTTTAATGACATTCTACATCCCATCAACTCAAAAGACTTCATCAAGTTCTGTATCAGATCTTGGTAATTTTCTGCTCTGTGTTTACCTAGAAATCCTTCAATGACAGATTTCATGCAAAACCAAGCGTTTTTTTCGGTTTCAGTTAGAAGACTGGGAAATTCAATGGAATTGAAAATTTTTCTAATTTGGGGGCCAATAAAAATGCCTCCTTTAATTTTTGCTTCAGAGAGCTTGGGAAAAAATTCAAGTAGGTATTTAAAGGCATTTGAGTTTGAATCTAGAGCCTTTACAAATTGTTTCATTAGGCCTAATTTAATGTGAAGAGGCGGCATCAATATACATCAACTAATGAATTCCACATGACATTTCTATAACCTACAACATAGTTGTCTCTCTTTTCCAGCACTTTGTTTTTATAGTGATCTGCTTTAGCCCTGCTGTCCCAAAGACAAAGAAAACACTGATACTTGATAAAACCTCCTTGTAATCCAGAAAGAAACGCGATCATTTTGAAGTCTCCAATAACTTCCCATTTGTATTTTTCATATTTCAAAGATTCTAAAAGAATTTTAATGCTATAGTAATCTTCTTTGAGGTATACGGAATGAGCTAAAGGTATAGATGGAAAAGTGTTTCTATTATAAAGTAAGACAGCCTTAAGACTTGTTGTAGAACTGTCTATAAACAGTCTCCATTCATAGCAAACATGATTTATGCCAATCGAGTCAAAAAGTCCGTCTACATCATTGCAAAAACAAAGACCATTCTTATAAGTAAAAAAATAGAAAAAGACTAATGTCTATGTCTTTGGCTTGTGACTTGAACTTCTTTTTTGACTAAATTCCATTGCTTCATTCTTGAAAGAAATATTTCTGCACTGGTTTTAGTAAGATACATGTCTCTTATCAAGTCATTTATTTCCTGCTGATTTGGAAAATGAGGCGTTTTATCAGTCTCATCAGATATAAAGTCTTCGTTTTCTGAACTCGTTGATTCTTTGCTGTTATTGTCACTATTATCTTCATGAGTTGTACTCGATAATGGTACAGGATATTGAGAGCAGTGTGGAATAGGAGCTCGTGATGATGGAATGTCAGGGTACTCTATTTTTGGTGCATTTTTTCCCTTTCGTTTTTTACTCACATCTACCAAGCAGAAAAAACAGTTTGTCAAATGATCTGTAGGTTCGAACCATACACGAGGAAAAGAGAATTTCATGCTTCTTTTTTCGCCACGAAGCCAACCTTCAAGAGTTTTCTTGCAATTTTGACAACAAAAATGAGGAGCCCATTCTTTATTCTGATCCGCTACATGAACACCAAAGTATTTATAGTAGGCTTCGCAAACTTTCAAGGAAGATTTCATGTTAAATTTTTTAGCTCTTATTGCTATAAATTCACCACATATAAAACAAAACGAATCGGGTTTATGCTTGCAAGTTCTTGTATTCATTGAAATGAAACAAAAATTAAATTTTTATGTTATTTTCTAAATAAAAAAAAAAGGAATTAGCTAAACAAGTAATGAAAATGCTAAAAATTTTATCACATGTATTAATAAAACAGTTTATATAAAATCTCAAATACCTTTAAAATAGAAATTATGCTAGGATCTTTTTTACTATTAGAAAAACACTAGTAGGTACCATTAAAAAAAATTAGAACGTAATATTCATCAAACTGCCAATAATTTACCCAAAATCAAACTTTTTTTCCATGTATTTATCTTTTTATAATCAAATAATATTGTAGAGTAATAAAATAATAATGACTAAAAGCTGGGAACAAAAAAAAATTTTTTTTGATGCATTATTTATGAAAATATAGATAATTTTTCCAGTTACCAATCCCAATCGTAACTATCATTACAATCTGTCCAGCCATAAAAGGTTATTATTCCCTATGGAGGAGACTAAAAAAATAAATATACGCAAATTCTAAAATGTCATTTTTTAATATTTACACCAACAATGTTAAATATTAAAAGACTAAGCTGATAAAAAAAGTTGAATTGGAATAATAGCAATCAAACTAATTAATTAATCAACTAAGCAAACATTAAATTTACATAATCTTATAAAAAAAATTGAGTGACAACCGTTGCTCCGAAAATAATTTCAACCACAACAAGTGCGCAAATATATTTTCATGCCCTTCTAGACACCCCATATATCACATGCTCAAATCACAGGAAATGTTTTGATGGGAGGACAGCTTTCAAAATACTATCATATCTAATGGAAATAAAGATGTATCTTATATTATTATTTATTAAGATATAGCACCACTCAGTAAATACCTTATTTTACCATGTTTTGGTTGTTGTTATGCATCCAATGGAAGAATATTCTTTCATGACTTCGCCTAAAGCTAACAATATCACGATCGGTAATCGAATCCCGAAAGACGCCATCTGCTTGTATACAAAAAAATATATATTACATATCAGGTGAAGCGAAAATTATTTCTCAATGTTAACTAAATTTAAAAGTTTGGAAATGAGACCAGAATATCCAGTACTTATCAAAATCTGCCATTATATAACATTTCAAGTTAAATTAAAATGTTTTTAAGTTTTAAAGGGAATTTTTTATCCTTAGCTTCATAACTTGAAAATTTTTACTTATACTTATTCCAATTTAAAATATTCGTATTTTTTCTTTGGTACTGCAAATGTTTGTTTTTATGGAGAGAAGGATAAACATTGCATTGCACACCTGTTACAAATAAAGAGAGAGAGAGCAAAAATTCTTGAAATTCTGAGTTGCGTATTATATCTATGTTACTTTATTTTCTTTTTAATTCAAAAATAAGTTACTTTCTTTTTCAATGATTTTTTTTATAAAATTGCTTCAAAAAATTTACCTCAATATTCTGTTCTCTATATGCATAATGCAAAAATACATCACTATACAGTTTGTAAAGACAGACTCAAATTTAGATCAAAAGACAGAATCAAATTAAAAATATCTATCTCCATATTCTTTCTTGATTTTAAAGCTATTGAAAAAGCTTTTTTTAAAAAAATATCAGTTCAAAGACGACTTTTAGAAAATTCAGGTAATGATTTGGTTGATTGCGTCATAAATCGAATAAATGAAATTACCCAATCAGATTGTATTGGGTGGTTTGGAGAAGCTAAAAGAAATATGCAGTTAGCTTCAAGTGAATATGATTTCTAATTTCTTAAATCAGCAATAAAACATGCCTAAAAAATTTACTTTTGATTTACATTTTTTTTTATTTTCCGTTTGAAACTAAAAACGTGCTAAATAAGTTGAATTTAAGGTTCTTACATTTTTATTCTAGAACTCTTATTTACAACAGATGTGTAATACAATGTTTATCTTTATCCCCATAAAAAATCAAACATTTTAAAAACCAACAAAAAATACGAATATTTCAAATGGAAATAATTACAAATAAAAATTTTCAAATTGAACCTTAAGTTTAAAATCTTCCCAATTTGAAAACATTTCACTTGAAGTTTGAGTGCTAAAGAAGTATATTTATTGAATATTTTAACAATGATTTACCATCTATAGATTTTTGTTTGCTGATTCCTTTGAATGTTATCTTCTCGTTGCATAAGTCAGTGTCACAACAAAAGAAGTCCGATTTTTTACAATATTGCTTGTGAAGCCAACTTAAGCATCCGTATTGCGTTTCTTCTTTAGAAAACTTTTCAGCAAAGCACTTGAATAAATAATAATTATTTTCACAAATTTATATTTCTCTATTATAAGCCATGAAATGAATTATAGAGATCTTTTGACTTGATCATAAATAATGGCACAAAAGTTTTCCAACTCTTAAAATATTCAAAACTACAGGCACAGCTATATACTAGTAGTGGGCAAATGCGGATTCCGGGGCCGTATGCGGCTATTTCCTCAATCTGATTAACTATTTTTTTGTGTGTGTGCACAAACGGTGTTAACCAGTTAGGAAAGTTTTTTTTAAACTAGATTCCTTCATCAAAGAACTTATTTTCTCAAGAATACAGAAAACACATCGATGAAAATGGTTGATTTTTTTGTTAATTTGGTTTTTAATTTAGCTCTTATGTTTTTTGTGCAAAAATATGAGATTAAATCCAAAAAGATTTTAAACTTAGATATTAACTTTTTGTAAGACACTAAAAATAATTTATGGTTCTTTTTACTCCCTGGCGTGTTCATTTAATTGAATGAATTTTTAAATTACTATATTTATGAAATTAAAGCCTTCTATTATTATTTATTTCAATGAATAAATCTGAAGGGGGACTTTTTAGTTGAATCTTAATTTTTTATCGTGATTGAATTCTTATTAAAAAATGTTAAAAATTTCTATATTCTTCTTACCTTTCTTCATGAAAATAATAATTAGAAGAATGTACATTACATTTGAGGCTTCATCTTTAACTCAGAATTTACATTGAATGACCACGCTTTTCATTGTTAATTCTAAATCACGTTATTGTGTAGATCGATAAAAGAATTTAAATCAACCCTTCCTCTAAACATAAAATTACAGCTGCCTAAATTTAAACTTCAGAAGTGTAAAAAGTTTTAAGAACATTGGCATCTCTATATGTTCTTTAAATAAAGCCTACTGTTGTCAGATTTTATTGTGGAAGCGAAATCAGTTTAATGATTTTAACAAGGTTCGAATTGCTTGTTTTGAAACCGAGCAATGGAAGTTTTAAAATATTTCGATAAAATTGTATTTGAGTATAGGATACTTACGTATGAAAAATTGAACGGGAAAATATAGGATTCTAAAAAATGATTTTATAAAGCTCTCCAGCACCTTTTAAGTTTAAGATAATCTTATAATATTTTTGAAAAACATATCTATATCTCTTCTTTATCTATCCTATCTATTGATGTATACACCATTTTTACTTTTAAATTGTCTTTTTTAATTGTCTTTTTTTAAATACTAATTTGTCCTTTTTAAGTCCTAACTTGTTATTTTTCACTTTTATTGTGAATTTAAGAAAGAGCTTTTAGAATTGAAAAAAGACAATTCAGAACTAAAAAAAGATCATTTAGATGTATAATAATTCTTCTATTTTGTCCGTTTGCCTCTTTAACTAAATAATAAATAGTATGTGTTTTTTGAAATAATATTAAGTCAATTATAAAGTTATTGCTAAATTATAGTGCAAATTTTTTTAAAAATAAATAAAAATAAAATTGAAATAATAAAAAATTTTTAATAATTTAATTGCTAAAATTTAATATGAAAATAGTTAAATTTAAAAAAAAATGAAAAAAATTGAATTCAGATAGAATTGTAAAAGGACAAATTGGAATTGCAAAAAGACAATGTTGAATAAAAAATAGTATATATTAATAATATTTAGCTTTTTTTTGTTAGTGTGTTTAGGAATTTCGTTGAATAATATCGAAGAAGATGAATTTTCCAATTAGAATCGATTTCGTTACCAGTGTTAAATGAGATCAAATTTTTTTTATTTATTCTCATTTATTTATACCCCTTTACAAATTTTTTATTAACTTTAATTTCGTCATTTTCTTTTTTATAAAAACAATTATAATATTTATTGTTCACTGTTTAAGTTATCGTGAATTTTAAATAATAATGAGTAATTGGCTTTCTCCTATATATTAAATGTAAGTTTCAACTATACTTTAACTTGCGTTCTGCATTTAGACATGGTACATGAATCACATCTGCATGTAAAGAAGGGTCTCTTTCTCTTTTTCATTGTTTTGAGTTCTCTCATTCCCACTTTCTTCCTTTGTGATCTATAAAAGAAAAAAGTATTAGATGATCGTAGTGTGTAGTAAATCGTATTAGTGATTTTATCCCACTTTAACCCATTTAAGGCCAAGCAAAGCAGACGATATCCAAAAAAACGCAGACGATTTATATTCAAAGTCATTGAAAAAAGCAGACGAAGATGAAATTATTTATATTCCAAAATAGGGCCGTAAATGGGTTAAAAGAAAAATGTGAAACGATTTGAGTTGATGGTTGAATTGGTTTTGAAATTTATTTTATCTTTAACTCATTTTCAATTTGAAAGTAACTACTTTTTTATTATCATTTATAAAATTTTAAACCTTTTAAATTATATTTTTTATCATTATTAATATTTAAGATAACACACATGAAAAAATATTAAAATCTTGGCTGTCTAAAACATTGGAACCCAAACTTTTTCAGCCATTTACTAAACTTTGTTTTTTTGTTAAGTAAGTTCAGCCTTATATGTTTGTAATATATTAAGAGTTTGGAAAAGCTTCGGAGGTTTTTTATTAGTGAGGAATGTAATATTCTTAGCAGGAAAGTGAGAATGGCTCAGTTTACCGCGAAAACTTTTAGCGTAGTACTTATGTATAGTTAATGAGTTTGTTAACTACTTGAATGCTAGCTCGTTTAATTAAATTTTAATATCTGTAGTCAGTGTACAAAGTTTGTTACTAAAAAGATTTTTAAAATATGTAAAATTCATTTGTGAATTATAAAGACGCCAAAAAGGTCAGCACCAAAATGAATCTGCGATAGATTGCTTGCGCCAAAGCTGCTCTGCCAAACGGTCCTAGACCCTATTAGGTAAGTCATATTTATATTGAAAATATATCTACTTAGCTGAAAAAGGAAAATGAGAAGCAGATTCCATGATAGCACGAACGTATTCTTTATTGATATTTTTATTAAAATTCGCTGCGTTAGCTAAAAAATTGGAAATTAGTTGTTTACTTAATGTTTTCATAAAGATCAACTTCTAAAAGTATATTAATCTTTCCTCAAAAACCATGTTGAAAATAGATCAAAAGGTCCTTTTTTAGTTTCCCTCTGAATCCATTATAATTAGTACACTAACTTTAATTAAATTTTTTTTGAATATTATACTGACTAAGAATAAAAGATATATAACTATTTCTAAAAAACTGCTTTGAATGAGAGAAGGGGCTTTTGAGTCCTAACAAAGTCTAAAACCTCAACCGCACTTTATAAATTTTTAAAATAAATCCATCACTGGATACACATAATTTAGCTCTTATTGGCCATCTCCCTGCCCTACCTTTAAAACACAGTTTCTGCTTAACTTTTTATAATAAAAAAAAGCTAATGTAACTAATAAAATAATTTTTTTGTAAATTTAGATTTTTTATTTAAAAAAAACTATAATTAAAATAATTTTTTTGTTTTTTTCTAAGATGAATGAATATATCATCTTTATCATAGATGTTCTAATACATATGAGGAGTGTTGGAAGATAATGAAGAAGTACTCATAATTTTAATGTAATGCAATTTTTTAAAATCAATTAAATCTAAATTTTTGGTAAAGGGATGTGAGATGGCTATGTTCGAATTGATCAAAACCTTTATGTCTTTGGACTCAAATTAAGGAAAAAAGACTATGTGTTAATCTTTCATTCTTCAATAAGCTCATTTTGGGTTTCAGAAATTTAATAGAGAAATTTAAAGCTCGTGTTTTAACTTTCACGGTAACAAGATAGAATATAAGAAGAGATGAGATAAGATATTGAATTATATAGCAGAGTTGTTTATAATTTAGATTAGTGCAAGAAGATTAAATTTTACCCCGAAAATCTTTCCCTTTACCCGCACCCAGTTTTGAAATCAATACTATACCTTCCATTTTTTTGTTAATAATAAAAACACATTGCGGTTTAAACACTCAAGATGTTCTTACTTATTTTTGTCTACACTGATTGATATTTAATTGATTGAAACTTTCAACTAAAAATTTAAACTTGCATAAAATTTACTTTAAAATCATTCCTTTTCGATTCATAATAATCTAGCATTAAAATATTGTTGCAACAATTTGACTAATTACTCTAAAACTTCTTCCACTGGCTAGACAGAGAGCCACCTGACGCAAAAAGTCTCGCAACGAATAGTGTTTTAAGATTAACCATAGCCCATAACTTAAATATACCTTTTTTTATCAATCAATCTCATTTTTTTCCATAAAAGTTGTTAATTGTAGCATTGTTATTGAACTTTCGATTCTTTTGCGTATCAAGTTTGATTTTTAAGAGGGGAATAGTGATCCAGTATCGGATAAATTAAAAATCGTCTGTTTGAGTTATATAATTATATTTAAATTTTAGTGCTTCACAAATTACATGTCATCCTTCTAATAGAGGGTATGTTCATTTTTTTTTAAATAAAAATACAAATCTTAATAAACAAGATGACTTAAAAGAAGGAAAATCAATTTCCTTTTGAAAAATGCCATTTATTATTTTTTCAATACATTTCTACTAAGACTCAATAATTTATTTTGTCACACAAATTTAATTGTAATATGCGAAGCACAGTGTTTAAGTTTCGCTCATTGAAAAAGAACAACACTCACACGATTAGTTTTCAAACATATCTTGGCTTAAAGGTTCATCTTGAGAGTATATCAGGCGTTACTTTATAATTACAAACATAGTAAAAGTGTCTGCTACCGTGAACCTACAGCCAAGGCATTATACAATGCCAAGGTCAATGAAGATGAAGCAAAATATTCTATACGCGCATTGAATATTTCAACCTTGCGTTCAAGACATCGTACTTATTGATTATCTCTCCCCCAAAATTTTTATTAAGAAAAAGTTAAATAAAATATCATTAAAAAATATTATAGAAAGGAAAATAATTTTTTTACAATTAGGAGTAAAAACGAATTTTTAATATGACATCTTTAGCATAAAACACGGTCATATCGTGATATACATTATAAAAATATAAAATCCTAGTTGAGAGAGGGAGGAGATAACCAATAGTAATCAAGATATTTCGTGATCAAGTCATTTGGTAACAAATAGTTTAAAAAAAAGCTGAGTACGAAATGTCACGTGCACGAAACGTCTAGGGTACGCAATTTCCTGCACTGTTCCATTCCAGCGTCCGCAAAAATGAAATGTCGGTACTACCGGATACCTGAAATTTTGTGGCCCCACACAGGATTCTAATTTATATAAAGAGTGACTTACTCTTCAAGCGTGTACTCACTCGTTGTGAAGAAAATGCGAGAAGAGTACAAGAGAGTGATGGAGGATTCTATGGAAAGTAGGATGAATAATAATAGGTAGTGCGTCATAAGTAGTGGAGAGAACAAGTTTAAACGCCGAAATTTGAATGAGAGACTGCGCAAAAGTGAACATCCCAGTCTCTATGGTCCTTCGTCATTACGCGGCTCTGCAGCAAGTGAGTCACTGCACTTTAATTAGGAACATCGCGTCTTCACACTCTTTTCACAAGGGATTGACTGCAAGTTCGATAATCATCATCATCACCATCATTTTTGTCGTCATCATCATTATTTCGCAGCGCAAATTTGAATACTCCTCTCTTACACGTTGTCTTTTTGAACAAAATCCACTTGAAATAATTTTGCTAGTGAGCAATGTAGCTTATCTTAGACTAATTGCGGAGAGCGATTTGGGAAATCTTGGACTGGATTTGGACAGAGACAGCCCTTCCCCCATCCGAACGGAGAAGTGATGGTGCAAAATCAAAATACTGTTGTATCGAAGTTGAAAGGACATACTAAAAACTTTGATAAAACAAAAGTTCGATAGAGCAAAAGTTACAAAATTTTAAAAAATTCTATATCCATAATACAGGAAGGTTAAAAACATTAGTCATTAAATTTAGTATTGACGTTTATAAACCGTTAATTATGCCTTGTGGTTTTGGAAAATTATTTGTCTGCTTTTTTTGTGAATGAATTAAATTAAATTTTATTTCAGTGTCTATTTCTCAAGGGCTATTTTTAATTCTTAGTAACAGGAAGCCTCTTCATCCCGCTCTTTTTTTAACAAAATATTTTTAACAATATTGACCTGTGAGCTACCTCACATATATATATTTTGCTACCTCATACGATGTTACAAAAGTTATTACCTTTACTTTGCAATTTGCACGATTTTAAATATTATATATGTTAAAAATTTATATGCAGTAAACAATAATAAAAATAATATTTATCCAAAACATTTTTTTTCGAGGAATAAAAGTGTAAATCAAACCCGCACTTAAATTTTGGAGAACTAATTCAAAAGTTATAAGCCAAAACGAAGGTTAATTTAAAAAAACCGAGAACTAAAAAGATTTTCTAAAAATCTAAAAATAAATTTTGGTTCTGATAGTAGAGTGGTTTTATAATTGTTTTGGAAATTGTTACAAATTATGAACATTTGTCAAAATGTAACAATATAAAAATCTAAGGTATTGTAAAGAAGTAGTTTATAATGAAAAAAAGAATATAAATTCATGAGGTTACTTATTGAGAAAAATTTATTAAAACACATTTGAATTTTTTTGATATTTTTTTCTTCAGTGAACACATCAATAAACGTAATCCAAAATATTTTTTGTGTCATAGAAATTTTTATGCACTAAACAATAATAAAAATAATACTTATCTTTAAAAATAAAAAAGAAAATAAAATTTCGGCAACTATTTTTAATCGTATACATTATGAACTAACTTAAAATTTTGACGAATAATCCAAAAGTTATAAGGAATATAAAAACGAAGATTAATTTATAAAAAAACGGAAAACTAAAACTATTTTATAAAAATCTACAAATAAATTTAGGTTCTGATAGTAGAGTGGTTTTATAATTGTCTTGCGAATTGTTACAAATTAAAGGTGAAAATTTGTCAAAATTTAACAAGCTTTAGCTTAAAATTGCCAAATATAAAAAATATGCATCCTTCATCTGCTAATTAATGGTATGAAGCCCATGGAAAATAAAAACAGTAAAATGGCATTTCTCAAGTACTTATGATATAAGTAATGTATTCTGAAAGCCCATAAAAAATGCTTTAATTTAGTATATCGCATGATACATTTTGTTGAGAAATGTGAAAGTTATAAGCGTTTTAATATTTGATTAAAATTTAAGCTAGGAATACAAATAAACTAAGCCTACACTAGCCCGATAAAATAAACTACACATGCGTGCTAAAGATGTGGTGAAGGCGAAATAAGAATTCCCTGCGCTCACAAACGCGTAATGCAACATGTGTTAATCTTTCTTCGCATAATTATGCGCTAAAATCGATAACAAGCGTGTTACAATCAATAATTATTCTTCGCACACTGTCGGTATAAATATAACGAATGCCCTTCGTTAAAAATCAGAAAGATTGTATCTTAACTAAATAAAAATTGTTTCGAAATAAAAGTTGACTACGATTATCCAACAAAACTCCTACTTTCGATTGACATTTTTCACTTCAAAAATAATTTAAAATTATTAGAAAAACATTATACTGACTTATACTACTGACCCATAAAAAGTAAAAAATATATAAAAAAATTTCGCCCACAGCTAATATGTTTTTCTTTATAATGTTTTGATCATTTAAATTTATTTTAATTAAATTAATTCATTATAAATGCTATCTTAAAATAATTCTTTTTCCATTAATAAAAATTTGTGATTATTTTCTTTTTACATTTATCCAAAATTATTATTTGTATATTTTATCTATTAAAAATTCGGTCCAAATTTTTTCAGCCATTTGTTGACCTTTCAGGTAAAACATTTTTTTCTAATTTTAATATACAATTTTATCATTGTTTTTTCAAAAATTGATTTCTTTAAATCGTTTGCTTTCTTTACTATCTTTTTTGACTGACATGCCTGAAGTTAAAGTTGAAATTAAATATAGGCTGTTCCATCTGGTCAATGAACATATCGTAGTTATCAAAAACTCCAACTCCAACCATTTCAATAAACTCAAAACAGCTTTTTGAAAAAATACGGCATCACAGTTATCGCAAAGCCAAACTCTCAACCTGTTTCCCACACAACACTCTGGAACCTAAAAGTATCTTCAATGAAAAAAACGTAATTTATATGGTGAAATGCAAATCATGCACCTGCGTGTACATTGGCAGAACGCAACGTCCTCTGAAATTTCGCATGCATGAACATCAAAATAACGTCAACAAATTCCTCTCCTCCGATATCTTTCCAACTAACCCATAAAAAAAAGTCAAAAAAGAGGTCGTCCTCAAAAAAAAGAAGATTTTTAATTAGTTAAAACATTTATAAAAAACTGATACACAAAATTTGAATTCACGGAAAATAACGAAGTAAAAATTTTAAATAAGAAACTAGATTAAACTTGTGTTAAAATTGATTGATTGTAATGACACAACAAAAATGTTATAAATCATCAAAATTTAAACAAAAAAAATTTTACGCATCAAAAAAGTATAATTTTTCAACTAAATAAAATATATACTAATATTATTTGTAAAACTGATCTCAAAATAATTAAATAAGGGATAAGTTGACAAAAAGGGAGGGGGGTTAAAATTAAGGAAAAAAAGGTTGACATAAATTGTGAATAACCGGTAAGTTTTTGTAACAAGAATAACTAGAAGAAGAAGAAATTTATTTGCTAACAATAAGCTGGATCATTAAGGCTTATGGGATCCTCTTGATATAATGATCCAAAAAAGGACATATATTTTATATACAAATAAATATGCACCAAAATATTTATAATTTACATGCATTATTGAGGAAAGACGAGTGTGAAAACAAAATGTGTGTAACAATTGTAAAATCAAGGATTAAAATAATAATGCGTTTGAGGAAGAGGGAAGTTTCTAAACACTTTCCAGCATAGACTGATATCGTTGCAAGCATCTGAAAATTAAGTGGATCAAAGGTGACTTGTCGATAGAAGGTAATGGCATTTAGGAAGTTGACTTGGAAGGAAAAAATATGTTGAAATTGCAGATACATTAATGCTTTAAAGTAGAAATAGGAAGATACAATTTTTTCATAATATTTTTTCTTTAATTTAAAAATACTGAATATATTGAAAAATAAGTGAGAGTTTTTATTGTAAAACTTTTTAACTTTCCAAACAATTGAATGCTTCGATTTTTTAGTTGAAAAAAAGGAAGGGTAAATTTGCCGGTTGAAGAGAGGTAAGGGGTCATTCACAATTGACGTCAATACAGACTGGGAGGGAGGGGGAGGCTTCAAGTTGACAAAAGGTGGCAGGGGAGGGGGGTTTGGAAAAGTTGACATCAACATTATATATAGATTTCCCTTTTTCTCAGATCTGTAGATTTCAAAGTATCTTCTGCAAATCATAAAATGTAACATTAGCGAGTGTTGTAAACCATTTCTTACAAATTATGATTTGTTTTTCCCGGACAGGTAATCAAATTTTGCTTCTTTTATTGAAGATATATATTTACAAACATAAAAATATTTATATATTTTATCTATACTGGCAAAGCTTCGGAGGCATTGAAAGAAAGAAAGAAAGATTTATTTGCAAACAGATATGCATACACAAAAGTAAATCACAGAAAATGACATATTGAATAGGTTACAATCATTTTATACAAAAGTATGATAAAAAAACATTTGTCATCAATCGACTTGCGGGGTTCTCATTCAGAGGCATTGAATATGCAAAGAAGGGAGAGCGAACTATATAGTATTTAAAGTTAAAAAATTTTGAAAACTCACAAAACTTTACATAGCTGTCAAGATATAAAAACAAACTTATATTAAAAGTTTGTTGAATTAAAAAATCATTAAAAAAAAATAAAACCATCATATCTCAAATGCAACGAACGAGGCAGCTGGTGCAAAATAACAGCGTATGCATCACAGTTTTTGTGATGATATTTATTTTATAGAACTGGTATCTCTTTTTAAAAAAATCCATCATTTCTCAAAAAATAACAGCCATGATGTTTCGTTAAACTTTATATCATTTTATCTTTTTACATAAAACAGAATCTCATTTTATCTTCTTACATAAAACAAAACCAAAAGATAAAAATGAGACAATAAAATGAAAAATGTATTTTATATTATATACAAAGTAAAATTTTGAGGAGAAATCAATGAAATGGCTCCAAAGGACTACCCAATATGGAGTTATTTAAAAAAAATATATAAATATTTTTTTAAAAAAGCAAATTAAACTTTCATTGAAATTAAAGTATGTGTTTTCAAGCTAAAGTTGTTACCTGCATTTTTGTTAATTCTTTTCAGGAGGTTTTTACTACCTCCTGTTCCAATTAGTTCAACAACAGAAGGCTGACATGATAAACGGTCATTTTGGTTCACTGTTTCAAGCTCAACTAATGAAAACTCTTGGATTAAGTGGATATTTCGATGAGTTCTGCTCTTCTTTGCAAAAATTGGATGCCGAAGGAAGGACTTTAATAGAACGCTGCAGTTGCTTGAAGTGTTCAAAGTACATTTGTTCAATCAAAGAAAAAAACAAGCACTCATCATTTTGCATCTTTAAACCCTCACAAGCTCAAATAATTTTAGAAAATGAAAGGTACGAAATAGTTAAATATGAAGATGAAGATAATTTTGGGCTGAATATTTTTGATAGAACTGACTAAATATTTTCTACAAAATAAAAATTTTTCATCTTCTATTTTTTCTTAAAAGTTGATGTCAACTGAAAGTGGGAGGGGGAAGTGAAGTTGACAATAGTGGGGAGGGGGGCAAAATTTGACAAAAATTGTTGACATCAATTGTGAACGACCCCTAATACATCGAAAGATAAATTAGGTTGAAAAAAATTGTAAAAAACGATAGGATGTTTGTCGCTTAATAACTTAAATGTAAAAGAAGATAAACTAGAAAAATATATATTCTTAACTTTTAATAATTTATTTGTATAAAAAGAGTATTAGAATTTGAACGAATTGGCTTATTGAACACTATTTTTAGGGAATTGCAAAAATATGGGTAGGCGTAATCAAATACCCATAAACACAGATTTCAATAAGATTTCTTAAAGTTTATGCTTCAAATAAAAAAATTAACTATACTAAATAATAAAATACTTCAACAGTAAACAAAATGTTTTGTAAAAAAAGATAACTTATTCACAACCTTTCTCTTATATTTTTAAATGTTTAATAAATAACTTATTTCTATTATAATGCTCTTTAATTTCTCTCTATAGTTCCTAAACAATGTTATCTCATTTTAGGAAAAAAAACTTAAACTAGTTGGTGGGTTGGTTGTAATTGATACAGCTTGTAAGACGCAAGGACTTGAAAGCTGACATGAAGTTTGTAGAAGAAAAAATTTGTATAAAAAACAGCTAAATATCATGAAAAAAGACAAAGTGGAAGGAGAGGAAATAAGAAGAAAAGCAAAAGAGATGCTAAAAAAGGAGTGCGTAAGGAAAGTTAAGGCGGATGTAAAAGTAAGTACTTTTCCAGCTTTTTGATGTAAGAGACTGTTAACAAACTTACACTGAAAAAAACTTCAATTATTAATATAATTAGGTTTCAAGATGCCTAATTAAATTAAATATTTAAAATGTTATTGAAAACTCAAAAAAAATACGAGAAAGAAAAAAATCTGATCTTCTTTTGATACCTAATTAAATTAATTATTCAAGTTTTTTTTCAGTTTAAATTTCTTTAATAAAATTAGGAACTATAGAGGCAAATTAAATAACATTATAAAAGAATAGTAATAAGTTATTTATTAAAAATTTAAAAAATAGGTTATCTTATTTTACAAAAGATTTTGTTGACAGTTAGGATATTCTTATTTAGTATAGTTAATTTTTTTATTAGAGATATAAACTTTAAGAAATCTTATTGAAATCTATTGTTATGGGTGTTTAATTGCCTCTGCCCATATTTGAGCAATTCCCCTATTTTTAAAGCTCTTTTTTGGAGATTAAATATTTTATAAAGATTAGCAGAACCCCAGTTAAATTATACTATCGTTGATTTAGCCAAGAAATAAATATTTATAGATTGTCAACAATAGACTTCTAGGAAATTTACAAAGATTGAATATTCCAAATTATTGAGCGTAGCTTGGAAGATATATAAGAAATATTATATTTCCAATTAAGTTTACAATTTATAATTAGACCAAGTATATTAAAAGAGTCATAAATTCAGAATTGAAGATCTCAGAAAGTGCATCATTATTACGCTGATTATTAGAAAACAATATTCCTTTGGTTTTAGAGCTCTTTATATTAAATGGTACAAAGAAAAAACTAAAATCAAATTATTTAAGACAGAGTGATATAAATTAGTAAATAGAATGTGTGAAGGTTGGTAGCTAAGAAGAAATATCTAAGCACCATCGGACTTTCCCCTATGCTTGCGAAATGCTTGAAAAAGAATAAAGTTGAAGTTTGAGAAAATTGTAATGATTTGGCTTGCGAATTGATTAAGAGTAAGAGGGAATGAGTAAAGATGAAATTAAAATATTTATATCATCTGCATAAAACAAAAATTTGAAATTTTATTTGAATTGTAAATATCATTTATAAAAATTTGGGATAAAAGAACACCCAATATAGATCTTTGAGGGATACCATCATTTATTTATTTATTATTATTTTTTTTATGACTATCAAAGTCTTTCTTCATATCAAGAAGAATATTTGAATCATAGGAGCAATTTTATTTATGACTAATTTCAACAGATTAGTTGTAAGTTTATAGATGTCCTCAAAATTACTTGATTTAATAGAACAAAAAGATTTTAGCATATCTTCACTTGATACATAACCGAAGAAAAATTGGTTACAAGTTTCATTCAGATATTTTAAATAAGACTCATTGAAATTAGAGTAATATCAATACGAGAAGTAGTGGAATAAGGATTAAATTTAGGTTTTATCATCTAATATATTTTTATTGTCATCTAGCATTGCAAATGAAATTTCATGCCTAGGTTTTAAAATTTTATTCAATCACTCCACATTTTTTTGATATCATTTATAGGTTCAAATTTTTACAAGATAATGATACTTAAGATTATTAGATGAGTGTTTAACTTTATTCTGAAGAAATACAAATTTATTTTCATTATATCAATAGTCTTGTTTTTTAAACTTTTTATAAACCAAATCCCTTTTCCTAATCAAATCTTTTCTTTATACTTGTTGAACATTATTTGGATTTTATTAGAGCAAGTACAAAATCGATTATATGAGAAAAAATATTTGTCAAAGATGAAGCAAGATACTCCAATTTGTCAAAAAAAGGCTTGAGAATATTTGAATGATCATAATTCAAGGTATAAGAAACAAATTTTACTTTATCTACATATTTATATCTACGAGAAGCAGAGGTACTTTTAAGTGTATTGCAATTGATAAAATTCGGAAGATGATCAGAGGTACTATACTCATCAATCCCAAAAGAAACTTTTTACTTATTTTTAATTTTGTGTATACGTTCCATTTCTAAAATGGGGAAAAAAAGATTTTTAAATTTTAGATCTGCAAAGATAATTTTTAACAACTATTATCATAAAACCGGTCTTCGTCAAGAATTTAATTCTATTTTGGAATCTGCTTTATTACTTCCATTAGATTATCAAATAAAGTTAGTTGATAAACTCAAAAAAGAAAGTTGATTATTTATTATAATTTTTAAATTTGAATAAAAGTGGGTTCGTAAATTTTTTCGTAATCGATATTTTATTTTATTTGACTTTTTAAATCAATTTGTGCTTTTGCTAAGTATGTATTTCTATTATTGTATGTGTATCTCATTCTTATAGAAACGTTATATTTTTTGTGCTAAAATATTGTCGCTGTATAATTTTTATAATTTGTTCTAGTTGATTTCTTAATTCTAATGATCGAAATATGAAAAATATCTTATGTCATATAATTTCTTCATTGAATTATAAATTAAGATTTTTATTCTCAAAAGGATTTCTACTACGTAAAATTTTGTACCGTTTGTATTCGGCTTGAATGGAAATTTAAATAGGTGTTAACAAAAAAATTGTGTTTGTGTTTTAGGTTTATAAAAATCCGCTGTGTCTTCAAGTATTTTTTCGAGTATATGCCCCTATCAAAGTCCGATTAGCTTAAAAAATAAAAAGCCTATCTTAACTCTGAGGCTGGAGTTAACAAAAGAATATGTGAACAAAAATTCCCAAATCATAATGCAAAAAAGCACATATTTTCTGTTTTGCAAGCAAAAAACGGACATAATTTTTTTTACGAAATCCACACATGCCGGCCAAATCCAGAAGTCTAGTCACTTAATATAACGTAGTAACATTCAACTGATTATAATAATCAATTAAAATTATGGGTGTTTCAGGGTAGAGATGTATTGGATATTCCAAGCAACCTCAAGTTTTACACTTAAAAATTAGATAATGTCAATGTACACGTGTTATCATAGAGAAATACTTATCATAAAAATTTTGGATAAACTAAAAATTCGTAAAAAAAAAACCTTGCTGTATGTAGAAAAAAGAAAAATGTTTGAAAATTGCGAAGCGGAGGATGTAAAATTTTTTTCGGATAATTCGCATCTTCGGATATCCTATACATCTCTATTGTAATTGTGAATATAACTCTTCTTTTTTGCCATAGAAGAGTCGTAAGGTAGAATTAATTCTCTAAATTTGTTAAGAACCTTTAGACATGAGCCTTTTTTTTAATTAGAAGTAAAAAGGTATATAATAGTGTACATTAAAATATAACCTTAAAATATCTTCCATTATAGGTAAATTTATATTTGTAACAAATAATGCTTGTATAGATTGTCTTTTAAAATTTAGAACCTCCACTTTGATTCTTTTAACAAATTTAATATTATTTTGCATGTTGAAGAAAATTGTATGCAAGTTCATTTATAAGATAAGATTTATGAATTTATAGTGTCACACTTTTTACCAAAGTTACAACGATATTCCAAAAGATGATAACTATTTCAATATTAAGTTTGGTAGTATTTGTTAACGTGAAATATATAGCTTGAAATGTGATTTTTACTTTTTTTCTTTGTTCAGATATAATTTCGGTTAAATTTTCTTACTATAAAGAAGTGAATTTTTTTAATTTAATTATAAATACATGAATTTTTGATAATTTTCTAAAACAATTATCAGGTCCGTATTATTATGCACAGTAAATATCGTTTTAATAAAAAAGGTTTGTCAGAAGCCTTTAAAAAACCGTAAAAGTTTTGCTTATTTAAGATTTTAAAGTTCTCAGATTTTCACTTTTAGAGCATAATTTAATGCTGAACACAAAATTACCAAATTTTAATAACTTGTGCTCATTTTATATAACTTTTAAAGTCAGAAATCTAATCGAAATACCATTTTAGCAAAAGAATAAAAACCATTTTTACTCTGCCTAATTACGATCTTTGTTGAAGCATTACTTTTTATCCAATTTCCCATTTGTTAAATTTTTCTAAATTTCTTTCATATTTTTTAGATGATGAGCATAATACAAGGCCTTCTTACAAACAGCTGAAACTCTGTAAGTTTTTAGAGAAATGCGTATTTTAAATTAAATTATATCAACTTTATTTTTAAATCAATTTTTTTCAAACTAAAATAAATAAAGAAGTTATCCAAATAATTCTTAATTATTTTTTAATCTTGCTTCAAAAATTTGAGCAAAAATAATATTCGAGGTGGAGGAATAAACAAGTATGTTTCCAATAAAAATTTATTGTGCTTTCAAAGTTATAAATTGATAAATCTTATAATTGCTCTTTATATTTTATGCTACTAAAAGTTAGCGTAGAAGTAATGAAAGAATTTCTGATAGTTTATTATATGAGGAAGCAGGCATTATTGCTTGTGTCAAAAGATTAATTTTAAGATGATTTTCATAAATATATCCTTTTTTATTGAAAGAATATTCATTAAGATAAATACTATGAACGTTTCTTCAATGATGCTGATTTCTAATAGATGATGTAAGTATATAGAATGAAAGTATTAAAAATGCGGAAAAACATTCTCAGATTAGTGTAGCTTTAACGATAAAAATCAAGTATATCAAATAAAAATAAATTTTACTTTTTAAAGAATCGAGTTAAAATGTATAAATCCCGGGAGGCAAAAATTAGAGCGGAATTCCGAGAAACCAATTGTAGATTTGTTTAATTTAAATAAAAAGCAAAGTTTGATTCCACTCTCCCTATTTTTTAACACCCTTTTTTAGAAACTACACTTCATTCATTTTGAAGAAGAAATTTGAATGACGAAATTTTATTCTCAACCCTTTGAATACCAATATTTTTGCATTTTTAGTTTGCCTAATTGATCAAAGATAAAGCAGACAGCATTAATTAATCTTAGTTAATAATAATAATAATAAATTATGTCTAGAACTATGAGGTTAAATATGTTAATAAAGTTTTATTTGAATATTGACAACCCTTTCAGACATTAATTTAAATATAATTTTTGAAGGCTAGCATAATAATATTCTTGATGTGTTAAATTATCAAGAAGTCTTTTTTTAAATAGTTATATTTAATTAGTATCTTTATTATTTATTTTTTAGTAATGCTTTCAAATGCAATACCATTTATCGGCTTTGGCTTTCTCGACAATTTTATTATGATTGTTGCGGTGAGAAATACTTTTATACATTTACTTTATTTAAGTAAATAAGTTTTTCACTTTGTTGAGCAAAAAAGTTTTAATTTTCAAATATATTAGTTAAATAAGATATCAATGTTGTCGTTTCATCATCTTTTAAAATGTGACCCAAACCTCAAACTTAGTATTTTCACAAAGTTGATTGTCATAAATTCAATATTTTAAAATAACTCTAAATTGCCATTGAACTTTAGGGTGTAAAATTATCTAGCATGTTTCTCGTCCAGTTCTTTGCAAAACTTTGAACATTCTTCAATTTTTGAATGTTTGTTTGCTCAAATTCATTACTGTAATAACTTTATTTTATTTAAAGGTGACGCGAGATTGAATGCACCCAAATTTAATCTACGAATGGATTCCTAAAATTTCGTGTTGAGATTTTTAAGAAGTTTGAGTGTGTATTCTTGTGTTTTACCATCATGTTCTGAGCTCGATCTTATGTATTTTCTCATGATCCTGTTTTTGCTTTTTCTTCAAATATAAACTTACTTGTTATATTTCCAAAAAATCTGAACCTAAAATGGATACATCACTAATCTGTTTCTTGATATTCTAAAAACATTTTGTCATCATTTTAAAACACTATAGCGCTTAATTCCATTTTTACAATCTAATACAAGATGAAGTTGAAATAACATTGAAAATGAGTATTAGATGAAAAATATTTGAAAATTTCTTTTTTTCCAATATACTCCAAAATAATCGATCCATCTTTATCATAGGAAATTAAATAAGCCTCTCATAAATTTTTTCAATCATATAATTTCTAATTGTCCTTCTCTTAGTTATTATATATTTTAAATAATAATTTCGATATTTTTAATTTATTAATTAGTTCGATAATTTCTGCCAATCAGTTAAAACAGTAGTAAAAGTTTGAACTAAATAACTTTCCGGCTTTGAAGTTTATTTCAATTTCTCTAAATAGTTTAGTCGACTATTTAAACTAACTCATATGCTATACAGGCCCGTCGATAGGGCGAGGGGAGCTTTGCCCCCTTAGATTTATTTTGCCCCCGAAACTCCCTTGAAATATATAAATGCAAACACTTTCTTAAAGTCCCGGCTCCATTAAAATCAGTTTTGTCTGGAGTTTGGCGACGGGGCTGATGATATATATATATATATATATAAAGATGAAAGCCCCCTCTTCGCATTGGACTAAGCAAGGAATAAACAGGCGTCTGTATCTATTGGCTGAATGATTGATGTATAATAATCAATGATGGGTGAGGGGACGTAGTGTACGTAGATCATGGTTTCTTAACCGTGGACGAATCGTTCACCTTTGGGCAAAGATGAAATTTATATAGACCTGTTTTTTTTTAGAATTATTTTTTTGAAAACGTACTATTTACATATGAATTTAATGAAGTCGGAATTTCAATCAAAGTAAAATTTTTTCTAATTATGAATCTCAGCTGAAAGATGACTTTTCGTTCAGAATTGAGGATTTGTTTGAGCTCTAAATTGAAGAATTGGTGATGAATCCTTTTTCTTGTAATATGGAATCTGTGGAAGAGGAAATTTTTAAGAAGAATTTATTGAATATAAATGGATTCAAGAATTTAAATTAAAGTTTGAAAAAAAGGTGAAAGATTTTCAGAATTTTTTACCTAATAACGGGCGATTTTTGAATTTTTTAGAATCTCATTCGGCGATTTGGATAAAAAGGTTGAGAATGCCTAGGTTACACGATATTATATAAATAGTATTTAATCTACGTCATATGATATATAATGATATATAATAATAATAATAGAGAGTGATTGAAACATAGCGTTAGTTATATCAAGTTAGTTGTGAAAGTTTAGTGTTTACGCAGCTCTAACATTTTTAAAATAAAAATTACATTCACAAAGCTTTATACGCTTTACCACATTTATTTATTCTCGCCATCTTAATTAAACTAGGTCGTTTCTAATCTAGAGATTACTACCTCAAACCCTCACATGATTTAGTGTCATTTGCAACATCTGAGCTTTAATTTTTTTCTTTCAAGCACCAAAATATGTTGTAGTGTTGCTGTGGCACATTACCTCTTTTTACAAAAGGCTATATTGTATAAACTGTCATATTTCTCGATTTGTTTTTTCTGAGCAAATCAATAAACCTATAAATAACTCTCCTTCTCTTTTTCAAGTTCATTGATAGTGAGTATATTTCGAAAATTCATCCCTCAAACAACGTTTGGTATAAAATATCAATATATCATGCCACGATTTTCCTTTTGTTAGCTAATGAATGATTTTGCAAAAATCATCATAGGCTCTGCAGACAGAAAAATCGTTAACATTTTTTACGTCCAAGCAGTGGAAAAATCTAAATGCTTTTTTTTCGTGGAAGTATTATTTGAAGCAACTCGTAATCAAACATATCTCACTTCATTTTTTCCAATTGATTATTCTTTTAGTTCGGTAAGAAACGTTATCTTTCTTATTATTTATAGACTATGAGATTTTCACTTCTTTGAATATATTGATGAGGTAATAGTGATCATTTTGAGTAGTTAAAGATGCATGGACCTTGGTAACGTGCTTTACCTTAGCATTTCTACTTAATTTCAGTTAATATGAAATTCAAAAAAAGATGAAAATCCAAAAGTTTGTAAAAAAAGAGTTAAACATTATAAAATAAATGGGTTTGCTTGCCTCTCTTCTGATGATTTTGGGCGCATTTTAAGTGCTCCTCACATATAAAACATGCATGCTATTCTTCTTATATATAGAAGCTATGGCAATCAATTGTTATATTGTCTTTTTCTTTCCTTCTACTTTCTTTTATACTTTCACTGTAAAATATTTTATTGTATTATTCCGTACGCTACATAATAAGTGTGTTTTATCTATGCTAGAATCCTGTGCAGCGCGAACAAATTTGTCCACACCCACCCGCCCCGCTTTTTGTAAACCCACATGGCACCTTCTTAGGAAGAAAAAACTTGTCTTATCCGCCACCACTTACTTGCATTGTGAAAAAATAGAATCCTTCAAGTCTGCACTCGACCCACGGTCTCAAATAGACTCACCATTTCGTTATCCTCCAATATGCAACCCCAATCAACAATCGTTTCCGTATAAAGAGATTTACTGCTTTCATTTTATTAGATTTTAAAAATATTGCACTAAAAACGTGAATGCTTTTAACTCATATGTTTCTAAAGTACGAAAAAAATATTTCTTTTTTTATATTTTTTTTACTTTCTTGTTTTTTTTGAAATTTTAGAATTAAAATACTTTGCGCAAAAAACTGTTAAAGTCTTATTGTAAAATATATTTCACCCAAAAGCTCTTTTTTAAATGTATATTTTGACTTTCAAAATATTTATATAATTGTAGTGGTGTGTGCTTATATGCTAAGCATAGAAAAAAGCATTATTTGAGCTGGTGACCTTCGTTTTATCGAATATTTCAAACCGTCAGTACGAATCATGAAAATTTACAATTATAGCGATCGAATCCCCATACTTGCCAGTACGTAGATTTGGACAACCCACATGGTGTCTCCATTTTTATTTTCAAATCCGCATTCAACCCACCTCACAATGCAAGTTATCCGCAAAGACGAGCTGCTCTACCCCGCTTATGGCTATTTTAGATAGATCACATGCTTCATTTTCATTAGAAGTTCTTGAAGCATTTAATCATTGAAGCCATAAAATCATAATTTTCTTCTCTATTACTTCTAAATCCGATGCTTTAAAAGACAAAATTTGGAATAACATGATAAATATGAATTAATACAACGTTCTAATCATTTGATTTATAAAAAAAACCCAGGAGTTTACATTTTCAGTCTAAAAAATATAAACACATGAATTAGAATTGAAAAAAGAAAGCTTTAGCTACTATATATTTTCTGGCTGATGATTACAAACACGTATACGTGGTGATTTAAAAGATTTGCCATTTGGTCAATGTGATAAGTGGGGAACTTTATAGCTTCTGACATTTGGTTAATATTATTAAAGAGTGCTGTGATATCGATCATGAAACGGTTTCATTCTAGAAAGAGCAAATTCAATATTGTGTAAAATAAAGAGAAGGATTCTGAAGAAAGCGCTTCAGACAGTTGGTGGAATCAATACATAAAACAGAGGAAGTACTAAGATATTTTGCTAAAGAAACGCTCTTATCTTACAAATGCTAAGTTAAATGTTTGAGATGTTAAATAGAAGAAGCATCAAATCAATTATCATCAATTCTAATTATTATAATACAGTATGTGGTGAAGCCTGATTATTTGTTTCTTTTTTATCTGTGAACAATCAAAATTGCTCTCAAGCTTTCATTATTTAGTAGATTATTTAGATTTAAAAATTTTGATTCATCATATCTAAAATATAATTTATAACAGAAATTTTGAATGGCTAAGGAAAATAATCCATGTAGATTATTATTATTAAAAATTTGTGTGTCACTATGCGACATTTTTATATTTAATTAGAAGGGTTTAATTGACATGTGAGTAGTATTGTTTTGGATAACTCTAAAGTATAAACCCTAGCCGCATATAACCATCCTTTGTAAAATGCATATACCTTTTATATTTAAGGGCGACTTGATTGATACAAGTATCGGTGTTTCGCTTGGAATTTCAACTCTCGCAGGTAATGCCTGTTATCGGTTTTAAACATTAACTCTTCAAATATTTGCTTAGCTGCTGGCTTAGGAAATATAATTTCAGATCTTGGCGGTCTAAGGTAATTCACAATATAATCCTATTATATTAATATATATCACTGCACAGTGCACATCCATATCCTGCCACTGACCAATATCCATTAGAGCGAGCGGTTTTTCCAACGAAGTAGTAAAATTAAAATGACGATTTGCATTCCCGATTTAAAATACCCTATTTTTTGACTTTTTAATGGTTTCTTGTAAAATTTTATTTTCTCATTTTATGACTTTTTAGAAGAAATTTGGGATATTTTGTTGAAGAGCCCCTCTAAAAATATCCCCGCCACCTAATAAATTTAAAAATTATTAGCCAAAACGTTTGTCTTTGAGTCGTTGATGATTATTCCATTTGGATATATTGAGCTAATTTCTTGTGTTTTTTCAAGAAATATTTTCTCATATACCATGACTAGATCTGTCGTTCCTTTTTAATCATATGCCAATGATTCCTTGTACAACCCTAAGATATTTTTAATTTTTAGAAAAGAGGAATCTTAGATATTTAATTCAGTCCATTCGAGAAGAGTGTTTACATCTTTAGTTATAGCATACTAAAAATGTAATGAGTCTAATTTTTCAGAATCTATTTTTTGCACTCAAATTTTCTTAAGAATTAAATATGCTAAATCACTCGCTAAAGCTTATAGTGTCTACAGGTCAGGGAAACCTGGAAAGGTGAGGAATTTTCTCCATATGTCAGGGAAACCGGGAAAACCAAAAAAATTCAGGGATTTTTTGAAAATTTTAGGAGTGTTAGATTTTTCATATGATGCATTTGGTGTTTTGCCTGGACAAGTCAGTAAATATAATATAATTTACCTTATATCAACGTTCACTCATCATGAATTCAACACAAAGGATCACATTTCATTCAATTAACAATCCTGCAGGAGGGACTGATACTTATTCAGTTCAATGGGCTTGCAACCCTTCAGTTTCCAGCTCCCACCTGTTTCTTCGTAGGTTTTACACCACGCAGGTAGGTCGGTTGTTTTTTTTCAATTCTATTATTGTGTTTCTGTACCGTTCTATTTAAACTGAAAATATATGTGTTTCTGGTTATTTTGATATATCCCAAAGCATTTTCCTCTCAAAAAAGGATATTTTAAATTTAATCCAAAGGAATCATGTTGTAATCCTTGATCATTGTTCCATTTAGAATAGTGTAAGGAATTGTTCATAGTGATACGCTTATAATTTTTTTTTTGTGATTTTTAGCAATAATCATGAGTTCCTTGATTAAAACATCAAAATTGTCTTCCCAAGTTAATCCCTGGTGGAGAGCCAAGATATTTTCTTCACTAAATATTCTCGCAATTCCCATGACATCACAGGAAAAAATCGTTCCGCTATCTTCCTTTTCCTTATAACCCTATGAGCAATGATTCCTTGTACGGCCCTGAACTCGATTTTTGATATTTATTTGAAGATCTTTGAGCAGTGTGTTCGTTCATTTCCACGGGTTCAACTGTTTCAGGAATAAGGAGAAAGATTTAATTCGTTCCAAGTAGCTCCTATATTGTCCATAGTAGTACTGCTGGGCGGTTAAAGTTATAGATCACATTCACATCAAGGATGCAATAAATCACATTTTTTAGAATTTATGCACGCTTTTCAGGAAATCGTGTGTGTTAGTAGCTGAGGATGGGGTGAAATGCGTTAAACTCTATTTAAAATTCTCTAATATTGAAATACCTAGACAACAACCAACCACTCAAAAGATATCATCTTTTTTTAGTATTGCGCAAACAAAAGAACACCATTGCTTTTACACTCGTATAGCAAGCGCTCATATATATCATGATAATTTTCTAAACGAAAGTTGGAGTGTTTTTATGCATATTTAATGCTGAATTATTTTTATGATATTATACAGAGTGTAAACCATTTTTCTTAGTCTAGCTCACTATGTTGAAGCTGCTTCTTGCAAATTTGGTTTCGTTTCAACGATGTCACTGTCTCAAATTCAGCAAAATATGCGGATTTCCAAGTTTTTTGCAAATATTGTAATATAGAGTTTGGGGATTTGTTTGCCAACTTTATTTTTCTCATTTTAAGGGTCGCGCCTTTGGCATCACAATAGGCTGTTTTATCGGTATGCTTCCTCTACTCTACATCAAAGATAAAAAAGATGCGCCGAAAATTTCAAAAGCATAACAAACCTCATTTTAAAAAGTTTGCATTGAAGATACTTCTTCATATTAAAGAAAAGATTTTACACTTTTCTTCGTTTATTCTTCATTTTAAGCATCGATTATTATTTATTTTAAAAGAAATATTAACTTGTTTTTATTGTTAAGATGAAAAAAACGAAACGAAATCGCATATAATGCTTATGAGTGCTTTTTTCCAAATAATAAAGCAAAATGTATATTTGTTTTCATTTTGTCGATTTTTCAGGGTCTTCATCAACTGTGAATATTTATCGATTGAAAAGAATATTACAACTTTTGTGGCAGAAAGTATTATAATAGTTTTTAATATTAATATTTATTTACTGATTAATTTTCCGTATTTTTGACAGCCTTTTTTGAACTAATCTTATCAAAAATTTGGAATGTTTTCAAAATATTTTCTAATTTGGTTTAAATTTTTTCGATCGACAAATTTTTTTTTTCAATTCTCATTATCTTTAAGAAATTTTTCACTTGTCCAATAGTTTAGTAAGTTTATTATTATATATATATAAAGTTGAAAAAAATTGATGCACAAATTATAAAGTTTCTTTTGAGTTTCTAATCCCACAGGAAAATGGTCTTCATTAGGTGCGCATCCAGAAATCTGGAGCTTTGGAGGAAAAAAATACTTACTATATTGAAGATAATTCTAACATTTTTCAATACTTGTTCAATAGCAAACTAAATTCTAAGTAACTAATTAGTTAATTACTTGACTAAATAATTATATAAATAAGTACCTAAAAAACAAACAAAATAACTAATTAAAAATAAAATATACTTTTTTAATTTTTTTTTTATAAAATTCTTAATTCGCGAAAATATTTTTTATTTAAAAAAATCGAAATATACTTAATAAAACAATTTTTTTCATAAGGAATAAATTTAAAAAACTTATTTTTATAACTTTAAAATTTAAAATAAATATATTTATATTTTTTTTAATAAAAAAGTAATAATTTTATGAAATTAAAGTTTTTTTAATATTTGTTTGAAAAAATAAATTTTATAACATATTATTTTTTAATTATATTTACAAAGTTCATTTCAAAAAAAGCTTTCTATTTTAAATGTGTTATTTAGTTAATTTTTTGGTAGGGTAATTTGATATGTTTTTATGTATTTTTTTATATAACTAATTAGTTAGTCGTTTTTGAACTAGTAGAAAATTTCTTAAAGATAAAACGTATAAAAAACCTGTTAAAAAAGGAAAATTATAAATGAATACAGTAAATAAATTTAATTATGGATATATAATATAATACTTTTGGTGCATGTTTCCACACAGCCATTTTGATCCCATAATATCCTAGAAGATTGAATCACATAACCCGTTTAGATAATATTGGAATAGTTGATATAAGATCATATAAAAATCCTATGCATCGTATATGCATTAGTAGTTTTATCTGAGAGATACAAAAATCAATAAATATCTTCAGTATGTTTAACTACGTTTTATATTTTTGCCCTTAGAATGAAACTGCTGAAGAAAAATATTGGGAAATTTGGTTTCTTTAAGAAGATTTTACGCTGTCAAAGGCAGTTAAAAAAGATATATTGAAGATAAAAGCGTGTGGCTCTTAACAATACAGTCACAACTTTTAAAAAAGCTATTGAATAATGAATTTATCAGTATTGTGAAAAAACAATAATTTTCATGCCAAATTTACTCCATCACTGAAATATAGCTCAAATCTTTTTATCTTCGCGTGTCCAAATGTGAAAAGAGAAGGAAAAATTTTAAGATAAAATTATTTGTTTACAGATAAAGAAGGAAGCGGATTACTGAAGTAAGTCTGCATTAACTAAGGTTGACAGTTTGGTAAATCGAATTCAGGTTCTCATTGAGATTTGGTGTGACACCAGACCTGCTAGTATATACAGGTAGTCGTCGACTTACGACATATCCGACTTACGACAGATCGACTTTACGACGCCAACAAAACTAAAATATTTCTCAAAAATAAATTTTAATAATGGCAGTTTTTTTCTTTTTTGCATAACTTCTCTTTTTTTTGTTTTTGATTTTTACATTGCTGTAAGTGAAATTTTGATTCTTTTAATTTTTTTATTTTTGTTATGGTACTAATTTTAAAATTATTATTTTATTTTTGATTTTTTAAACAAACTGCTAAGAAAACTATTTATTTAATATTAATTAATTACTGCGTCACTTGAAAAATTTTAAGTGTTTGACTGATTATTATTACTTAAAATGTTTTTTTGTACAATAAGTCTCTTTTTATTTAAATATTTTTGATTTAGTTTTTAAAATAAAAAAAAATATTTATTCATTTTAGTTTGACTATATTTTTATGAAATTTTTAAATTAAGATTGTTAGTAACTAAAAGCTTCAGATCTCTTAAAAAAAACCCATTCCCTACTAATGAACAACGTGCTAAAAAAGCAAGAAAGGCAATTGATATTGATATGAAAATGATCAATCAATATGAAAATAGCAGAAAGTTGGAGAACTTGCACGAGAACTTTTGTTATCACATTCTACTGTGTCGACTATTTTAAAAAAACAAAAAGAATTCGTGAAGCTGTTAAGGGTTCAGCACCCATGAGATCGACGGTAATAACAAAACAACGAACTGGGCCTATTCACGAAATGGAAAAGCTACTTAATGTTTGGATTGAATGCCAAATACAAAAGAGAATTCCATTTTGCAGTCAAAGGCGTTGAGTATTTTTGCAACCTTAAAAAAGCGAGCTGGAAAAGATTGCAGTCAAGAATTTTCTGCAAGCACTGGCTGGCTTAAAAGATTTAAAAATAGATTTCAGCTACATAATGTTAGAATCACGGGGGAAGCTGCTAGTTCTGATGAAGAAGGAGCAAAAAAGTTTATTGAAAGTTTAGATTCAATCATTTCAGAAGAAGGCTACATACCAGAACAAATTTTTAACGTCGATGAGACTGCTTTGATTTGGGAACGTATGCCAGAACGTTCTTATATTCACCAAGAAGCGAAAAGTATGCCTGGATTTAAAGCCTTTAAAGATAGGCTGACATTGTTGCTCGGTGGAAATATTGCTGGTTTCAAGTTGACGCCGTTTCTAATTTACCATTCTGAAAATCCAAGATGTTTTAAAAATGTGAATAAACACACGTTGCCAGTTTATTACCGATCAAATAGAAAAGCTTGGATGACGCAACAACTTTTCGAAGATTGGTTTATCAATTGTTTTATTCCTGAAGTTCGTGAATACTGTTTTAAAAATAATCATCCTTTCAAAATTTTATTGGTATTAGATAACGCACCCGGACACTCATCTTATTTAGCTGATCTGAATCCTAACGTGAAAATTGTATTTTTACCGCCTAACACAATGGCTCTCATTCAGCCTATGGACCAAGGTGCCATTTTTGTTTTTAAAGCTAACTATCTCAAAACGACTTTTGCCCAAGCTATAGTTGCCACATATATGGATGAAGAGCTATCGTTGAAAGATTTTTGGAAAAACTATAATCTTCAATGCATAAAAACATCGCTACAGCATGGGAAGCGTTAACTACAAAATGCATGAATGGCATTTGGAAAAAATGCGTTAAACGATTTGTTAATGCTGGCCACGACAGTGAAAGTGATTTAGAAATAATCAAAGAAAAAATAGTCTCACTGGCAAGAGAACTTTCTTTGGAATGTGAAATTGAAGAAGTCGAAGAAATAATTGAAAAAGAAAATGAGGAACTGACAAATGAAGAATTGATTGTTCTTGAAGAAGAAAAAGTAACAGAAGAAATGAGGGCAACAGAAAAAAGTGTGGCAGAAACAGCAGAAGTAGAAAAGGATGTGCAGAGGATTATCAGCACCAAAGGACTAGCAGAAGGCTTATTGCAAGTCAACAAAGTTCTTGCACATTTTGAAAAAAATGGATTCTAATGTTGAACGTTTTGCAAAAATTGAAAGATTGGTTTTAGATGCTTTTCGTCCATATAAGGAAATTTATGAGGAGAGACGCAAAAATACCGTTCAAACAAAAATGACTACGTTTCTGAAAAAAGAATCTCCTTCATTTAGCTCTGCGCTCAGTGAAGATCTTGAAGGTTCGCATCTATTCACAAGCGAAAAATCATTTTTATTTGTGATGTGTCCAAATAAAACTGTTTTTAAATTTTTGACCTATATTTTTTACATTTTTTGTAAACATAAACAGCATATATATATACATATATAAAGGTAACACATAATACCTTAAAGGTAACACATAATACCTTCATGTACTATAGTGAGTGTAAATATCAAGAATTAAAAGAATTTCGAGGCATAAATATTAAATATAACTACAAAATGTAACTTTAACTCTGACATGTACCTACTCGACTTACGTCCAGTTCGCTTTACGACAGGTTATTCAGAACGGAACCCCGTCGTAAGTCGACGATTACCTGTAATTGATCAAATTTTATTAGGTCAGCTTTGCAAAAAATGAACCAATGCAGTCGCATTGGTTTTCTAACGAAAATATATTTTATGAGATTTAAGAATTGAAACAACTCGCGTAAATGTTAGTTTATTTGGAAAATTCGATTGAGGCATGATCGATTGCTTATAAGTTACATAAGTATGTGTGAGACTGATGAGTATTGAACATATGAAAATGTTTGTTTATTTGTTATAGGATAAAAAATTTTTTTCACACACTTCTTTTCGAAAAAGTTTGGTCAAGCTTGATTTATTGATCTGTTTTGAAAGAAATAAATTTTGTGAGAAATGATCGTTTCTTGAAAATCAAAGTTTACTATAAGATCAAGAATATTTACCTTTTTTACATAACTTTGACAGTGTAAAAATGATCCCTAACTGTTTTTTTATTTTGAAAAAAACATAAATTTATGATTTTATTGTTTTAAAACAAATATTTTAAAGTCACAATGTTATAAGCTCTTCGTTTTTTATATGAAGAATGTTTTTTCATTTTTTATCGAGTCTTGAAAAACGAAATATACGGATTATACAGAAAAAAATTCGCAATTCTTTCTTTTTTTCTTTTTTTTTTCCTAAACTAAGTACTAATTTTTAGATTTACATTAATTTTTCAAGGCAAATAATGAATAAATGGAATTTTTTTCTGTAATTCTTATCTGGAAAATTGTGTGGAGGAACAACTTAGCATAGGCCCGTAGTGCGAAGATTAATAAGGTAATACGAAGAATGTCTCTCATCAAAAATTACACAATCTTAAAATGATATACTTTTATTGATTGCATTTTATTATGGTTTAAAGTGTAATAGTGAAGATACAAAGAAATAGTATATCTTTCTTTTGATGAGATGATATTAGCTACGCTTTCAGTATAATGAGAGTATATCGACAATATATCACATCATTTTGAATAACAGAATCTGTACACAAAATATTAATCGAAGAGATAATAAATCTGGAGAATAAAAAAGACTTTCGAATTTCTGCATTTGTCAGGTGTTACCTTTTTTAATTTGAGCACACATCAAAAATATGAGCAAAGGTGCGGTTGGCGAAAAATATTTCAATGTAAAAATTGCAAAGAATAGAAAGCATGATATTCCCATCACAGAAACCACGATCACCATCAACTTCTCTCCTAGAATACAATTAAAATTATTCAACATACAAAGATGCTACATTTTTAGGGGCGTCATAAAAAGGCAAAATTTTTACAAAATGTTTTGCCCTATACTTGCAATTATTGATGACTTCTTAAACCTTTCAAGGATTGGATTTCGAAAATTAATATTCTCTTTTTTAATTCAATTTCATGTAACATATGGGAGATCATTTTTATTTTGTGGGTCACTCATCATATTGAAAATGGTTGTTATGAATGCGGATCCATAGATAAAATACATTGGTAGTAGGAGAGAGAGTAAGGACAGATAATAATAGAGGCTTGCGGGTAGAAGATATAGAAACTTCTTTTTTACCAATTGTTTATTTCTTCAAATAGAGTCGTAATTTCCTTTTTAGAGAATATGTCAACTTGAAATTTTACTTACTTCCATAACACAAATCCGCATTTTATTTTAATTCAATAATTTTTTCGACTTTCACCTTCTCATTTTTTTCAAGATGATTTATTATTATTATTATTTATTTATTCAAGGCTAAATTTTAAATAAAAGAAGGAATGAATATACAATATCTTTTCTTTTACATATCAACATTTTTTTTCAAATGACTTTTTTCATTTTCTAATCTGATCTATTTTACAATTAAAAAAATTAAATCAATTTACCCCGTAAAACCTTTTGTTTTTCATCACTTATAATTTATGCTTGAGTACTGAAATAGTATAGCAATGGCAATAATAATACTAATTAATTAAGCGTATTTGTGCAAAGTATTAAATAACAATTACAGTTAGAACAAGAAACGCACGTATACATAGCAAGCTGTATCCCTCATTTAAACAACAAAATAAGATCATATGTGGCCTCTCTAAATAAAAAACAGATATAATTTTGTAATGGAAGTGAACCTTCGTGATTGGTTTTTTATAAACAAGATTTATACAGGTTCAAGAGTTAGTATTTGCGATCAGTGAGGGATCTAGAGGGGGGATACATCCTCCCCCACTGGTGATACAAATAGAAGAAAGGATTTTATTATTTGATTTTTTTTAATAAAACTTGTATTAAAATTTAATTTGAACTTTTAAATTTCAATCATACGTTTTTTAGTTCGTTTTTCGCATACTTCAACTTTAAAAAATACTTTTTAGCTTGTCATTTTGTATATATATTTTCTTCATACCCCCCACTGAAAATTCCTTCATCCGCCACTGTTTGCGATCTTTTAACGAATCTTGATTTTTGTATTTTTCGCCCACTACACCAAAGTTCCCCCAACGTTGATGAAGATAAACCTTTTTAAAAGCTCATTTTTTATATAAAGTTTCAATAAGGTGTGCTCTCAGAACGGTACAATAAAAACCTAATGATCGATGTGTTTTTTCAATAGTGATACATCATATATTAATCCACTTCCAACATTTCTAAACAAGCGTTTTATTTTAAATACTTTCAACTTGTAACCTCAATTTAATCACATATTTTTTTTTAACAATTTCTAACTTACACTATGATTAAGCCAATCATGAAGTTTCACTTTCATTAGAAAAATTAGATGTTTTCTAGGTGCGTCGAAAATTAACCTCGTGTCGAAAGGGGGTCCATAAATAAAATTTAGGCCCAAAATGAAAATATTTATATTAAAACTTATAAATCAACTATGAAATAATGAGGAGTGTCCGAATGAAAGTTTTCACATTTGAATATATTTATTCAATAACACAAAAAACATCTTTGAAAATTCATTCTATATATAACATTTTCAGATTGAATTCGTCCTTTTTGACATGGAATTCACTTACTCAACAAACCATAAATACTTATTTGAAACCATATACGAGTGCAGATAGAGAAGGAGGTCTCAAGGCATCATACAGCATATCACTAAATAAAGCTAAAAAAAAAGGTAAGCCCTATACTATTGGTGAAGAAATTATTTTACCAGCTATTAAAGATGTAGCTGAAAATGTTTTGAAAAGAGAATCCAATCAATTTTTGAAATTTATATCGTTAATCTGTACAGCGACGTATTGAAGAAATGGCCATTGTTGCGGAAAAAACTATAATCTCTGAAATTAAGAATTGTAAATTTGCTCTTAAACTTGATGAATCAACTTTTGGAAGTTCAAATATTCTAATGGCATGTGTGAGATTTTATAGCCCATCTTTGAATCTCTTGATATCTTGAAACTGATTCCAAGGGTAAGACAATTTTTTCATGTGTGGATAATTATTATTTGAACAAGCATAACATACTTTATGAAAATATTACAACTGTTTCTACTGAGGGTGCGCCATCTATGTTGGGTCGTTATAGAGGATTTTCTATTTTTCTTAAGAAAAAAGTACCTTCTATTAAGTCTATTCACTGTATCTTACACAGGCAGCATCTTGTAGCTTAAGATGCTGTAGCTTATTTTTTGTCATTAAGCGAATAATACAAAGGAATTTTATTGTGTAATGTTATAATACACATAATCCAATATTTTTTGAGGGGTCGATACAAACTTAAAAATAACCTAAGGGGTCAAAAAGTTTGAAGACCCCTGAGTTAGAGAGACTACATATGATCCTATTTTTGTGTTTTGGTTTTATATGTTTGCTGGATTAGACAAAATTTCTGTGAAGAATTATACCAAAGAAAGGAAGCTAAGAGTGATCTAACTCTTAGTTAAGTCTTATTTCATTTTATAGATCAAAGATTGACTTTTTCTAACTATAGGATTATACAAAATAATAAGTTAAAATTTTTCCTATATGAGTATATCAGTCTACGGTCTCTACAAAAAATTCTCACGTTCGCGGTTTCACTTCTGGGCAGGGGTTTATCCACTCCTGATCCTCATAGAGAAAAAAATTAAAACTTTGGGGCATGATTGTACGATTTACTGATCACACGATTCGTGAATAATTTCATCAGCACGCGACACAAATGATGTCCTCTGCATAATCACAGAGATGATGCTCCCATTTTCTTAACGCTTCGCACTTCATAACTCTTGATTAACATTATCAACAACGAATCAAACTAATGATTGAAATGCCAATCAACGCATCACGATTTGAGGCCTGCTTTTCAAAAGATTACCGATATTTATTTGTGCTTTTTGAACTTATAATAATAAATGAATAAAAATAGTTTATTATTTATTCTTAATAGTTAAAGGCAGTGACATACATCGCATTATTTTTGGTTTGTTTTAAAAAATCAAGAATCGGAAAGTTTTGAGATTTAGCGCTGCTCTAGGACGAAGCTAAGAAATAGGAACTGAGCTACCTTTTGCGTTGATAGATGCCACTTGATAGGGAAAATTTTCGGCATTGACTTTCATTTCATTCAAAATATAAACGACTTTTTCATATTTGTTCAACTTTCTCATTATACTGCGTCTAAACATCTTTGAAGTGAAGTTATTGTGAAAATGTCTTCCAAGGTTGTTATTCATTCCTATCCATATCTGCAATGCAAATCATAGGTTAAATAGAGATCTATTAATTGGTAGAAAAAGTAGTAAGATGACATATGACTACCTCAGATAGTGATGTAGTGATACCTGTATCTCCCCAATATGCTTCTCAGGATTCAAATATCGATAATTGTACGTGAATACATTAATGTTAGTAGGAAGTTTGATTTTTCTTACAATATATGATTTTTTATCATCTTATTTCCCTCAAGATAACTAATATTTTTTCTATTATGCCTTTTAAAAACTTCCCTCAGGCCCGTAGCTAGTATTTTCAATTAGAAGGGCTGGAAAAAATGGGGGGGGGGGGGGGGGCTAAATATTTTCACAAAAATTTTTTTGGTACTTATGGGTTATCTCTCCCCCATTCAAAAATTTTTTTTTAGTAAATTACTGAAAAAAAAATTAAAGTGGGAGGGAGATAACTAATAAGTACCAAATTTTTATATATAGTCTAAAAATAAACCATTTTTTGAAACCTTTATTGATATCGAAATATATTAGGTTGGGGGGGGGGGGGGGGGCTCTGAATCTGAGTTGGAGGGGGGGGGGGGGGCTTGGCCCCCTCCTGCCCTCGCTGGCTACGAGCCTGCCACCCCCTCTCCTTAAAAAAGCTGTAATTCGATCATGTGTTTGTAATAGTGTTGAAACGAGTACTGAGTTTCGAGAGGCGGTTTACGTTCGTATAATGTTTGAATGAAAACTAGGAATATTTAGTTATTGAAAAAAAATTTTTTAACAAATTTTCCGATGATTACCGATCTTTTGAGCCTAGTCCATAGACAAATTAGAGTTTATAGCAGCTGTGTGAAGAGTGTATAAGAGCTTTCGTATTTCATAGCCTTTCTTGCATACATGATATCAAGAAAAGGCCTTCTTTTTGTGAAAAAAATATGACGTAGGCTTCGCAGGCATAAATCTATCTATTATCTTGATTCCAAACGTAGGCAGATTACATTATTCAAAAAGACTATTTAAGGGGGCGTGAGTAAGGTTGGTTAGGTACTGGGTTTCGATAACTCAAGGTCTTGGGTTCGATCCCACAAAAAGCCTACTTTCTCATAGTTCGATGCAAGCGGTGCAATTGTGCCTTCTCGATGAAAATACTCCACGCTAACTTTACCTTTAAGCATTTCTGACTTACTTACTAATAAACAGGCCGATGAATTTTTATGATTAGACAAAGGTTTTTTTCTTCCTATTTCTAAATGGTCAAATGATCCACTATATATTTTTGACAGGGAAAGGCCCATAGAAGCAGTGGAGTGCACGAAAAGTGGGTAGAGACTTCTACGCAAACGCTATCATGAGAAAAATTGAAAATTTAAAAGATAAAAGTAAATAAAACTTACGGATTCATCATAGATTAGGAAATGTAGTTGGTAGTAGCTTCCATTGGAATCTATTAAAACTTTTTTTATTTTTGTGAAAACTTCTTCTATGAAGATTTGGCATTTTTTAGGGCTAAAGTAAACGAATATTTTATCATAGTATATTTAAAAATCTCTTTGTTCAAAATGTTTGCAAACTTGAACGGATTCTCAATCCTCGTTTATTTGACATTTATAAAATGAAAAACAGCAGTGAAAACTCAAACTAGTGATCGCAACTATTTAAACTTTTCATTTTTAACTTCAAAATGGGATAAATTTTTTAAAAATAGTTTTACAATTTTATTCAAATATTATAATTCCATATTTTCCATGTTTAAAGCAGAACTCATTTTGTTTTTTTGATGTCGGCAATACAACTTGAACATATCGCTGGTGTACTTTTATTCATGGAGTCTGATATAATAATAATAATAATCTTTATTTTTCAAAAGTACAATAAAAATGGTAAAAGTAAACCAAAATAAGAAACAATTATATGCAAATATAATTTTTTCAAGGTTAATATTGAAGCCCAAAGCAGCCGTTAGGAGACATCAACCTGTTTGTGAAGTCTTGAACTATACTAAAATGTTTTTAGAAGTATGTGTGATTGACTTATGGCATACCAGCAAAAGTAGGAAAGAAAAATAAAAGATCTTATACAATATTTTCATCAAAGGAAAAATGAGGTCTGTCAGAATATGTCGATGTTCTTTCTGCAAACATAGCAATTGGGGATGGTACAATGAGTGAGTGAGGTGTAGGAGATAAAAAAATGACGACAACAGCTTTTGAAACTTTTTAATAGGAGTGGGGTGGGGGAAAAAAACCTTTCATGGTTGTTATAAAGGGTAGAAACTTTATATGAAAAGGATTGCTTTGACTTTGAAAATTCATAAAATGGGAGCGACATTTGGTTAATTTACATGTCTTCAAGTTTTAATAGAGAATTTTCAAGGATTATATTGTTCGTGGGAGTTAAAGATAATCCTCAAAATCTTTTTTTGAGGAGTAAAAAGAGTTGTGTCTTTTGTGTGACTCCAGTTGAAAATACTGTATCTGAGGAGGTGGGGAAAAAAGACTTTTGTACAGTGTTACCATTGTTTTGGTAGGAAAAAATCTTTTGACACATTTCATCATGCCAGATATATAAGCTAACTTATGGGAAATGTTTAAGACATGATGAAACCAAGAAAATTATATCAGCTATAATTAAGCCTAAAAAATTAAACTTATTTACTTTTTGAAAGCCCAGTGAGGTTAAAAAATCCAGCTAGTAAGGGCTAGTAGATATATAGGAGAAAGAGACGAAGTTGGACTTTTGTGTGTTTATAGACAGACCATTGCATGTGAACCAGTTTTCAATCAGGGTAATATTTTTTATTCATTTTTATTTTCAGAAAACTGATGTAACGTTCGAAAGGTCTTTCAAGAAAATATTGAAAAAAAGTGGAGCTAAAATTGTGCTCTGAGGCACACCGGAATAAACTTTCTTTTTTTCGGAAAAACAACTATTATAATAGAAATAGTTTGATGCCTATATTCAAAATAGGATTCGAAAAACGTTATTGTAGTATTTGAGAAGCCATAAAAGACTTAGGTTTACATACTAGTAAACAATGGGGAGTAGAGTCAAATGCACGACTCAAGTCTCAAAAAAGGGAACAAACATCGTCCTTTTTTGTTAAAATAAGCATGCAAGACTTCGGCAGACGAATTTTCTTAAAAGCCAAACTGAAATGAAGAGAAAATTCATCATTTGTTTTCAATGGCATTAAACTTAAGATCATTAGGAGCTAATTTTGGAATTCCGTTCTTGTTAAACTCCGTCTCTTTTTAACAACTTCTTCAAGTCCAGGACTCTCAACAGATGATACTAATTTTGCTTTAGATTCTCGTAAACATGTTCTGATAAAATCTTTTACACTTTCTTTTTTAAAAGATCTTAGTCTGATTTCATTAAGTAAAAAACCAGGGTTGCCATTGCAACCAATTTCATGAATATTTAAGCATTTACTTCCAAGAGCAATATTCGTAAATCGTGCACCTTTTTTTGATCTCCCTTGCTTTCTTGAAATAAACAAGTAAAAATTTGTTTCATCCAAATAAACACGTTTTCAGCTTGAAATTTTAACAAATTCTCCACATTGTTTTTTTCTATTCAATTTCTTTTCTGACACTTTTTAAAGTAAAAAGAAGTTCTGAAATTTTTAAATTGAAAACGTTTTCAAAATCGCAACATATTTCACTTTTTGGGGTTTTTTTCCAATAACATCAATGAAATCCTCCGTTTTTTTAGTATTTATTTTGCAAAATCTATTAGCATCTCTCATAAACCGATTAGATACGCTGTTCTTTTAAAGATTTTATTTTGTGTTGCAATTTTTCTCCAATCTCCATTATCGTCAAACAAATTTAAAATTTTCAATTTTATGTTCTGTCTTTCCTACTTTTTGTTAATAGAATTTTCTGCAAAATTGAAAAAAGGATTTTCAAGCAAATTGGCTAAAAATAATTCGAGTTTAAAATTATACTGAAAGCAAATATAATAAAATCAAAATAAAGCAGGATAAACTAAAAAATATTTTTGATATATAAATAAAAAATAATTTATTGTTCAAGGTATATCTAAATAATAAAAAATAATAAATGACTCAATAAACATATTTGACCCCACAATATGTTCAAATGTATAAACAAAGTGAGTTCTACTTTAAACATGGAAAATATGGAATTATAATATTTCAATAAAATTGTACATTCATGTAAAACTATTAATTTATTCCTTTCCTCAATAAATGGAATTGTATGTCAAGTAATTTTTCAAAAAATCACTTTTAAAAACATTTAATTAAAAAATATAAAAAAGTACTTCACAGATATGCCATATTTTTAAAATATACTCGTTAATTCTCAAACTTGATTTTTAAACTTTTCAAATTAAAATGTTCCTATTTTAAAATGTTATTCCCATTTTGAAATAGAAATCTCAACAATGCATAATTATACTGATGTAATTATAAATGTTTACTAAAATAAAAGTATAATGGATTGGACTTGCAAGTTATTTGTTTTACCAATACATTAAACTTATAAGTTGTTTATTTTACTATTAGATATTAAACATTTTTATCAATTCTTGAAAAGTGAATCAAAGTAAAGATATATTGATTAGCAAAAATTTGTCAAAATCCAAATTTTGTTTTACCAAGTTTAAAAAATTCAATAAGACGTTTCGCTAAATACGTCTAAAAGTGTTCTTTGAATATAAACATTTAAATAAACCAAATATTCAAATAATCCACTATTTTAGTTTTTATTGAGAAAAATATGGTAATTCTAAATTTCAAGTTTATTATTCAAGTAATAATAGTACTACTTATTTTGACTGCATTGATGAAAGAAAACTCTAAGTTTTATGCGGGACTTGAAGACAAATAATAAATTGAACTAAGCAAGTGTCTTACCAAACTTTAGTAAAAAGGGAGTTTTTTTGAATACGGTTGACATGCCCATTTTCTCGTGTATTAAATAAGTATGCGATTAAATAAAGATAAAGGAGTACTCTATTTTGTAAGCGAAGGAACGAGGAATGAAAGAAATGGAGATGAAGCAGCGCCTTCGTGACAAGAAGGAATTCATATTTTTGGAGATGGCTGTCATAAAGTTGTAGGTGTTTAAACTTATTTCATTTTCTGAAAAAAAGAAGTATTTTTATTGATGAATGAAAAATCAATTCGAAATATTATCAGCTTCTTTCTCTTGTAAAGGGACAAAGCGGGAATTTGCCGCCAGCGCATAATCTATTCCTATAATTGTATATGATGGGCAAACATTTTTCTGCTGTTTGACCACAGTAAAACTTTACTTTTGCTTCAGCATATGGTCTAGCGGTGAAAGCTTTTGCTATTCATCCATTCCTCTTCAGTTTAAATCCCGTTTTGACATCCCTATCAACATAGTTATGGAACATTATTCTTCCCTTGGATGTAATAGAGATAATAAAAAATTGGAAAAAAATGAAATTCAAATCGTTTTCAAATATTTAACTCTTTATACTTGTAAATTAAGAGACAGATTCTGAGTTTGCAATATTGGGTGCACTTAAGTTTAATTCATAAGGCTGGATCTGTAAAAATGTTCTCATATAGAAAATGTTGAAATAAATTAAAAAAAATTTTATAAGAAAAAAATTTATTAGTACTGATCACGAAAAATCATGAAGCAAATGAAGCGGGGAGAACTGCATTTTATTAATAAGGCAGATTCTTGTTTTTTTGACATAGCAAATTGAAGCAATCGTAAGCCAGAACAAAAAAGCTTTTATACTAAATTAAAATTTGAAATAAGTAAAAAAATTGATCAAATAAGAGCAATTAACGATATTCTTAGAAATGAAAAAATGTGGTTCCTAATTTTAATCGAAGCTTTTTCGAATTAATCCATTTGAAAAATGTGAAAAATGCAAATTTTGTCTCATTAACACCGACTTTTAAATGGACTACTATTTCCGGATTATCTTCATTGTTAAAGTGAAACTTCTTAATTATCCCGTTAACGCCCATGTCGACTATAGTCGACTTTACAAAAATAAAATGGTCTGCGTTTATCAAAGCTCTTTAATACAAATCTTCTGCTTTACATTAGATATCGTCTGATTATTCTGGTCGTTTACGGGTACAGTCATACACAAAATAATTTCCTTGGCCAAAGGAAAAAAATGGTACCATGTAAACTTTGCTCTTTTTCATGAGTATTCAGCATGGAATATCATGAATGGAATGGCTTTTGCGTAAAATTCGGCAAAAGCAGCCACAAGTATTATTGCATGAAACACATGACGTAAAGAGTGGTGAAAAAGGAGAGGATGAGAAGAGTGCTGCAAAATAAGCTCTCTACTTCTTTGTGTAAGGAGCCTCTTTGAAGTTCTTTGTGAAAAGCGAAAGAATAAACTTGATTGCTTGGCAAAGTCAGTTCTTAGAAAATAATCGCTCAACTTTTTTGTATACCTGAAGACTGAATTCTAAAAATTTCATCCTCATTGATTATTATTATTCTCTTGTATCTAATTAAAGTTGTTGTTTTCATAGAAATAGCAAGGATGAATTTTAAAATGATATATACACGCAATCCTCTTTAATCCGAACAAAAGATTTTTAAAAATTTCGCACAATGAAACTGCGTGAAGTTAAAAAAAATTTTTTGTTCTCAAATTTTACTGAAATATTATTATTGAAATATAACTCAAATAAAAAATGTTTAGTTATTTTTATTAAAAATCTTAATCTTTTATCTTTCGTGTATCCCAGCGTTTCTCAACCCTGGAAGAATACCTCACTTCTGGGGGAAATGGAATTCAAGTGTGGAATTTTTTACTAAATAGTTCAGCATTGTATAAACATTTTTCAGGAAATCATAAATCTCAACTGAAAGATACTTTATTGTTCAGAATTAAGATTTTTTTCAATTCAAAAAAAGAATGGGTGATAAATACTTTTTCTTGTAATAGTAAATCTGTTGAATAAAATTTTTAGGAAAAGTACATTGAATTTAAATGGAATTAAGATCTCAAATTGTAGTTTCAAAGTAGGTGAAAAAATTTCTCCATTTTTTTACTTTATACAGTGAGCAATTTTAAAAATCTCAGTCGGCAATTTAAAAAAAAGTTCAAATAAATTAAAAATTATAAAAAAAAATTTATAAGAAAAAAATTTATCAGTACCATTAAGCGGAGATTACCGAATGTTAATTAATTGAAAATACTAAGTAATTAGCGATGCGACTAAGAACTATGAAATGAATTTAAAATAATTGTCTACCCCAAAATAGTTCATCATAAAGTCAGCAACATGTATTTGTTAAATTTTCAATGCAAGGTTTATCCGTATTCTTTTTAACCTTCGGCCACCTTTCAATACAAAAAATATAAATCGCCCATAACAATAAGTATTATTAAATTATGTATCAAATTTAATTTTTTTTAGTTTTGTAAGTTTATTGTCTTTTTATTGCAAAGTTTAGTTTTGAATGTTTAAAAGTAATTCAACGTCTACTATGTGTTCTATACACAGTACCATACACAGGTAGAGGAGAGATCGTGTTCTACGGTTCCCAGAAACGACCCTCTCCAGGTTCTGCCTACATTTATTCGGTAGTTTTATTATACTTAAAAAAGTAAAAAAAATCAAACTTATTAAAAAATTTGAATTATAATTTTCTATAATTTTTAGAGTTAATTTTTTAATTTTTTTTTCTATAATTCTATAGAAGACATGTATTTGATCGGATGTTAATCTTGCAACAGAAGGGTTGATATCTTCTTACAAACTTTGTATCACTTTTTGCCGCGCAGCTACACTCCCTAATCTTCAAGTTAAAATTATTGAATTTGAATTAAAGAAAACTGAACCTGAGATTTAAAAAAATAACTTTCAATTAAAATAATTGAGCCCCTTTCCCGCAATTTATGCTTTGAACTTTCTTCCCTGTTTACTTTAGAACTAAGGTCCCCCTCTTTTATCTTCAGAAAGTCCTTTGTGCCGCAACTGAAAGTTATACGCTCATGTTCGAACAAGACCAACTTAAAATTGGGACATATGCGCACTTCAAAAATTGTTAGCCCTCTCAAATTAAATTTTTTTTTATAATAGATAGCGCCCACTATTATATAACATTACAGAAATTTTGTCCTCTTGTGAAAATTTTTTGACTCAGCAAATGTAGTACATTTTACAATTATTGACTAGGCAAATGTAGTACATAATTTAATTGGCTATAGGTTCTCTGTACCTTGCACGTGTAGAAAGTCCAGTTGTAAAGTTAAAAGCCTTTTAACTGGACAAGATTTTGTATAATTTCCCTTAAAACTCCAACCCCATGCTACTTTTGGGGCATGAGTAAGATTGGTTTGATACTGAGTTTCGATAACTCAGGGTATTGGGTTCGATCCCGTATCCAGCCCGCTTTTCTCATAGTTCGATACATGCGGCACAATTATGCCTTTTCGATGAAAACATCCGACGGTGGTGCCTTTACCTTTACTCCTTGAAAAAGTTTTAGCTAATTCACTTTTAGTTTAATTGAATAAAATGTTGAATCATTGAGTTTTTTTGTTTTAGAAAATATTACAAGATTCAATTTTCACGAAGGTAAGAAGTAAAAGCCAGTACTGCCAGGCGATCATTTTTGGGAAATTTCGTATAGACAGGTCTTTAGCCGCCGAAGTTTAAAGTAATTATGATAATTTGTAGATAACTGGTTTTGTCATTTGAAAATTCAAGTTTACTTTCAGCTTTTTCCATCTCCCATGATTTTCCCAGAGCATACTGTTTTGATTCTAGGCGTCAGGAGGATTCAGAATTCGCCCTACATAGAAAAATTTAGTTTTTTATATGAAATAATTATAAGAACAGTATATTTATTTTTCATGCTCTACTATATGATGGTTACCGTTAATTTTTGAAAGAAAAAAGCAAGAAAATGTTATTTTTGAATGGTTAACTACAGGAATAATCATAGGATATCTCGTGTAAAGCAGAAGATTTGTATTAAAAGGCATTAAAAAATGTATTTTTTGCTAATAAACTCTTTTTTTCTATTTATTGTGTGATTGGAATCAGCATGTATATATCGTGTGCACTATGCATACTTCAAAAAACTTTCAAATCATTTCTTTAATTTGATTGATGGGACAGGCTCGTTGATAATGAAATGAAAAATAGCGTAAAATTCAAATCCATAAATTTCAAAAAGTGAAGGTTTTTAATGAAAAGTGGTTTGATGAAACTTCATGCCATAGCAATGCACTAAACACGATAAAAGAAGATTTTTCCTTTCCTCACATTCGACATTGTAGAGAGTGTGGTGAACAAAAGATTAAAAATATTTTTATCAAATACATTAAGTCTCTTTTTTAATTAGCAGGAAAGCAGAGGATATCAAAAAACTTTAGGATTAATGCAAAAATGATCATCATCATCACCATCATCCATCATATTAACTTTCAATCATTAATTAAACTATAAATATATATGGAAAGAAAATATAATGTACACAAAGTCTTTTATTATAAATAATTATTATAGAGAAGTTGCGTGGCAATTCAGTATCATACTGACTGCCATTTCCCATTATCATGATTTGGACATTGGTATGCTGCTTCATTTTGAATACCAATCAAAATTGATCATCTATGGAAAAATAAATTATATATATATAAAATGGAATCACGTTAGAGCCAAATTGACGGACAACTGGAATTAAGTTCTGAGTTTCTCTACAGGCCAGTTTTGCCGAAAAACTTCAGCATGACTAATGAGACCACGTGAAGACCTTTTAAGACGGGCGAATTGGAATCGCCATAAAATGAATAAAATTTAGCAAAAGTTTCTTAAATAAATACCAAAACTGAAGGAAACTTCAAACTATTTAAAACCAAATTTAATGGAGAATACTTATTTTCGTTTGTTTGCTCATCTTTCCTACTGTAATATATCCCCTCACTCTGAAGTAGTGCGCGGGCGTGCCTTCATATCCAAGTGGTTATTGATATCCTTTCATGTCCACTCATCGTCAAATACGCTTCACGGAAATTATGCTTTATGATCAATACCTTATGTTGAGTGTCATCATTTGATGCAAATTATCGTATCGATTAATCCATAACGAAACATTTGACTAGCTGACTCGCAAATTCAAGGTTCGTTGTAAACAAGTCTTTTCATTTCCTAGCTTTTCTCCGTGCAAAGCGACAATGGGGGAGATAAGAGCCACATTTTTTAAGCTTTTTGTGGACTTTTAATATTTTCATATTGAATAATATGAATGCCTTAAAATATTTCACCATATAGTAAAAAAATATGCTTCACATAGTGGCATAGACTAAGGGCTCGCTGAGAAAAAAATATTATTACAAAAAATTTTGGGCCAACTGATTTAAATTTATGGTGCGCAACTGTGTCAACACCCTTTTGCATCCTTCTCTGATTGTAAGAATATAACAGGACACCAAAATAAATTTTTTAATTTGTGATCAAAGTCAAGAAACATGATTCATAAAAGAAACATGCTTAAATAAAAGATTTGGTTTCTTATGACGAAAAAAGCAATGTCTTAAAGCATCCATCTCAAATTTCAGTGCTCATAACTCTCATTTTATTTCATTTTTTTACTACTGTCATAAAATCTCCATTCTCCAATTGATTTAAAATTATTTGATATCATTTCGAAATATAAACATTCGTCATTTTCATTTGATTTCATAAATATTATAAAAGCATTTAATTCCACACGTATTAATTCCACCCTTTCATAAATGACGAAAGTTATATAATTAGATTTTTTAAACAAACAAACTTAACGTTCTAAAAATTTGGTTTTTATAAATGAAATACTTGTCACCTTTATTTCTCTTCAAATTTGTACAAAATAATGATTTGATGAAAAATATAATTTTTGGGAACCTCTTTTTACAGCGGGTATGAAATTAATTTGACACTTGATTTAATGAGCGTTTGACAGTTGAAAATTTCAAATGAAGTGTCAGAACGTCATGTCAGTCAAAAACGTTGACATGAATTTATGTGTTGAGGCGTCAGTATTTCCAAAACGTGAAGTTATGAACGCCTCATCATCTGAGTGATATGATATAGGAGTCTGGATGAGAAGAGGCAAGTGATTTAGAACCTGGTGCTACCAGTTCGACAATCGAATCCTTTTCACTGAGAAATTCACTTTTTTCATACAAGTCAGCTGCAGTAGAAAGTGTTGACTTTTTCAGTTTTAAAAGTATAGAGAAAAAGTATACTTTGTGTCAAAAATGAACATTTGGAGTAGGAAGCTAAATATGCCCGCTTTTTTATAAATAATTTCTTTTCTTTTTTAAATTGAGCAAAAAGTGGTATTTTTATAAATGCAAATATCGACATAGATAATGGTCTAAAAATGTTTTGTGGTCGTTCTTCTCTCCACCATTATAATTAACGCCACTTATGATGAATATATCAATCATATTTATATTTTATTTCCACACATCTATCAGAGCTGTGAAAATAACGATATTTTTATTAGCGGTAAAGATACTGTGGGGTGTTTTCATCGAGAAGGCGCAATTGCGCAGCGTGTTGGGATCGAACCCAAGACCTTGAGTTATCGAAACCCAGTATCTAACCAACTTTACTTACTCACGCCTTCTTTAAAGAAAACGATAAAACGAAGAGTAATTTTGAAGGCTTGTGGTGTTCCTTTTTATTTTTCTTTAATTATCATTAATTAATTATGTCTTACACTTTATAAGCAACTTGAGTTTTGAGTTTTACTGGGTTTGTAAATGAAGTGAGAAAAGGGGAAAAATAGGACAAGATATATTTGGAAAATTTTGTGTTATGAGAGCTAATACTAAAAATTATTTTTATTATAAATTTATTTTAGAACTTATCTTTTGAAATTTTTTATTTTCTTACCGAAAAATTTAAAATATAAAGTTCGAATTATATGTAGAAAAATTTTAATAAGATTTTTTTTAAAATTTTCCTACATAAATACAAAGCATATTTCAAAATGATTTAACAATAGTGTAGTTTTGATATGCTAAAAATTAATTTTTTTTTTAATTTGAGTTAAAATAACGATATTCTGGTTAATTTTTCGTTAAGTGATTTAAAAGCAGTAACGATACAACTCTAACATTTATTATCAACTCCCTTTTCACTCTAAAACTTAGTTTGACACAATAAAAAGCTTACAGCTTGGTAGTTGATATTATCGCTTTTCTTGAAGTAAATAATAATAAAAAATTAACAAAAATCTTGTCTAGGACAGATTCTTATACAAATAATAATGTCAACACATATTTGTAAAGCTTATGAACAGGAATCGCAAGTTTTCAAAATGAAAAATTTTTTTTATAAAAAAAAAAGTAAGACGAAAAGTAGAAACTTACGTTGTCCTTTGGTTAGGAGGTTATCATTATCGCAAATTTTGAATTCAGTCCAGTACAGTGCTTTAAATTCATCAAGACACTGAAGAAATGAAGATTGAATGTACGAAATTAATTTGGAACAATCGATATTTTTTCTCTCAACAGACACACTATGGCATTGAACAAGTGTAATTAACAAGACAAAGATGATTATTTCTTTTGACTTCGTCTTCATGTTAAGAACGGATGAAGTGAACATATGTCTTGTGAGAGTTTTGAGCGAATCTTTGAAATGGATATAAAAAGAGCATCAATCAACTTGGATGACACACAGTTCTTTTAAGCATCTACTCGCTCTCGTAGATAACAGGCGATATTGAAATACTGGTAGGACTGATCGAGCAGCGTAGAAAATAATGACTAAATGATAATAGTTCTCATTTATTTCAATTGTTTTTATTGATTGCTAAGCGATATAAACAATACTTGATGATTAAATTCAAAGTAAGCAGTGTCGCAACAACAGGATTATAAAATTTTCTCACTCCATTCATTCATTATTATTAGTAGTAGTATAATATATGCACAAAAATTGAACCATGCCAAATTATTTTTACTTTGCCATTTATAGACCAATTTGCTCTCACACAGAAACCAAAAATAACTTATTATACTTCTTCAAGCGTGCCAAAATAATGATATCACTTTTGAACTACTTATGGCTGATGCAAGATTTATATCATGGCTTTTCTCTCAATTCCTAATTAAAAAGTACTAAAAGCATTTTCCACTTAGTTCACAACGCGCCCTCTCTCACCAAACTCCTCCCTTTCTATTTTCCTTTGTTTTCCATGCCACTTCGCAAAAATAATAGGAATGCATGTTGGCAAAATGTTTTTAATAAAGCAGTATTTGTCATTTTAAATAAATTGGCCTTGAAGATTTACCTATACTTTTAAATTTGCATTAAAAATTTGATGACTATCATTTTTTATTTTGTAATTCCACTTAGCTAAAGCGATCTTTTCAAGGTGGATTAACTTAACTTAAACAATAATTTAATGCGTCTCACACATCTGCTCACAAAACCTGTTCCGCTTTCAACTCATCCACTGCCATACGAAATCTCCTTCCCAGGAAACAAGATTTAGGAACTTTAAATTCTTAGAAAGCATAAAGTTTGGAGGAAGTTGTGACTTTGAAGATAATGAAAATGCAACAAAATCTTATTCTCTCTTATTGGATTAAAATTGAAATGAGTGATTCATAGAAGTCATGAAACAATTAAAAATATGGAATCAAAGAATCTTTTGTTAAAAATTTCAAATATTTTGAAAGCACTAAATATATTCTGTAACTCCATGTTCTAGTTGTATAGATGTTCTTGTTTTCTAGTAAGAGTGTTGACATTTGAAGTGTTGCTTTTGATTTTTGAAAAGCACATCTTTCTTTTGCTTCAAGTTTGGTTCATTTTTGGTTTTCGTGTAAATTAAAGTGTTGTAAAACCTTTTTCACAAGGATGAGTTGTGGAAAAAGCAATTAAAATAAGTAAAGCAAATTTTGAACATTTTTTGACGACATAATGATTTCATGAATGATTTGCTTATAATGTCAAATTTTCTTTTCCAAAATCATTGCTATCTGTCATGGAATTGAGACTAAACGTGAGAATGGATTCCTTTTCTAACTTTTTTTCGGCTGCTTCTATTCTTTCATGAATGTAGTTCGTGATGTAAGTTCTCAACATTATCATCATTAATTCCATTTGAAGAAAATCAAAAAATTTGTGTAATTTTTTTTGAAATCTTCTCTGCACAAAAAAAGAAACCTTCAAATGTCAACAAATCTTCAAGAGGAAGACTACTTATAATACTACTTTTGGGTTTGTCTTGTATCTACAAGGTGAACTGGAATATAAAGGGTATGTGATATTCCTTCAAATTTCCGATTTTCCTAATTCTAACCCTAACCTCTTATATTTCCGCGTATTTGTTTTTACGAGGCTTACATCTTTATGAATTGTGACATGTGTTTTAATGCTTCGATTACTTGAAAGTACTTTTCTTTCCGCGGATATAATGGAGATACCTATAAAATTTAGACTGTGTGGATAAACGCTTTATTCTGATCATATTCTTGTTATTTTCTTACAATTCTTTTCGTAGAATGCGAATAATCTTTATGCTTCAGTGAAAAAAGACGACCATAAATCTGGCTTTCTATTTCTTTTTTGTACCAAATTTTACCGATATTATAATAATATGTTTAATGAAATGAATTTAATTAATTAATTTTATGAATTATTATTAGGATCTTTTTATTTTTACTCGTGTACTTTTGTCTGGTACAGACTTAAATTTGAGATATGTAAAAAAAAGAGTGTAATTACTCTCATAGAGTGGAATGTGGCGTTATAAAAAAGTATTATGGACTTTATCAGTGATCAAAAGTTGATTTTTCCGATAAAACACGTTATCTATTAAGAAATGATAGAGAGATGAGCAAATGTTTGTAAGGAAAATTGAGTGGATTTGTGTCCCAAATCGTTGACAGTTCTCATCTAGTAACGAATGCGCTGTAAAAGACTAATCCAGTTGAGAGATAAGTTTGTTAAAATACTGTTTCACTGATAATGAAGTTTATGTGTTACTTCAGGGGGAAAATTGCCAGTTGCAAAATAACCATTATGGAGAAAATTGCCATTGTTTAAAACCTAGTCAAAGTAAATTTTATAACTTTTATATTTCCCATTTAATTTATTCAAAATTTGAATATTTTCGAAGACAATTTGTCATAACCAACCACCAATTTGATGGACACTTACAAAAAATTGCAATTTTAATTGCTAAAACTGAGTTCAGAAATGAAATCTGAATGAATGAAATTTATTAAAAATTTGAATATTTTTTTGTAGATTATTATTAGAGCTACCAGCAAATTTGTTCGACACTTATAGAAAGCTTCAGAATTGCGAAAACTAAGCCCAGAAATGGAATCAGCACGGTCCATTTGGTGTATAAAAAATATATTTATTTGATATTTGATTGAGTTTTTTTGTAAACCGTTTTATCATGAATCCAAATTTTGATTTACATTTATTACAACACATCAATGCATATCAATATAAATTTTGAAGAGTGTATCTAGTATAGACACTAAGTTATATATAATAATATTAAAATTGTGTTGAAAAACCCTGACATTTTATTTTTGATTGACAGTTTTTATCAGGAAAGTGTCATTGAACTACCACGAAACACGAACGAAACGATTTTAGGAAAAGTCACGAAATTTGAAGGGATGTAATTCAGCCAATGTTGTAAAATAACTTTTTTAGTGACTAATACGATTAAAACAAGGCCAATTTTTCGCTTGGCAATTTTCTCCATGGCAATTTATCAAAAAAAACTGATAAAAAAAATTCTGCCAATTAGATGATTAAATTAGCTCTTGTCCAAATTTTCACTAATGGATTAGTAATGTTTACCAGTTTGAAAGTGTAATCTACCAAAAAAATTAGGAAAAAGTCAAAAATAATAATTAGTTTTCACTTGTGGTACATAAATTCAAAAAAAAGTAAGAATATTTCAAAATAAACTTCAATCAAACTAAAAAATACTTGTAACAACAACAGTGAGTCAACTATCCAATTATTATTAATGTAATAAAGTAACATCACATTTGAAAAGTGATCACAATTTTTTTTGAAAATTTATAAAACACACTTATTTTATTAAATGTACAAATATTCATAATACTTTCGTCTAAAATTAATTTTTTAATGATTTGTTCTACGTATACCTTTATAAAACAACATGGAAAATATATCATGAAAGCTCATTATTTAAAAATATTATGTTTGCTTTTAACGCCATCTATATTTCTCTTTGTAAAATTCAAATGAAGCCTTTTCTTTATTTTTATGAGTGCATAATGTGGTTGTTGTTAATTCAAATCCTCTAACGTCGAAGAAAATAATGAATGCTCCTTTTGGTGTATTATTTATTTATATATGTGAAGATAGCATAATTAGTATCATCTTTTACTGATCCAAAAAACAACTTAGCTAATCCAATCAGTAAGTGATACTAATTTTTTTCCCAGTAAAGTAATATCGATCGATGCAGTTAATGTCTTTGTTATTGAATATTTTTATTGCCTTCATTTTATACTACACACCATGAAGAAGTTAATAAGAATATTAATACATAGCATTTTACTATGAAAACCTGGAAATATCTGTAAAACTTTTCTTAAGATAAGGAAGGAGTTGTTTTGTGTTTAACCCATTTACGGCCAATGTTCCTATTTTGGAACATAAGTAATTTCATCTTCGTCTGCTTTTTTCAATGACTTTGAATATAAATCGTCTGCGTTTTTTAAGATATCGTCTGCTTTGCTTGGCCTTAAATGGGTTAATAACGACTAACAGTTAGAAGAATCTTACCACATATATCGAAAACATTAATGGTTAACATTATTCTCATATCATGTATTGGCCGATTAAAGATGGCCTCTATGTGATAAACATAAAAATATAGAGAATTAATAATGAAGATTTGGAAAAAAAGAATTTTAAAAACATGAATTATTATTGCTATATCTTAAAATTTTAATCCTACTTGACATAAAGGGAAAATGCGAATAATGATTGTTGTCCTTCTAAAAATTAATGTTCGCGTGCAAAGGTGGAGAGTTGGAAAAGTGCGTAAGAATGTCGAAACAGAGGAGAAGATGACGTGAAAAGAGTATTTAATTTGTAAATGAGTTAAGAATATGAATTGTTACTATTGATTGATTTGGAAATAAGTTTATTTGTGAGAGAGGAAAGATTCCTAGGATTGAATTTGAGAGAAAATTAGAAAGAGAGAGAGAGTCATTATGACCATATCGATTCGCGCATGTAGGAGAGAGAGGGAGAAAAAATATCAAAGAATGGGCTGGAGCAACATCGAAAATGCGTCTTTTTCCACTCTGACTTTGCTCCACTCACTACCTTTCTAATATGTTCTCAGCACGCATTTTGAAAATATTTAGCTCCTTTGATGAGATCATTCGTGTACGCATTTTCACTGCACAGGACTCCTTCCTTTTAAATAACGCCATGTTTGAGAGAATACACAAAGGAAGCCGGTAAATCGACTAAAGTCCGAATCGCAATATCTTTCAGTTTAGCAGGTGGATGCATTTTAAAATTTTGGAGCATATGCCCCTCTTAAGATCAGAGAACAAGTTTTAATGACAGTTATATAATACTTGAATAAACAAATCCTATTATTATTTGCCCGAACGTGATATTCTTACGAATTTCTTACACCTTCCATCCATTTATTGATTAGTCAAATATTTTGAGCGAAAGTCAATATAATTATAACAACATAGATATCAACTCGGCAATATAAATTTCTTTGAAACTTGTGCAAAGAAAATCGTGCATATGTAACAAAAATAATGAAGAATGAAAAAATAAGGATTGAATGAACAAAGCACATATAGGTTCCTGTACCGAACTTTTTTATGAAAATTTTGGTCTCTGTTACAAAACGTCAACTTTTCAATGATAATTCATCGTTTTTGGAAAATATCAACTCTATCACTAAATAAAGACATTGTTATCATTTGTTCAGTCAAATACATGATTTATATTCCATTTTCACGTGAGCGTTTATGATATTTATATCGTCGAATGCTGTTTCTTTAGGAAAGGTGCATGAATACCACGAAGGAAAATAATTGAACACACAAAATTGGTGAACTTTTTTAATTTCTTCAATCTACATGAGACAAAATTGTTTGATTGTTTTAAGTTCTTTATATTAATTTTACAAGCATTATTATTTAAAAAAAAAGATATTTTTATCATCCACTCACTTTTTTTAATTTTACCAGTTTTTAAAACTCTTTTCTCCAACAAGATACATACAAACTAAATGTAGAAGTTCGTTGTAATCACATAAGTGACATTTCTGTAAAAAAAAGCTTTGAATACATGTTTCATTTTGCATTTTCACAAAAAGTGTAGTTTAGCTTTGATTAAAAAAATAATTCGAAGATAAATGATTATTTTACAAAAAAAAATCCAAATTAAAAAAAATAAGAATGTTTATTTTGAAAGTTCACAAAGTGAAGTATTTGTGAAGAGGTTTACATAGCGATGTATTGGATGTGAAAGCCTTTGTCATTTATCGTATCATCCGTTTCAAAATGAATGTGAAGTATATTTGCTTCACTGCTGAAATATAATGGAGTCTAAAATACAAGAACATCATTGAGATTCTGCATAGTATGCATTTACATTACAATATAGGAAATAAGAAAGGAAACATTTATTAGACAAATCGATTTGTTATAGATCGTATATGTAAAAATATAAATTCTTTCATATACTTTAGGCTCTATTTCGGTTTAATAATGCTCAGTTATATTCTTGTATTTAATGCATTGAAAGTAGGATTGGTTACGATTGATTGACACTAAATGTCTGTTGAGAATAATCTTTTGAATTAAAACTCGCTTCCAAATGGAGTTGAAGCAGGGTCCTATGATTATCGCGTCCAACAAACTACACCACCAAAGTCTATTAATTTTTTTGAATTAGTGAAGATACGAAATCATAAGATTCTGATTTCCCAAGATAGACACATTCCGATTCTTCGTGTTTTAAATAATAACTTACATTTAGTTTTAAAAAATGAGACTTAGTTAAAATATTGACTATTGATTCAAGAGCATGTGTTTATCAGAGAGAACTTTGGATTGAACTTTGAATAAACGATTTTCTTTAGCTAGTCAAAGACTGCAAAAATATGTGTGCCATTTTTTGTATGCTAGACTCAAAATTATTCATCCTACTCTCAGATTAGAGCAGCGTGTTCAAACTTTTTATTTAAGTCCCTCACTGAGATTCAAAATTTTTTTGTATATCTCACACTATAAAGTAAAAAAAAGTGTAAATCTTTCCTCTTTTTTAAATGTAACTTTTTCATTTTATTTAAGTTCAATAACCTTTTCCTAAAAATGTTCTACAGATTTCATAGGATTTATCACGACTTCTTATATCTTGAGTTAAAATAACTACTTAATTCAGAATTAATACGTGATCTTCCAGGTGAGATCGTTATGTTTTAAAAAAGTTTAACTTTGATTGAAATTCTAACTTTCATCTTTTTTTATTCTTAAAAAAGTTTTTGAAAAAAGATTTGCTTTTGGTGATCAACTTGATTTTGCCAATAAATAGCCGATTCGAAAAAATATCCGATTCGCTCACGGTTGAGAAACCTTGGTTTAGAGTATGCAATTGCAACTAGCCTAAATGTAGCTTATTTTTCACGTTTTCCTGATATTCTCTGATGGTTAGAAAAACTGATAGATACATTGAAAATTTCAACATTTTAGTAAACATCCAAAATAAAATAGATACTCGTGCAGAGCCTATACTTTTAAGATCAAATCAAAATAAGTCAGCAAAGCATGTTTAGCTTAATACCCTAATAGCGATTTATCTTACCCCCCCCTCCGTGAAACTCCCGTGAAATGTGTAAATGTATACACTTTCTGATAGTCCCGGCCCCACTAATTCAATTTTCCACACGACGGGGCTGCTTCAATCAATATAATTAATATAATTACCACTGAGGAGAAATATCGCCTGAAACTGATGATACCGAAGCAAATATCTCTAAAACTAATTAACTGATTAATTTATTGTCTGACGAAATAACAAATTAAAACAAATCAATTAACTGAAAAATAAAGAAACTAAGAAGCATTTGTGATCAAACACGTTTATTTATAAGTCAAATGCAAATACAAAAACTCTTGATGGCGATTTCAAAAGTACACATTGCACCCTAAGCTAAAAAAACCAACTCCGAGGCAAGAAATAAATGGCCAACCAGTGATCACTATGCTTTGAGTGAAGTGAGAGCTTATAAGAGTGGCTAGCAAAGAATAACGATCGATTTCATAATTATCTATCGTCTCTACTATTATCTTGATTATTTGCCTTTTTTGTGATGATTCTAATTATAACGTGGGTAATATCCTGATTATTCAGAAAGGATACGTTTTCATCAGAGGCGCATACCCTCAAAATTTTGAAGGGGGCAAACTTTTTTTATAATTTCAAAATTTATTATAAAAGAATTTTTGTAAAATGAAAACACCATCATATTACCTGACATTAAACTTGCACTGTAAACCCTCAATCCCACCATAACTGCACAGATTTTATGAAGTCAAATTACCTTGTTTGTTATTCTGATTGCATCATTCATTACCTTCTCTCTCAGTGGTTTTCAAATTGGAGTCCGCGGTCCCCTAGGCGATCGCGAAGCAGTTCCATGATGACAGAGAAGGGGGCACTGAGTTGATCGTTTATCGGCAACATATTGCATCCATATTGGGTCATTTGTGATTTTTGGCAATAAGTCACATATAAAATAATAAATAATTTATTCCTTGAATTGAGTACCATTTTTATTCTTTTATTAATTTTTAGGCCTAATTTTATAGATGGAAATGTGCATTTTTCTTAATGGCTTAAAAAAATGAAACACTACGACTCATATTTGACATTTGGTTTTACTGCATTAACGTCTGGTGGGAAAGAGGAACATAGGCTTTTTGTGTTCTGAAGTGTTAGCATCCACTTTTCAAAAGAAGAAGGCTTTTGCAAAATATTAAGTATGGTTTGAAAAGTTTCCAAAAATATCTGTAAAAAATATCTTCCTGTCAAACTATACCGTTAGAGGGCTATGAGGAGAGATGTCTGATGACATATCAGAGGTGGTTTCATTGATTCGGAAAACGATTTTTAACTTTTCTTCACTTCAGCTTGATGAAAAGATGGATGATGCAAACTTATCGTAGACAATTTTTTGATTTACAAAACTCTTAGCACTCTAACTATTTGAAAAGGTGGACAATTTTTACAGCACATGTTAAGTCAGAACATTCACTTGCAGTGTGTACTGATCCTGCTCTAAGCATTTCTTATTGTTTTAGTTTTCCGAATCTGATAACGCAAAAATCTTCAGATGTAATTGGTACCGAGTGTGCATCGTCAAGCGAAAACCAAAACGGATGCGCTGAAAAATGTTTTCAATGGAATTGAAATAAATGCCTTAAACTCTTTTTTGTTTTCAGATTTGGAATATCTTCTAAAAGTAATACTATTTACTTTTCGAGAATTTTCATCAAGTGAAACTTTTTAAAATCCAATCAAATTTCCAGTTTTTTAATTTTTCACGCTCCTGAAAATAGATAATCTTCGTTCTGAAGAATATAATAAAAAGTTATCAAAGTGGAATTAGTTTAAATTCATTAACAATTAATTTACAAAAATACCCTGTTAATCTAAAAACGATTTTGTGATTTGTATTATAAAAGCAAACAAAATTGACTATTTGCAATGAATCTAAAAAAAGTATTTACTAAAAGAGTTCAAAAACGAAATCCGAAATTAATTGGCCTACTACAATATTTAAATTCAGGAAAAAAATATGAAAGTTTAAATAATGCGAATGATTTCATTTTTCTGACAGGTAAAAAACTTTAAACCAGAAATTGATTCAAATGATGAATCTTCACAATCAGATGAAGAAAATGGCTTTATTGATTGCCAAACTTTGGTTTTGAAAGAAAAGCTAGAAAGGGCAATTCTAAGTAAAATTAAAAAAAGTGAAAGCACCCCTCTCAATCCTCGAATATTTTTTCGAGCAAAAGTTTGAAACAAGAAATACAGAACGTCAAACTTCTGTCATTATTCTACTAGAAAATGCTTTAAAAATAATCCCTCCCACATCGTTTGAATCTGAGAGCTTGTGCATAACAAAAATAAGGACTTGACTGAGTGGAAAAAGTTTATTTTAGGGATGTAAAAATTTTTACAGTACAAAAAAATATAATTTTTTTTGCATTTGGAATAAAAATAAAGATTTGAGAATCTTTAAAACCTGTGTAAATTAATGACAATAAGAAATTTTACTTATATTCTATTTAGTTGTTCATTTTTTGATTAAATCAATATAAAAATTATTATTAGACTATTTGAAAATTTTTTTACAAAATTCAATTCATAGGAACCCGGGATTAATATTTTTTCCCACTAATTCCATGATTTTCCCGGACAAAAATAATGTTGAAAAAAGAGAAACACTATTCGCCGCCCATATGCAAAAGAAACTATAAAATATATTTAGTTTTTAATCAAAAGTTTTCTACCAGTTTCCAAACACAAAAGATAAATGCAAAAAAAACTGTTAAATTTTTCCAAAAAAGCATGGATAAAAGCACGCAATATGAAGAAACAATTTTAGCTGACTGGGAGATGTAATGCCCGTTATATTCAGGTAGTACAATTTTAGCATGTGAAGTCAGCTATGCTTAATTTAAATAAGTGTAAAGCTATGCTTACTTTTTTTCCACAAAGTTTCAAACTGGCATTGTTGACTTGGGTAGAATTATCGCTGAAGATTTTCAAGAAATCGTACGTGCAATCCTTTTCTTCTTCAAGTGAGAACGAATCAAAGTGAACATTTATTCTACTAAAAATAAATAGACATTAAAAGTGTATCCATCCTTTTTTATGTAATTTTAAAATAACATGACATATTCGCCACTATTGTATATATTTCCTACATCCTTCTATTTCTTTGTTCACCTTTCTGATATAAATTGTATCATGGAGGTCATTCTCACACCCTGCTTGTGGGTAATTTTTCATTATAAATGTATTTTCTTGTTGCAGATAGAAGAGATATCTTAAAAAATTTTAAACGATTAAATCTAATATTTTTCTATACTTTCATTTTATTTATTGCAAGAATAAGCATATTATATTTGCATTATTTTAAAATTCAAACAAACTATATAATTATTAAATTCAGAAGATGGTAAAATTTACATTAGGACTAATTAAGTCTTTATTTAATATTCAAATTATATAAATAGGGTGTGTTTTTAAACATGGAAAAAATTTATTCTGATCTATCTGCAAAAATGATTATTCTGATTATATGCAAAATATATGCTGACATATAAACAATTGCATATTTCATTGAAAGATTTCTAGGTAGCATATGTCAATCAATATTATTAATTTGAAATTATTGTATTTAAAGTGCTTAGTGGGTGTACGTAAAGTTGACATGTGATTTGATGATCCAATGGCAAACCACTCCATTATCATAATTTACATCGCCATATCTTGGGTGAGAGTATATGCTTTTCATATCAAGATCACTGGCTTCCAAATTTCCACCACAACTAGTTAAGTGTTGCAAAGAAAAGCCACTTCTGAATACTGACGAATCTGAATGAAACTGGATAAGCATATGGTTGGAAGTGGACACAGAGTCTGTTGGAGACCTCGCACCGCAAACTTTCTTGATTACTTTGGAAGAATTTGAGTCGCCATCAAAAAGTTGAACAAAATCGTACAAGCAATCGCTATGCCCTGAAGTCAAAATTTACTTGTAATTAAAAATGATACTAATAATTAGAATTGACTTTTGATTACTAATGATTTTAATTGACTTTTACACATTTAGCCTTTACTTAAAATATCCAAAATTTGCCCATTTTTAAAGCATTTTCAAACCTACGTTAGATGCTATAAAGCAAATTTTTTTAGAAAATAAATCAATATGACTATCGTAATAATGATGTCATTCAAAAAATTAATATATATATATCGTTAGTTAACCAAAAATATTGAATCAAATCCAACATAATTCAAAGCCCTTATTCAATTTAGAAATTCTCATCTTTTCAAAATGCGGGAATTTGGGAAGTAAGTAAACGTATGATTTTATTGCTAAATTGGATAAAATGGAAAAATATGAGAAAACAAATGATCCATATTACTCAATTTGCAAGGTAAGCATTTTAATGTGCTTATTTAAGTTCAAACATTTTCAATAAAAAATTTCAATAAAAATTTTTATTATCATTTTCCAATACAGATTTTAGAAAATGATAGTATTAAGGATTTTTTAAATGATTAAAAGTGTGAGTAGTTTGAATTGGATGCCACTCGAATGAATTACTAATAAATAATTTACCTTCAACATTGAATCTTTTAAAATGAATGAGTATTGCGTGGCCTGGCCTCGTGCTGAGATGCCATAAACAGTCTTTTCTATTGGGATATGCTTGCGGCCAGTTGGGACTATTGATCAATCCTCTCGACTTTGATACATTGAACTTGCACTTGGACTCTTTACAATCTCTTTTGTTGGAATGCAATATGAATCCTGGAAAGCACGCACACTCATGCTGCTGAATCGTATTTTTGCAAATGTGTTGACATCCGCCATTGTCAGTGGCGCATTCATTCTGGTCAGTGAAGAAGGAGAGGATAAAGCCTGTTTTTTGAAAGGAGTTATCTGAAGAAAACGACACTTTAATCACATTTCCACGAGAAGTTATCACATCTGGTAGAGATGCTCCACAAAATGTGCCGTGGACAAAATCTGAGTCATTTACAAACGTGTTTATGCCTCCACTCCTTACCTCAACAAAGTCATAGTTGCAGGTATCCTTAAAGTTGTATTTAAAGTAATCACTATATGTTTAAGTGGCAAAAGCAAAACAAAGATATAGATACGCTCCATTCCACGCACCAGAGTGCTCGGAAATCGAAGCATCGGCTACACTCGTATATACAAAATTTGAAGAAATCACATGCGAATCAGCAAACTTTGTTGTGCCAAATGTTCAAACGTTCGTGCTTTTAAACTACTGTCTTTTCAAACAGTGTAGTCATGTAAGAATGTTTTCATTTCCTTCTAATACTTAAGTTCAGTGTTCACACACCTTTTCTGCTGTACTCTCCTTTTTTTAGTTTGAAAGCGCAAACATAATGCCAATGGGATATGCTTTAATGGAGAGCATTTGATAAAGTGCGAAATCATTAGGGTTATTTCTCTAGATTTTCTCTGACATAAAAATTAAAGGCATAAAGAAGAAAATGAACCTATTTTGATTTAACAAGTTAAAACTCAGCCCAACTTCTCTACTTAACTGCTTTGATAAAGCGAGAAGTTAAAGGAGAAATAATGGATTTGTGTGCAAAATGTAAATCCTTTGTAGAAGATGATTCAGCACGCGATTCCATTAATTTCTAAAAGTTTCCCATTTCCTTCGATTTAAAAATACATCTCTCACTTTTTTATCCCGCGGCAGAACCAAATTAAAAAAAAAATTAAATCTTTCTACTAAATTCATCTTTTCTTCATTTAAATTATCACGCTTCCATTTTAAATGTTAGACTTACATTTTTTTATCATAAAGTCATCATCTTCAAATTGCCTAAATTTTCACATGACAATTTTTTTAATAAATGAAAAAAAAGATAAAAGTAATCAGTTGTATGCACAAAACATTGGAAAAATTTATTGTAGGGGAAAGAAAAAATAAATGCAAATTCAAAATGAAGAAATAGGATTTTGAAATATACGGAAGTGCGAATTTATAATGAACCTGGTATATTGTATTGGGAAAATTTTATTTTATTTTAGATAGGCTCTTTTTTATAAAAAAAAAACTACTTTATAAGAAGCAAGTACTTATTTACTTTTAAAGTTAAAACTTTTACCCTACCAAAAAATGGGAATAAGAAAAATTCTATATAAATTTTCCATACTCCATTGATTTTGAGGATAACGAGAGCATAAAATATTAGAAAAAGGCGCGAGATTATGTCAGAGCTACATGAAGTAATAGTCATATCTTTTTCTTCCCTAACTACTAATCGAATAATTTTAAGTGGTTTGCTAAGGTAGTTAGTGTATCACGACTGATGTCAAATCAACTACCACGTAAACTTAATAAAAAGTCTTCATGACTACTAAGTCTTCTTCGTGTCAAACAGTGTAAAATTTCAAGCTTCATTTGCTTTCACTTCAATTTTTACTGTTATTTGCCTTTTAGTTCAAGAATCTATTTTATTTATATTTCAGAATAACTTTTATTTTGTTACTTTCAAGCTTTTCAAGTTACTTCAATATTTGGAAAATAAATCAGCAAAAAAGGCAACCACTCTTTATTTATAATTTCAATAAAAAAATACAACTTAATAATACTCTCAACATTTTTTTCTGGTAATATTTTTTTTCCGAACCAGATTTTAACAGTCTTTATTAAGTGCAATAATTGTAAAAAAATTTGAAAAGTAGGCATTGCCCTCCATGCAAAATGCTTGGGTGCAAAATCATGACATCGGAAAATTTTTAAACAAGACATTGAAAGAAGAAGAAACTTAAAAGAAACTCAAAATTTTATCTTCCTACGAAACTTTTGCCACTTGATCTTTTTTCAAATTCTTAAACATCAGTATTCTAAAACCGTTAATTACCAATACATAAGAGTTTATACACACCTAAAGTGGATCTATAGGCTGAGTCACAGGCTCAATCATCTATAAAAAATTCTAAAGCTAAATTTACTAGTGATTTCTTTGAGGGTAATTAGCAAACTTCCTAATTATGTGGATGATGTTTAGCTTTGATATAAATAAAATAAAAAATTGCAAATTTTAAAGCCACTCTTTTGACAATATGTGGGTATCCTTATATTGTAAGACAAAAATGATATCAATTGAAAATATGGAAAAATTATTGGTGGTGACTATGCAATAGTTTAATTTAGTTAAGGTATGAATTTTACGCGAAATAAGAAAGACGAGACATAATAAAGAAATTGCTCGAATATCGCAGTATTCTAAGTTTTAAATTTTATCAATCTAGATTCGTTAATTTGATTTAGATAAAGGGATCTAGTGTTGAGATTTCGGTTGTAAATCTCGGTATTGCACCGGCCGAGATGAAAGAAATCTCCATTTCAACTTTGAAACTTTTTTTGAGTAAAAAAGGAATTTAAGTCCAATTAAGGAATACATTAGTAGTAATTTCATTATGCTTGAAATAGCAAGACACAGAAAGACTTTCTCAGTTATATTCTACTTTATTAATTATATCTTATATAATATATTCCTTCTTTTGCAATTTCCTGAAAGCGGCTTGCTAGCCTTTTGAAAGTACACGATTATAATGTAATTTTTTTTATGAATTCTAAATTATATTTTTTCTGTAATTTAAAAAAAAAGTTCTTCCAAAAAAAATTGGCTAATACTATATTTTATTTAACGCTTTCAATTGTGTAAAAGATGCATGATTTCATCATTTTTTTAAAATTTGAATGAAAATGTACTTTCTTAAAATAATTTCAAGTTCCCGGCTTTTCCAGTTCTTAATACAGGTTCTTAAATCCCCGTACTTGTTTAAACTCTAGGTGGGCAAATCGAAAATGGAATATTATATATATAAGGTTATAAAAAATCCGAAATGTGAACAAATAAAAATAAAAGAGCTCCGTTCCACGAGGGATAGAGTTGTTATAATAAACAAGATTTGTTAATTGATTGTTAATTGATGAAACATATTGAGTAGTGCCATTATTATTGGGTCCAACAAGTAAAAATGTCTGCATACGTCACTCGGTTTATGGGGAAAGAAAAAAATGTAAGTATCAAAGCTGAAATAGGATTAGCATTTGGAATGCTGTTTGAAAAAATATAAAAATAAAAGCAGCCTACTTAGACCAGATTATAAGTATATCCAAAATAAACGAGATAAAATATCTGCTGAAAAAAATACAGAAAATATTAAATCTACCTACTTCCAAAACCACTAACACCGAAATATTTTGGACAGATGGATGTGTAAATGTGAACTGATCACACTCCTCATGCAATTTTGCCGATAAGTTACCAATTCATGGACCAAAAGGTTCAACCTTAAAATCATACATGCTTAACAAAAATCTCTTAAGATTTTTCGCATTAAGCACAAATGGCACACGATTATATTAAAATAGCTTCATTTATAAAAAGATCATTTCATTTATAAAAAGATTTTTTTTCTCCTTTTTTTTACAATGTTTTGTTTTTGAACAATCTATTTTTACATATGTTGTTAAAAAAAATTTTTTTTTTGGTGTGACAAGAACCTAATTGGTTTGCTCCACCTTCTTTTTATATTTCAGATTATTTTTATAATTCTTTTTTCTAAAATAAATAAATAAATAAATAAAAAATAAATCATTGAAAAGTATAAGCAGAAAAAGATGAGATTTGAGAAAATTTGAATCTAGTCAAACCTTACTAAATTAACGTTTAATTCAAGTTTTTCTACAAAAAAAGAAGAAAAAAGTATATACAGAGTTTTCCAGTCTATTATATCGTTGCTGTATCGTATTTGATTAGGTCGTTTTTGCATTTGATAGCAACTTGATTTAAATCTTTTTTACACCATTTTTAAAGTTAGTGTTGAAATTTTGTGGATAGATATGAAAATAAATGCTGTATTTCATTTTATTCATTTAATTTTACAAAATATTCTTTTTGATTCGCCTTCCTGGCCATTAGCATACAAATTTTTTTACAATTATAACTATGTTCGTCCTTGACAACCCCAAAACACTTGTCATTCAGTATTCCCTGTGCCATTCCGTGCTAAACTTAATTAGGTAGACTATTTTATTAATTAAGGTGCTACTGGTTTTCTTTTAATCGCTTTTCTCACTCTTGCTTAATAGTTTTAAAAAGGGCTAGTATTTGAAGATAGAGATTAAACACCAAAAAATGAAGCAAACGATTAAAAAGTAGGGCAAAATAAAGTTAAAAAAAGTATTTGAAATATTATTATATTAATATTGATGTGTAATAAAATCATTATAATTAATGTAAAAGTCAATAGATGTCATTCAAATGTGATAGAAATGAAATACAGTGTTCATTTTCATATTTATTCATAGAATTTCAACAAAAACTTTGATGTTAATGAAATTGAGTAAAAGAATATTTAAATCGAGTCCACTTACTTACGTAAGTTAGTAGCAATCAAATGCAGCACGACATCATTGATTGCAAAAACGACGTAATAGATTGAAAAACCATGTATCAATAATTATTTTTTGAAATGACTTGTTGTTAACAAATAAAATCTATTGACTCTTTTTACTTATTACTTACATTAAGGAAATAAAGGGCTAACACAACGAAATGTGGAAACTTCTAACAAGAAGTAAATGAAAGAATGCAATTTGGTATAGTGATGTTGAAATCTTGAGAAACAATAAAAACTAAAAATTACATCAATTTTTACAAGGAACCCATGAAAACATTTTGTGAAACTGTAGGCCTCGGAGGAAGCCCGGATTAGAAACACTGGTCTAAGGTACTGACGACTTTTAGTAACTCGGAACATTTAAAATACAAGTGAAAGAGGAATAGGAAGTAGAGGAAAGAAGAAACCATTTCGTTGGAGCCTTCTAAGTCAAAATGGCTGAAGTTTAGAGTGATTCTGTTTTCGTAAGAAGTAATAATTTGCCATATGCACTCTTTGTTGGGTGGATAGTTTGAGGGAAATGAAGGCGTACTGATGCTTCCAAAACTCTTGTTGATGTAGCCGCCACACGTTTCTACATTCAAAAGAAAGAAGCACGTGTGAGTATGGGAGGAGAACGCATGAATCAGAGATTTGCAAAATTCGGATCCGTTAGTTCGGGCCCAGATAATCGTAATTAACTGCTTGAAAAATTAAATATTATTCTGATTCGGTTCGAAATGCAATGAATGTTGATGAATAGAATGGAGACAATGATGCTAATCTTTGTAAATAAAATGTATTACATCATGTATTTTTGGAGAAGATAATAGATGAAGAAAAAGCACAGATGTCAGCTTGAAATTCATACAGCTTTAAGATGTATAATAAATCCATAGTGGTGATGAAATGAAATCCTAATAAGCCGGTTGGACACGGTAGACCAAAAGAGAATTTTTTTTAAGTCGGTTTAATATGAGAGAAAACGTATATTGCAGATCTCTGGTATGCATTGCAAAGTTCAAAAAAGAAGAGGTCAACAACCTTCACAAGTTCTCTTATCCGAGTTTAGTTCGTATCCAATTTTGCACGCACACTTGTAACTTCCCAGCGTGTTGATGCAGATTTGATCGCAGCCATGCTTTCCTTCCGAACACTCGTTGTACTCTTAAAAAGACGATTACAACGCGGGAATAAACGAAGTCAAACGATCGAGTCAATTACCCTTACTCCTCCCTCCTCACCTACCAAATATTTCCATGAAGTAAATATCTATTATACTCCATATTAATTTAGAGGACAACAAAACACTAATTTATTTACATCAAAAGAAATTTTTCCAGATTAACTAACTGCGTTTTAGATCTATACAACTAATATCAGATGAGTGTTTCGAGTTAAACAACCAATATATTTTTTGTTTAAAAGAGTGAAATAATTATTCAAAATTAACTATAAATCCTATGAAAAATTATAATATATATGTTTTGCTATATGTGAGAAACAGTAAGGTACAGAACAGTATAGAAACAGTATTTGTGCCTTTCACTTCTTCCTCTTTTATTATTATTAATCTTTGTATTGTTTAGGAAAACTTATTTGAACAACTTTTACAGCAAACTCGTATATAATGGAGACTTTGAGTGGTGAAAAATACGCGAATGCTAAAGGTCAGTACTTAAAATATATAAGATAACAAATTTATGATTGGAAAGTAGAAAGAGAGTCGTATAAGGAAGTTGAAATAAATGTCACACACAAGATTCTATAACGAACTACCCCCTTCAAAATATACTAAAATTTAAAGTTTTAAACGCTCCAAATTTTTAGAATTTGAGTAGTTTTTTCAAGGAGCAAGCAATTGCAATTGCAAGAATAATCTTGCATAGCTGGACAGATGGTAAGGATAGTCACGAGCGAGAATCGAACTAGGCCATCTTCAAAGTGATAGTTATAAATATTTTAAACTTATAATGTTTCGTTGAAAAATACCAAAGGTTTCATGCATTTGCTATTTTGTTATTTTAATTTTTTTTTTAATTATAAAAATCTTTCACATTTCCAATCACATCATGTTGCCACCAACACTTTCATTTTTAATTTATGTGAAGGCGTAAATCCACATGAGATATTTTTAAAGAACTTTAACTCGTAAGAACACTTTTGAGGTAAGTTTGATTCAATTTTGTCGGGTAATAATTTTTTAGTATTTGCAATAGAGGTAATTTTAAGAATTGCATGTATCTAGCATTTTGTGAAGCACAATTACTTTGTATTTTTAACATACAATTTCTTTTGAAGAAGAAAATTATATAAACTTAGTAAACAAGCAAACAACTTTTAGCGCTAACAACATAAGTATGATCGATTGGATTGGTTCAAATCAGAATCACGAAAAACACACAATATCTTGGACGATATTTACTAGGTTTGTTTGGCAAACACTTTTTACCTCATTTTTTACAGGATGATATATGAACTTATAGGTCTGAAATGATTTTATTCAAAAGTATGTCATATTTTACTGCTTAGTGTTGAACGATGAGGATATTTTTCTTTGTTCAAATCACGCTTAATAAAAATTTAGTATGAATTTAAAGCAAAGGAAAAGTTGAAATCGAAGAGTTTGTAAAAATTGCTTTCATCTTGGCTCGACATGGTATCTGTATCAACACTAGTTCTCCTCATAATTGGAAAAGAATCTTTAAGTTTTAACTTGTCATGTAAACATTAGTCATAATATTTTTTATAATCAAAGTTGAGTTGGATAAAATTTTCTTTAACCAAAGCTTAATTATTTATAGGTCTTAGAATTTGAAGTTTTCATCTTGCATAAAAGTTCTGGCTCTTTAGAAAATTTAAACTAGATTCAAACTCCATTAAATGTTTCTCTCACTTCTATCACAGTAAGGGGTAGATCATCAGTATGACTAAAACCGTAAGTGATAAAACAAAAAACTTATAAATTACTTTCCTCATTCTCTAGGATAGATTTTTTGCGTAAAACTTACGGAATGCGTTCAAAGGAGTGAGAACTCAAAGAAGTGACCGAATTTGTAATCCCTTTAACAATTTTGAAAGGAGTAAGTAATCAAAGAAGTGAAGTAGTTAACTAGTAATCAAAGGAGTGATACATTTGGTCATTTCTTCAAAAATGTTCAAACGAGTAACAAAGCAAAGGTTAGTTAGTTTGTTCAGTTAGTTAGTGTTAGAGTTTTTGTTGATGTCTTCTATGAAAGTTTTCATGCATTTTGTCACTCTTTTGACATGTAACTCCTTTGATTTGTCGCTCCTTTGATAATGAACCCTTACAATCATTTATCATACCTTTTATGTATTGTAAGGAAAAGCCGGCTTTGTGAACAGATTCGTCAGATTGGAATTTGATAAACAAACTGTTTCCACTAGATTTGATATCTTTGGGCAACTTGTAGCCACAAAATCGCCCGAGGAGCGAAGAATCCTCTTTTTCGCCATCTCTTACTTCAACGAAGTCATACGCACAAGTGTCATGATTTTCAACCTAATGAAAAAATATTTTTCATAAAATAAAATAACATCTTTACTCAATCAGATCCTTCAAGGAATGATGAAGGATGAAGCCATCATCCAATTGCAAAGAAGAAGATTTTGAAGAAAAATTGACAAAGAAGAAGTAAAGGCTTGTAAACCAATTTAAAGAATTGCCTCATAAAATGCTATTTTATCCTACTTAAGCTTTTCTTACTCTCATCACTTTCGTGTCTTTGTTGTTTTTTATTGAAATATCAAATAATAAAAATATTAATCGATTCAAATATGATGCTGCCTTTACTATGGCAAATTTTCTACCTTTCTAAGAGGCATTTTATTGATTTTTTATCCCGAAAATCGTCTACCCCCTACCGATTAAATTATGTTGCTAGCAATTCAGTAATAAAATAGTTCTGTCATGTGTTATATTATAAAAGTGCAATTAGGAAATAATCCTCTAAATCTACAATTTGGATGCATACATTATGGATAAAAGGAATCTAACCAGATGGTTTCCATTTTTTTTAACATTTCAATTGTTTTCTTTTTAGTAATTTGTAACGCTTTATGAAAATGGCACACTGAATTTGAGCTTTGTATTTTCATTAATGAAAAACTTAATATTGCAATTAGTGTTTACCTTTCGGCCGAAAATTTATACCAGAATTTTAACAAAAAAATATCGTAGTGTTGAAAAAGAAGCAATTTGCCAAGTACTTTGTCTAGCCCTTTTTGTCTATCATTGAAATGTTGTGCTTAGCGGTGAAGAGAGAGAGACACATTTAAAAACTTACTTGAAAGAAATCAAATGAAATAGCAACTTGGTAGTTGGCACTAGTCCTGATAATCCATTGACACGCACTGTTACTTCTGTAGTCAAAGGGATAATTTGGACTCCTTAAATATCCATTATCGGCTTCCAAAGTTCCTCCACACAAAACTAAATATTATTGGTTAGAACAAAAGAAGTTGAAATAAAAAAACTTCTTTAGTTTTTTACTTTCTTTAGTTGAATGTTTAAAAATGGTTGCGAGCTTATTATTTCAAGAGCTAGTGGTAACCAGGGGTATTTTCAAAAAAGGCATTTTTCGAATGCCCCTGTTTTCTCAAATTTGTGAGCTTATGAGAAAATCAATTATTTAGATTTTTCCAAAACCTTATTGGATGAGCATTAAATCCGATATTTCATAGTTTATCTTAGCCTAGCGTCTGTATGTCTGTCTGACATTCGTTGGAAGCATTTTCATTGATTGAAATATAATTAACATAAAATTTATCAATCAGATGAGAGAGAATTATACAGCCGAAAAAACACAGAAAAGATACAACTATGATAAAAATCAATAACATAGCTTCATAGTTTATTTATAAAGAATTACAACGCTTTCCGAAATCTTACTTTTTTCAAATAGATCAAAAAAGTATTTGATGTATTTAAATTTTTTGGACTATATATAATTTATAAGAAGTAAATATTTTTAATGAATATTTTTCTTTTTTGTTATAAATAATTAAAAACATGGGAAATATCGAAATATTTTTAATTATTGCAAAAAATTAAGTTTTCGCAAAGTTCTCTGTTTTTTTTTGAATTTATAATAAAAATATTAAACGAAGAAAAGTATAGAAATGTTGGCATTTCTTCTAAATAGTTAAAAACTATAAAATAAAAAAGCATTGCATTATTTTTATATTTCAGGTTTATTTTGGGTAAAAGTCACACCCTAAAAGAACTAAACAATTTGAAAATTTTAATGGTAATTTTTTTGTAAAAATAACATCATTTAATTATTAATTATAATGCCTAGTTATTCTCCATCATGAGTGTAATGCTAGATGTTTCCATTTTTTTTAAAAATTTCATCTCTATTAGTAAACAACAGTACTTCATTTTTTATAAGACGAATCAAATTCTTTGGACAGCTAAAATATACTGTGATTATTTCTTTATCGGGGATGCATTTAGAAACTTCAATATGTGCTTATTCTCACTTTAGAAAAATTCTTTTTGAACAGATCTCATCCTCTTTTTACTAATTCTGGCAATTCTAATTGAAGAGATTGTTCCTGTAGACGTTAGGAGTTCGAACAAGACTAGTACAGCACCCATGTATAACAGTAATTCCAGTGTTTATCTTTGACGTTTTCTCTTTACAGTTGAAATCGTATGGAATTTGAAAGCATCTCAATCTGAAAATTTTCCAAATGTTATATTCACACAAATATCGTGCACCCATGTAAAAGTTGAAACTTAGACGAAATCAAACAAACATTGCTGATTTTAGTGAGAAAGTTTTTTTTTCGGAATTGTCAAAAAAGAATCATTGGATGAAACTTGCTGTCATTCATAAGATGTTTCATAATCAGTTGTCTTAATGTTAATATGTTTTTTCACAATATTAGGTATGGGTCAACATGCATATTTATCTAAATTGATATTTAATTGATTGTTCTGGCATGAGACTAGATTAAAAAGTAAAATTAGAACATAAAGACCTAAAGGTATGAGATGATTTTTAGTATCATCAAATCCTAAAATTTTTAAGGCAGTCGTCACTCTTGTATTGCGTTTTAAAGTTGTTTCATTTCGTAAGAAGAAAATTTTTGAACGAACATCCCCTACCACAAATCAGAGTTTCGGGACCGAAGTTTCAGCCGGTGTAATTTTCAAAAATGGAGTGTCTGGCTTCGAGAAATGATTTGACAATTATTCTAAATCACTTTAATATTAGTATTTCTCTCAAAATCGATATTGACTATCGATAAATTTTAAAGCGTTATTATGGCCCAAAAAATAAGTGTGAGGTTTGAAAATAGTATATCACACTAATACAATTTACTTTCGTAGAGTCAAAACTAAAAATATAATGCATATCCTGTTTTTCATGAAGGATAGTAATAGATTTGTTCCAAGAATACAGTAAGCTACTTTGAAAATGATGTTTATCTGTTCTTTGCCCATGGGGTTATTAATGTTCACCTAATTTTATAGATGAAGATATTGTTTTATTTGGAACTCAAGTTCAATTAAATCTTTAATTAAAGTTGGGTGAACTTTTGCCAAAGATAAACTGCTAGTGAGCATGCTTTCCTCAAAACAGCATTCGTTTTCATCGATTCAACGTCAGCTCTTGCCATCTTTAGCTTAGGTCACTTTGCCCACTCACTTCTGATTCTGTTCGAATCAACTTGACATTTTGCAACTCTTTTTTTAGTTTCCAGCATTAAATTAAAACTACTGCATATCTTCAAGTTTGTATGCAATTGTGCAGCTATGCATCGTATCCTTTACATGCTTTGACATAATATAAAATTTATGTTATATGATGTTAATCGCTTTTTCATTCAAAGTTTGAAATATAATGCAATCACTCTTATGCAATCCTGGATGAAGGTTTATTAGAAGAAAAATGGAAGTTAATGAGAATCCATCAATTTCATTGTATTTACATCTTTCAGTCAGGTTGTCGTCATACTGCAGTATAAAACGAGTTGCCAATGAAGTAGTTGGAATATTTTAAGGAGATTTGATGCAGTGATTTTTTTTGTTCTTGCAACTATGTATTGATATCCTATAAAATGAAAGTTGTTTTATTGATTCTATCAATAACAATTATAACAATACATAGTGAATGTAATGTAGAATCAATCAAAAATATCATCAAACGTGATCTCTTGAGAGGAGGCGCTTTTTTCAAAATCTCCAGCTTGTCGGTGTTATTTCGAAACGGGCTTTTGTTGGGGGTAAGGCCCTTTTCAAGTACATAAGGTATAAGTTTTTTCTTAGATTATAGATTTTAGTCACAAAAATAGTTAACAATTTTTCTAACATTAATTATATTTATTTATTTTTGCACTGATGACAGTGAATTTCACAATATTACACCTTACGCTTGGAAAGTAAAATTAAATAGAAGGAATCTCTGAATAAAGTCTAAAACAAAAAAGTCAATAAAGTCAAGTTTTCAGATTAAATCAATTATCGTAATACCGTAATACTGATTTGAGCTTTGATATCTCAAATTGGAAAAAACTTTAGAGAAAAGCAAACATCTTCCTCAATAAGGTTATATTTAACCTAGAAAGATAGAGATAAAAGATATGAATTTATTTAGGCCTTTTCGCTCTATTTGCAAACATTAGTAGAATATTTGCAACACAACTAACTTATACGAAAATGATAGTGAATGTCTTAAATTTTAGTGTACACAAAATTTTAAAAATTTTTGAAATAATTTAAATGCAAAATCTAGTTTTTATCAAGTAGAACTCATTCATTTGCAAATTGTTTACTAAAAGTTCCGAATCCTAGAATTTGTTGTTTCTTACATTAGACCTGGCATGGGAAACTTATAGTCGATGATTTATTAATTTAAGGCACTCGTTGCTTCATAGATTCTAATCTGATTCTTAGATACTTGTAAAATTTATTTTCTAGAATGAAATATTTTAATTCTAAGGCTAGGTCAAGACTTACTGATAAAGATTTATTACTCAACTACATGGTAATGACATCTCAAAGCAAACCTGAGTTGAAATCATCGTAAAAAAAGTGAATGTACAAAAATTTCATTAAATACAAGTGTCTAATACCCATTTCTTCTTTATATCAGTAAATTTCATGTTTTTACATCAATATTTCAAATCATTTTACTACAACGTAAAACAAATAAAAATCAAAACAGCAACAAATGAATATTCACTGGGAAAATCGCTTACATATGAAAAAAGTATCCTTAAACGGGATGGAAAAAGCAGAACGACATCTGGAATCATTGAGACAACATGAAAAGCGTCCTGTAGATCCGATGCATTCCTCATCAACTAGGAATTAGTAAATTACCTGCATAGAATGCTTCACTCTAAGGCAGTGGCTCCCAAACTTTTTTTTAGACAACGCCAACAATATTTCTCAAAATATGACGCGACCCCACTACTTTAGTTGCATATAATTTATTAAAACTATATATGATTAGTGGGCTGTAAAAGTAAGGGACGACACTTGTAATGAATATATCTGTAAGAGAGGTACTTTAAGGTTGGGGAAGACGAAAATAACATCATTCAATTTTATTATATTCACAAATTATGAATTTTAAAACTTGACATTAATTAAAACAACCACTTCTGGAATAATATTCTGTTACATTCTTTAAAAAACAATATAAAGGTGTGAAATGGTTAAATAATATTTATTGGAGCCTTGGGCTTGAATCATGTTGCTAAAGTTTCTCTATTCGTTTTTTAGTCTTGAAAAGTGCTACCCTCAAATCATGTTTCGGTTGCAGCCAGAGCTTGAACCTAAACTTTTCGTTTTGATGGCAGTCAGAGTTGCAAATCGTGATTCACATTGTTGTAGCTAAAAAAAACTTTTTTCACAGCACTCCAGAACACGCCTACAGTTTGTCGTTGAAAGTTAAAACGAAAAGTTTCCTAATGCCTTCTATAAGTTTTCTCTATAAGCTTCTCTTGAAGATCCTCGGTTTGGATATCGAAGGGTCTTCGCAAACAGTTATATTTCTCATACAGCTCTCCACCGGAATGTACCTGTCAAACTCCTCATTCAATTTCTTTGTACAGCTAGAAGTGAGACGTCTTTTTCATCTTCCAGAAAAGGGTTCAAAAGTGGAAAAGACTCAGTTTTTCCCAGTTCAATCTTTCCTTTCCACAGTCTTAGCTTTGCTTTGAAAGGCTTGAACTTTTCTGACACAGAGATTATAGTCTCATCTTTTCCTTGAATGGACATATTCAGCAAATTCCCATCTGAAAATATGCCTATCAATTATGCTAGTTTAAGCAATCACTTTGGTTATGTAAGCCCTGATGTCAGTACATGTTTCCTCTCGTTTAGGAAGATTCTAACCTCTGGACGCATGTAAATGCCCACTGAAGTACTTTTCCTCGTGATAGCATCCTGACAGAAGAGTAGTAAAGCAGATGTTCATATTCGAATCCCATACCAAAGCACTTTTGACTAAACAGCCTTGAATTCAATGAATTTACTATTTGAATAACATCTTCTCTAAAAGTGTTAAGCTCAAGTGACATTTATCAAGAATCAAAGTTTTCTCGGTGAAGCAGGCAATGAGTTACCATCACTGTGGGTTGAACTGTGTGAAACCCTGACGTTCACTTAACATTGCAGGTGCTCCATCCGAGCACACACTGTAGCACTGATCCCATTTTTCTATGATGAAACTATCAACCAACTTGAAAAGATCTTCATCTGTTGTTGTCTCCAATGATTTACAGAACAGAAACTTTTCTTCAATGTCACTGTTCCTTTGGTACCACGCATATACCAAGACCTGAGCATTGTCACCGACGTCAGTTGACGCATCCAATTCCAAGCTAAATTTTCCACACTCCTTGATGGCAGCCACTTCCTGTTCTTTAATGTCTTGCGACATCCCTTGAATTCTTCGGTTGATTGTGTTATCTGAGAGCGGAATAGCTTTAATTTTTTCACTGCAGCATCTCCCAGGATGGAACAGATCATATCAAGGGCTGCTGGCTTTACCAACTTTTCTCCAATTGTGTGTGGCTGCATACACTTAGCAATTTTTTTGCAACAAGACAGGATGCAAGTGTTGGTTGTTGAATAGAATGCACTCCATTGTGCATAGAGTTGTCTAACCGCTGACGTTTCAGTTCTTCTTCTTTCCTCTTAGAATACGCAAGACCTTTCTCTGCCAGAGTTGGTCTTGGCGACCCCAAAAAAAAGCAAAGTCTTCTTCTCAAAAAGTTAAGGAAACCATAATTCAGTTTATTAAAGAATTTACCACAACTCCTAAAAATGAACTAAAAAGAATTCAAAATTTGCATCTTCTTCAGTTTAAACGTTTATTGGTAAAAATAACTTTGTAAAAAAGTAGCAGAATCTTTTTTGTCGGCCAATATACCTTTGAATAAATTAAATCACCCTTCAATTAAAGATTTGTTCACATGTCTGCGGTACAAGTGCCCAAATGCACCTTCTTGTCGTTATTACATTAGAAATCTTGCTGAAAATATGATGGAAAATATCAAACAAAAGGTAAAAGATAGTTTTATGCTTTTAATTATAGATGAATCTTCGTTTGGAAATAGGTTTTATGTAAATGTTTTGGTTGGCGATCTAAATTTACCAAGGAAACGGTTTTGATTGATTCCGTTTGCTGTTCCATTGCAATAGATGGTATACAAAGAGAAACTTTTGTGCTACTTTCATGAAAAAAGCTGGAAAACGTTAAAATGTTTAAAAAAACAGTTTACCAAAGAAACCTATCGTAACTAAATGGGCATCATGGTTAAGATCAGCGTTTTGGTATGGTGAAAAATTTATTGAAGTCAAAACAATTGTTCAAGACTTTTCTCAAGATGGACTTATAATTGATGAAGCGAGGAAAGCAGTTGTTTTTTCTTCTCTACCTCAAGATTTGAAAGAAATCTTGAAGTATAAGCCTTTGCTGGATTTGATTGAGAAATTCAAAGATGAAGGCTATTGTATTCACAAAGCAAAATAAAAATCTAAATTTAAATGATCAGAATGTTTGTAAATATCTTCTCATGAATTCACAGCCCTAGATTTAAAAATTTTTTTTATGTAGTCTGAAATATTCGAACAAATTTTGGATATTTTTTATATACTGAATTCAAAAATTAAGCTTATTTAAACTGATTTGCTCTTGATTTTTGACAATTTTTTTTCGATTTTTGGTTTTAGCCTCATCTTTTATGTTGATAGTCTAATATAATAAGATATAAAAAATGAATACATATCATTATTAAATAAAAAAATACAAAAAAAAGAAAAAATTTATTTAAAAAAAGATCTTTTGATAGATTTTCTTTTATGTATGTATATGCCTAATATTGTCTCTCTTCAGACACCAACAGTAGTCAGCAAGCATGTTTATGTTCCATAAACATTGGTACCTTTCTTTCATTACTTTGATGTCCTGATGGAAGCGCTCTCCTCACTATAATCACCACAATTTTGGGGAAAGAAATCAAGGTGAGAATCCAAAAAATGAATTTTGAGTGACATTCTGACTCCAAGTGACTTATAATTTTGAAGTAGTTCTGCAACAATATTTTTGTAGTCCGTGCTACGATTGTTACCGAGGAAGTTTTCGGTAAGGGATTTGAATCAATTCCATGCTTTTTTTTCTTTATCATTCATACACATTTCAAATCTTTTATCCTTCATAAGTTCTCTTATCCCTGGACCATCAAAAATTCCTGCTTTTAACTTGGCGTTACTTAACCTAGGGAATTTTTTCCTAAGAAATACGAAAGATTCGCTTTCATCATCTAAAGCTTTAACAACGTTTTTCATGAGTCCCAGTTTGATGTGTAGAGGAGGTAGCAAAATTTTGTTTCCCGGAACAATAGAGTTGGATATAACATTATGACTCTCCTTCTTCAATTCTACCCTTGGTGGCCATTCTTTCTTAACATAATGTAAAGAGTCAGCTCTGCTATCCCAGAGACATAAAAAGCATGAGAACTTTGTATATCCTCCTTGCAATCCCATTAATATACCCACAATCTTAAAAGAAAAAATATATAATTTTGTTAAAAAAAAATTTTTACCCTTAAATCTCCACAAATCAGCCAGCCACTGATGCTCTTCATATTTTAAAGCTGAAATAATGCACTTTATGTCGTCAAAGTTTTCTTTGATGCTTACTGAATGTGCAAGAGGAATAGAAGCAAAACTATTTCCGATGTTTAGCAAAACCGCTTTGAAACTCTTAAGAGAAGAATCTAGGAACAATCTCCAATCTTTTGAATTGTATTTCATTCCTAAATTTTGAATAAGTTTTTCTACGTTTGTGCAATACACAAATGGCGAGTTGCTGTTGTAGGCAAAAAATTTTCTAAACTCTTTTTCTCTCTCTCTGAACCAAACAAATTTAGTCCCGGAGCCAACAAATTATTTTCTTTTAATCTGGATCCCGATATTTGAACAGATTCTTTGGAGAGAGCTAAATCTCTGACCAAGTCATTCAGCTTTGCTTGACTCATAAGAACAGGATTGGAATTCTCAGAATCACAAGTAAAAGACTTGCCTGAGTATGAATCATCACTGTCAAAATCTGGCACATCTGGACTATGGCAAACAGGTTTTATTGCAGAATTCACATCTGGATAAATAACTCACGTTTTTTTCTTATTGTTAATACCTTTCAAATTTGTTAAACAAAAATAACAATCTTCAAAATGATCTCCTTGTTCCCGCCAAAGCATTGGTATGCCAAATGGCAACTTATTTTGTTTTCCATCAACCCATTTTCTCAAGCTTTCAACACATGTTCGACAGCTGATATGAGGTGCAAATGCCTTATCCTGGTCACCCAGCTTAACACCAAAATATGCGGTAGGATTTTTTAACAAACTTTGTAATTTTTTACACTTTATCTGGAAAAGTTACTTTTTCGCAAATATAACAGAACCGGTTTGGATCGTTTAGACACTTTCTATTAATTTATATTTAATTCTAACAAAAATAATGTTATTATTTCACAAAAAAAGCTAAAAAAACAATATTTTAAAATAGCTAAAACAAAAAAACGAAAAAAACTAATAAATTATAAATCATTGAATTACGAAAAAAGTAGAGCTAATCAAACCAAATGAGTTACATATTCGAAATCAGCATCAAAATTTGATCCAGTATTTGTATAGAAAACTCTGACAACAAATTTGATGCAGACCAGTGTTATAATTATGATATTTTACATGATGTGAGCTCAACATTGAAAAATGTACATTTTTTTCAGTCAAATTTTTGTTTTTTTAGTCAATGAAATGAGGTCATTTTTTCCTTTTTAATGTCACTTTTTTTGGTAATAAGTATAAAATAAAAAAGAAGATCGTGTTTTCAGATTTCGTAACTTAATTTCATCTGACTACGAATAAATTTTGCTTCGATTTAGAAGTGATAGAATGATAAGATAGTTCATTTAAAGAAGTTGTACTCGATTTAAATGGCAGGAATGAATGAACAGATGAAATTTAAATGACACAGTTATTGGAACAATAAAAAAATTTGGAACAAATAAAACGTTCTTGAAAGGTTTTTGTAAAAATTAAGGCCCTCTTTTATAATCCCCAAAACAAAAACTTTTTGAGGCTAGTGCATATAAATATACTTAAATGTGCTTTATTTAATGCTTTTCTTTATTGGTAATGAGGTTTGAAGTAAATATATTATGTTTGCAATATATATTTTTTCTTCGTATTTTATAATGAAGCAAATATTTATCCAACTTCTTGATCCTTTTTGAGCTTCTAGAAGTAGATTATCTGAATAAATACTCAAAATAATAATTTTCTGCTTCAAAAATATTCTGTTTGGTAGTTCACATATAGAAACCGATACTCAATTCTGTTGAACCGTATTCTCGCTAGTGATAGTTTTATCTGCTAAAATGACGACGCCCTTGTGATTCACCCTTCAAAAAATAATTCATAAAATGCTTTTCATATTAAGAATCGACTCACATGCTTTATGACTTTGAATAACTTCTGAAAATTTGATTGGAGAAATAAAGAGATCTTAAAAGTGAAAAATTTACGATGATAGGAAGCTTTGAAGCCTTGATGTAGCACGCTTTGATTCGTGACTGAGTACTTCATCAAAAGCCTACTACCTGATGACAGAACACTTATTGCTTCTTTTGAATAGCCACACAACGTTTCTAAATTAGAGGCAAAACAAACTTTAGAATCATATCAGATATTTCATATTTGATATGAAAACTTAAATGATAGCGCGGGACAGCTAGGTGTTACAAACAAGGCAGAATATTGACTAGCGATTATCAAAAATATATCTTTAAAGATGTTTTCAGCTTAGAGCTTCACAAAGAGTTTTCATCTCTTTTAAAACCCCAAAAGCATTTTAGAGTTTGGGGAATCTTGAAGGAATGATAAATAAATAAATTGTAAAAAAGAATATCTTGTTCGCCTGTTACTGTTAAAATTGTAATTTTGAAAATAGTAAGATAAAAGTTTTCAAGATACAAATAATTTACGCTCTTGTAATAAAAATGATGCATATGATTGGATAAAATCTAGAAAAGTGGTGAACGTAAGCAATTACTCAAAATAGGAGACTTGGCCCAGTATCCATCATAAATGTCCAATTTGTTCAATTTACATCCTGGATCCTCTGGAAGATCAACGTTAATCACAAGTGAAATCCTTTCTCCATCTGATCCAGTGATTCTCCACTCACACACTCTCTTACCTGCGTGATCCTTGGATTTTATTTCTGAGAAGTGCGGAGGCTCAAAGGTTTGTACAGAACTTTGCATTGTGAAACTGCAAGCTAGGAATAGAGAAAGAAGAATGTGCATTGATCTAGTGGTGCAACACAAAACATATAGTACAGGAGCACGCATACAACTTATTCGTTTGCTTGATGTCTCCAGAACTTAGCTTTATCCTCTGCCCAATGTGTGGTCTACTGCCGTCTTTGTGGACAACACGCGGAAGAATCGTGTCTAGTTCTGTGCTCCTAGCGAACGTGTTTCGAGAGTAGTGCATGATGCTAGCGTAGTCGTAGGACTCATTCATGCTACTCACTTGCTCTGACACCATCTTCTTGAAATTGTATTCTTGTCCTGTGAAAATCGTAAGCATAAAGTACGCATTTCACGCTATCAACGAGAAAGCGACCTATTTGTATGTTTTCATAGATTATTACAACGTTGTCCTGTCTATCAGGTCGAGTGTGTTCGTGCCAGAAGCCAATGACGTGGCCAAGTTCGTGAACAACTGTTCCAAATTTGTCACAATTTTTGCCAATGGACACTGCTTGTGCTCCATTTCCAGCTCTACCAACAAAGGAACAGCACCTAAAATTAAGAATCTATAGAACAACTAACAGACTCATACTTCTTTATATTTAAATTTTTTTGCTATTTTTGTAAAAGCAACAATAGTTCAGTCCGGTTGTTGACACGGTATAACTTGATGGAGCCATGATCTTTGATGAAACGCAAATCATTCCTTGATTTCAATGTGAAGGTATTTATTTTTGTAAAAGCAAGAATAGTTCAGTCTGATCGTTGACACGTTATACCTTTAAACACCATGTGACTCAAAAATAAGTTTATTCAAACTTTTTATGATATTCAAAGGTAAGTTAGCTTATACACAATTAAATAAGTATTTTTTAGTATTCAAAAAAAAATAGAGCTTGGCGCCATTTCTTTCTCTAGGTTAAAGTGTCCTTTCTACAATTAGTAATTTTTTTTTTAGATTTTTTCATAATAAATAAAGAAAAAATTATTTTATTTTGAAAGAATATGTTCTAATTGGTTTCTTTTGGAAAAACAGCACTATTCAACATTTACAAACTTAGCATTCTAAATATTATCTTAAGCTGGGAAAGGAAAAGTGAGTTCCTATCATAAATAATTTTTTTAAAAATATCAACTTTGTCTGTATGAGAAATGATACAACTCTTTTATTCAAATCTAAAAATAAAAGAAAAATTGTTCATTTGAAATGTAAGTATTTTTTGTTTAAATTATACATATTGGCCCGAAATGGGGCCATAATCGACCCCATGTTCTTTTGGGTGCCATAATTATGGGAATTACTTAGTTATTTCACTCATCTTTTCGCAATATGTTTTGCAGAAAGTTCAGATAGGAAACCTAAAATTTCTCTAAAATATTATTAGCATTAGTTTAAAAGTTATTGAATAATTTGTGACTCTGTGGTCACTTTTGACCCCGTTTTGGGCAGAGGAAGGTAAAGTATCATTTTGCCAAAAATTCTCTAACACTTTGAAGACCAGAATATTTAAGGACTATTTCTCTATTTTCTTTTTCAATGGATGTATTGGGTAAAGTTTCCTGGGAAGTTAGTAGAAGGACTTTTAGCCAACGGAAATTTAGTGGATGGATATTTGACATAAGGACATCTCGCCGAAAATGTACCGAGTGTTTTTTCTATAAAGTTGTTTTCTAAATAGAGACATATAACCTACAGTATTTTAATGAAGTTTTATGGTTAAAAAAGGAATAACTCATCATCACACCGTATAACATACAAAACGGTTAACTCTTAACCTCTACTACTTTTATATTAACTCATCCAACCATATAAAAATACAAAAAAACATATAGCGTTAATTACTCTTAAGTCATAAAGCTATAACCCTAAAAGTTATAACTACTGTGGTTGTGAGATTTAATAAGTTTTTTGCAATCAATTTTAAAATAGATTCACAATTCCCACATCTAAATTCAATGGTGATATAGTTACTCATCTCAAAATTCAATTTTTTTATGAAGATATTTAAATAATTTGATCATATATACACAACCATTTTTAAGTATATTCAATTCCATTCTCTTTATAAGATCAAATTAAAAATCTATTAATTAGAATTCAATTAAATTTATGATAAAACATGTGGTATTAGCTACTAGACTGCCAACGACTGTTTTATGCAAGCATTAAAAAACACCGGTTAAAACGAGAGTCATTACAAGTGAGCCATGTCAATTGCATTTTCTAAGGGCTTAATGAATCAGTAAATAATTTTATAGTACAATCCATATAACACTTATATATTTAAGATGTGGTTATACTTTTACTAATATTAGTATCAGTATTAGTACCAATATTTCTACTTGTCTGTCAGGGCTGTAGCCAGAAATTGGAAGTTGGGCACAAGAGGAAGTTGAGAGAAAAAAAACTTATCTCATTTTGCAAAAACAATACATGCTCTCCCAAAAAAGTTGAATTCTTCTTGTTTTGTTAGAAAATTAATTCATCAGTATCAATATTTTTTGTATATGCATCTAAATATGACAGCAGAATAAAGTTTTTTTTCTCTTTGGCTTGCCAAAACCCTTTTCATACATGAAAATGATCTTTCACGCGATGCTGTACTTATTCCGATAGTAAGAGCACCTTAAAATATAAAGGCAAAATAAAAATTTTATTGAAGATTGAATGCTCTTACATGTGTAGGTCCAATATTTCTACGTGTCTGTTGATGTCACATGTCTCTAACTACTCGTATACTACTCACCCGATTTAATTATTTTCATTGGAGTGTTTTTGAGGAGATTGACTTTAAGGGCAGCGATCAAAAATGATATCAACCGAATTTTAACTCTTTTTCATCCTTCTTCTTCCTGACAAATTTTTACTATTTTTTTACATTATTTGTAAAACATCGCTAATCATATTTGTTGTTGTTGTTGTTTAGAGATGAAAAAGCTTATAAAACACATAAGTTTTGAAAGCTGACAATTAGCTCTAAGCAATAAAACGGTTAAGGCCAAAGAAGGGTTGAAAAGACTACGGTTTACTAGTATCTCTTTATAAATGTATATAAATCAAAGGAACAAAAACAATGTATAGGTATAATAAATACTATATATATATATATCTATTATATATTAATAATATAAATTGAAAGTCAGGTAGGTACTCAAAATATAACAAATTCAAAGCAATACCATAATAATCATTGATGCATAATCATATTTATTGTTTCAGCACATCTAAACAATAGGTGTTCAGGATGCTCAACTCTTTTACATCCAAATCGGGACAAATCATCATTCGCTTTATTAACACAGAAAAGAAATTACTTTACAAGAACAATTTCCACCTACTTACTTCAGAAGGAAGAGCTATAAGACTTAACTTTTTGTAAAAGTATTTAATACTCATTGCGCTTGGAATTTCATCAGTGATATCCAGTTCTCAACCTTTAACACGCCTATTCCGCCCCTTTATCAATTGATTTGTAGTGGAAATATACAAGAATTATATTCGATTTTAAAACCTTTTTTGTTAATACTCCACATATTCATTACCAAAACGCCCTTATCACCAAGACACCATACGATCCCAATTTCAAAGTCTATGCATTGACTCCTATACATAGAAAGAATAGATGCCACTAAGTACGTGTTATCACTTTTAGATTTTAGTGCCTCTCTTAGAAAGTAAAAAAGAAGACTTAGCCAATTTTTGCAATTAGGGTGTCAAAATATCCAAAAGTAGGAAACAATTTTGCGGTTTACGTCTGAAATTATTCTCCTTCAAATCATACCATATGCAATTATCATCAATCTCATTTAAATATATATTTTATATTTCTCCACTTTGATTTCATTTTTCGACTCAGTTTTTGTAATTAGAATGTTAAAATGTGAATCAAATTTGGTGGTTTCGCGTGAAAATTTTGTTTAAAAACGTTTCTTCACATTTTAAGTAAAATATTTTAAAATTAAATTGATCATGCTGTTACCATTTTTGGCTAACTTTTGACCATTACTTTGAAGAATGCGTCAAAGTGCAAATAGAATTAGTGACATGCATGACCTGAGCGAACTTCTTGAGTTCGGCCAAATATCTATCGGTCAAATGAACTTTGCCCAAATGTCGAGCTACATTAAATAAGAAGATTTTCGCTTCTTAGTACATGGCTGTTACAATCGTCCACAAAGCGTTTATAAACTTGGCAGCAAGGAAAAGAGGTATTCTTTCAAATGAATTGGATTAAAATATTTAATCGGTTTATAAAACCAAATGCTTATGTCAATCGGGCATTCCAACTTTGTTGACAATTAAATAAAAGCATTAAAATAAATTATTATTTTAATTATAATTCACTTTAATTATAATTTTAATTTTAATTAGGATTCACAGCCCATTCACTCAAACACACCCTAGCAATACCAATCTTATCATTAATTATTTCACAAACTAAAGTTTTTCTCACCAAAAATATTATATATGCGAATCAGGGACGCAACAAAAAAATTTGCTTTGTTTTAGTTCAATTATATCCCAGTTTTTCAAATTCACTTCTCATTATTCAATACAAACGTCGACAAGTATGCCTTATCACTGAAAATATTCCAGGCCATCACTACTTTTATAAAGTAAAAAATGTATATTTCAAATTCGGGTACAATTCGTTACATTTTTTTAAAGAGACAAATTTTAAACAATGTTATAAAATTCTTTCGAATCGTTAATATATTTTTAAGATTAAGAGACCTTTGTGTTTCAAAATACCTAAAGAAGATTATTATTTAGAATTTCTTCTCAAAGTTTTCAAAAACAATGTAATTAATAGGTGTTAAAATTAAATAAAATTCTAAAATTCTTCTTAAAATGCCATTTTGAATGTGAACTTGTTTGTAAAAGAAAAAAAAAGCTTTTGGTACCCACATTCCCTTTGCGTGAAAATGAACCAATCGGAATGAAGAGTTTCATTTCTTTCAACAAATGTGATGCACGTGTAGTTTTCCCAATGCCGCATTGCTTGAACAAAAAGTGCCTTTTGATTTCCTTGTAAATGCACGCCTACATTAGAATAGTTATATTAAAAACGATCCCATACTTTACCATCAAACATCACGTCGAAGGCGTAAGGAATCACGCCATATGGCCAAAGTCTTTCCTTGATTGCTGTAGCTGCTCGCTTAGTTCTTTTCCGATAAAATTTCAATCTAATTAAATAAAATAGATCAATAACATGACAAACCACTCTCCATTATTAATATATTTTATCACTTTCATTCTAATAAAAAATTAAGTGTTCATCTTTTTTCCCATATATATTAATTAGTCGAATAAAATGATTGATTGCGATAAAGAAACTAGATGACTATGAATTGTGCAGAGCGTGGCACATGATGAAAAAATGAGCTCAAACTTTCAAACTATTATATATTTCTATGAGCTAATACGATGTGCAGCTTGTACGACTAAAATTTTTTCACTTTAAGATAAGTGTGTTTATTCATCTATATAGATTTTGTTCAACATCACACTCTTCAAAACGATTACAAATTTTTAATCAACAACAGCACATTTTTCTAGTAATCCAACAACTTCATGAACGTGTACTATGTTTGAACTGTGCTCCTTCATTTTTAGGAACATTGCTATCTTTACCGAAACAAACACGAAAGCTATTCAAAATTCATTTTAACCCATAGTCCCAATGCTCCCATTTGGAAACATAAGTAATTTCATCTTCGTCTGCTTTTTTCAATGACTTTGAATATAAATCGTCTGCGTTTTTTTAGATATCGTCTGATTAAAGAGATTTTAGCCTAATTCTACGCACAAAAACTATATAAAATTTTATACACAAAGAAAGCAAAAGAGCTACTATTTGGTTAAACTTAAGAGAACAAAGAAATAAGTAGAAGTCTAATAAGTAGAAATTTGTGACAAAGTTTCCATTATTCATTCTAAGTTATATGGTATTCGTACAAAATCAGGACAATAAAATAATTGTGTAATATTAAAGCCTGAAAAATCAAAGCCATTCATCATTGTAAAAATTTAATAAAATATACATTTTACAGTTTTTCTTTTTTTTAATCAATTATTATTATTAATCGTATGAAGTCAAATCGAAAGGAAAAAGCTGTCCATCTTATTCATCTGCCATATTGTGGAATGATAAAGAGAATTCAATGAAATGTAAGCATTTGTGATAGTTGGAATTGGAGGACATTTTTTAGCTTTGAACTTTTGCACTTAAAACGTTGAAGGGTATTTAAAAAATTGAAAAAACTTTAAACAAAAGGGTCAATTTTGTCTTGACTCGCAAAAATAAATAGAAGCATATTTTCGATTTTAAACACTAGAATAGAAGTAGCTCATTAAAATATTATCAATTTATTGAAAGAGATTCTATAAAAATTTAAAAACTCATTTTGTATATTTTGCAGCACATTTTTAAACATAAAAATTAGGAGTAAAATTTTACATATATACCATTTTTATTTCGTCTCACCCTTTTGCAGGTCAATGACACACTTTTGAAATTCCGTTACACCCTTTTGATTTTTAAATATTTAAAGTCCGGGAACCTAATTAAAGCAGATTTAAAAAAAAGTTTGTATATAATAATCTTTTAATTTTCTATCTAAACAAAATTATTTCTTTCTAATTTTAACATCATCTTATGTAAAATTAGTTGAATTTTATTATATTATTATAATTTTTTTAAAAATATTTAGTTTTAGCAATTTTTTTTTATTTTAAACAACTTTTTTCAAATTTTCAACTTTTAGAAAAACTTTATGCAAGAAATTTTTTTTTAATTGCTCATATGCCATGTTTATTCAATCTTTGAGAAGCATGATTTATTAAGGAATCGGAATAATACGATCATAAAGGGTAATAAATCTTTAAGTTTCGATCTTGATGCTTGAAAAAATACGATCTTATGGTTTTGGAAGCTGGTCAATCGTCCCATCACTTATATTACCCTATTTTAATAGGGTGTAGGTGAGATACTTATTTTACTGAGTGGATAAGGGAGGGTGGTGTTAAATTAACCCTACTCTCTTAAACTTGTATTGAGTCTGCTGCTAAAGCTATGTTTGGTAACTTTATGATGTCATAAATAAACCATTTCCAAAGAATCTTCTTTGTTTGATATCTTTGAGTATGAATGAACTGTTTATATTAGAGAGTTGGGGAAACTATTTGGTGTAGTGGGCGAAGAATTCTAAAAATTAAGGTCCGAACGCGAATCACAGATACTAACTCTTGAACCCGTGTGTAAACCTTGTATATAACATCTAAAGTATGAGATAACTATTTTCCTTTATTTTAGAGTAGAAAACATATAGAATGTCAGATCGTGACGTAATAAAAACGACTTAGAGAAATGAATGGATAGAAATTGCGCATTTTAAAGTGTCTTGTTATGTTATGAACAATGTTTTCAAATTTCTATTCCATAATTTTACTCTAAGCTAAATTTGGTTCACATGTCTGTGAAGAATTGTACATAAGACGTGTAACAAAACATCATATGTTCCAAAAGTGGATAGAATAAATAGAAAATTTCATTACCTTTTGCTGGTTAAGTTTGTAAAACTTGAATGGTTTTTTTCTGGATGGGAAGAAAAATTTGGGCATCCATTTCGAATTATTCTTAACTGCTCTTCGCTAAGTTCTTTAATTGAATTAATTTGGAAATACTCCAAAATTTCTGCCTGCGTCAGTATTATATCTCCAAGAAAACCTCCTTAATGAAAATTTTTAGGTCATTTAACCCTTTGAGGACAAGGGAAACATTGGTGTCTCAAGAAATGAAAATCTTCTGCTTTAGATATATAAAATTGCATTGAAAAAGAAAGCAAACGAATAATGCTCAAAAGTTCAGGCCTTAAAGGGAAACAAGCACATAACTTGATTTCAGTGAAAAAATGCTATTCTAAATGTCACTCATTTCAAAAATAGATATATGCAATCTAACATTAATGGTATTAGAGCAAGAGTTACTTTATTAGTTAATTAATTAGTGCGTTAACAATATTAACACAAATATATTAAATTAAGTGGTTTGTATGAATAAAAATAGATACCATATGAGAATATTTTAAATAATTTTAAAACAGATATTATCAAAAAAGTTTTTGAAAATAATGACTAAGGGATATTTTATTCGAAGCCCCCCCCCCCCCCCCCCATAAATAATATAATCAGAGTAAAATGGAAACATAAAAATAATCTTTCAAAATTGTTTTATTGTTTTAGCTACAAGATGGCCTTAATACACGTTTTTAGCGAGCATTTTTTTACCTTACTCTAAAAATAAAGGTCTTTAACCCCTTTTGGATTATTGTTTCTGTTGGTGGAGGAACGTAGACGAACTCCAATTTCCTATAGAAGCTTAGTCAAATTCATCTGTGTGAGTTAAAAAAGATTATCATAAAATTTCTTTCGTTTTTTTTATTCTTCAGAATTAAGGACCAATTTAAAATAGAAGAATGACAGGGGAGCAGGGAGGGGAAGTTTTAAGCTAGTGCATCTAAGTTGTCAAAAATTTCTTTGAAATTACATTTCTGAAGTTTCAGTTAAAACTTATCAAGAGTCAATTGACTGGCTTGGGCTTCTTAGTCTCTATGAAAAATTTTTATAAACTGTATGGTTGGAAAAAATGAGAGCTCGGATTAAACACTCCAAAATATTTTGAGATAAATATCCAAATTGGTTATTGTAGCCCTGACTGGATCACCATATGCATGTGAAGAAAATGAGCTATAAAAACTGGATCAGATGGCAGAGAACACTGCAGCGGACAGCAGGGTCTAAGAGCAGCCTGACTACGAACTCAACCTATGAGAACCCAAGATCTCATGTCTGCCACAAACATCCAATCGACCGAACTAGGGTTGAAGTAACTAAGCCTCGAACAACGATGAAGACCCAAGCAAAGCAATCAAGTTCTTGTCAAAACCAACTTCTCACACAAGCCCTTATTAATGCACCTGATGAGGTTGGTCCAAACTTCTGCAACCTGCAGTCTTGTAAACGGGATCTTTAAAGACAGCGTCATGGATGCCTACCTCACGAGCCTCCATCACTCCGATATCTTAAAATCATGGACTGGACAAGGACTGACGAAACTACTCCAAGATCATTCCTCATCCATGACTCAGGCCCTGAAAAAAGGCCATCTTCATCATTGACTTCAAGATGGCAGCCATTCAAGCAGTAAAATTTGTACTTGGACCACATGTTATCATTCAAGGCTATTTTACCACCTCAAAAGCAAAATAAGAAAGATCCAAGAGCAAAATAATACTGAACTATACCGTATGGATGCTTGATGGCCGTCTTTCTTCCACCGAACCAGTTACAGGAATAGCCACAACACAGAAGACTCAATACTCAAGATGTCAGCTCCCCAAGAAGTTCCAACGTAGGTCTCAAAAGGAGCTGCAGAAAAGGTTGCAGACATCCTGCAAGGACTTGATTGGGTGAAAAAGATCCACAGAAGGCTTCTTCGCTCCTGTGAGACACAGCATTCGTTTGGAGTGATCTGATTTAAACTTTCGATGATAAAAATTTTTTTAATTAGCCCTATTATTGCTGGTTAAGACTTTGTTTCTCCTATGATGAGAGCGTAAAGCACCCCTCCCCCCTCCCATATTTCTCTCAGATTTAAGATGCTTTTTGCACTCTGATTAGCACATTCTTCTCATCTTGATATTCCAAAATAATTTTGATGAATTACTTTATGGAAATCAATTTTATCACTACATTTTTTTCTAATATAAATACTCATTACAGTATTCATTTTTTCATTTTACTCAAGCAAAAAGGTTTTCAAAATATTTTTCGATTTTATCATCAAATTAGCATACTTAAAATTGGTACTATGTGTACAAAAACTACCTGTACCTGAAAATTAGACATTTTTGATGCAGATATCTCTATATAATTTATTGAGAGATTTCATTGGTTTCTATTAAAAAGATAAAGATCACCATTGAGTTCAGCGTACTTCAAAGGGTATATTTATGTAAAAATATTGTATATTTGGAATTTATTTTAGGAAACAAAAACTCCGTGACAGATTTGATATTTGAATTCAGCAGGATTGAAAATGGTATATATGTGTGATAATTTCATATAATCAGATATCTGAAAATTTTGAGATGAACCGCCAAGTTTTTATTATTTTTTTGAGATTTGATTGATTTATATGGGAAATGAACATTACCATTCAAGTCAGCATACTTAAAAATAGGTATAGATTAGCGTGTCCACCTCGGGATTCCTCGTCCTCGAGTCCCAGGGGAATCGTGAAATTTCAAAATCCTCGTCCTCGAAAAAAATTTTTAAATTTCCTCGGGGAATTTTTGAAAAAAAAATTTTGTCGAATCCGACGACAAAAATATCGAAGTAACGGAGAAGAAAGATGAAACATTAATCGTTAGCAACCAAAAAACAGAGAAGAAAAGCGTGAAGGAGGAATTGGACGAATTTCTGAAGATTAATGAAAATTAAGAACGTGAAACTAAAAGAAAGATTTCAAGCATAGAGGAAATAATGAAAAAAACATTTGACCTTTATTTAGAAACAAATAGGAGGCCCGAAGTTTTAGAAACTTTATTCAAAAATTTAAAGAGCATAAAACCAACTTCTGTGGATGCCGAAAGAGTGTTTTCGTCAATGGGTTATTTTTCTACAAAAATAAGAAACCAGTTGAATGATGAAACTTTGAACGCTCTAATTTTTCTTAGATATTTTTTTAAAACATAAATCTTGGTAATTGTCCAGTTTACGTATCTGTCAATCAAAATTTTTTTGAATGTTTTGATTGGCTTTTCAAATTTCAATCAAATTTATTATAATTTGCAATTTTCAAACTTCTAGTGCCTTTTAACTTCTAACAGATATAATATAAGATTAATCGATGAATTTTTGCCAAAAATTTTTTAACGAAAGTTAACTACTTATTGTTTGCGCTTTCTAATTATAGTAATGGCGCTTCTAGTTATATTAACTATATTTTTTTATTTTGAACTAATTATGGTAGCGCTATTAGTTTAATTATAACTCAATGAGTGGTACAATTCATTTTATTAGTATGCAGCTAAAATTTAGGTACAATCAAACTGGGATATTTAAATGATTACGATACTGTTTATGATAAATTTTTGTAATTTTCGAGAATAAAAAAATTTCTTAGATTGTTGCTTATTGCATATTTTTTACTGAACGTTATAGAGCAAAATTTACTTTTATATTATATTCTAATTTATTCAACATTCTCTAGTTTCATTCTTTAATATGATCAACTTGAAATTAATTCAAAGAGTATAAGTAAACACAAAAAGATACAAAATGCATCACCAACTAAATACGATTGAAAAATTGTTTCAAAAACAAAATAAGAGATAATTTTATTGTTAGATTTTTTTTTTATCAATTTTCATGTAGTAATAAAATCAATAAAATGAAATGAGTAAAATATAGCTTTGGTTTGAATATGAGCAAAGAATCAAATTCTTTCAAATGATTTCAGATTGCCATCTCTTTAACTTTAAGCAAAATCTACTTCTAAGTATTCTTAGAAATAAATAAAAATATTTATATATTTTTGAAATATCAGACATAAGGTTCAATATTATCAATGAATTTTAAAAAGTATGAAATTTAAAGAATAAACTTATCAATTTTTTTCCTAATCACCCTGCTGTTTCAAGATTCCTTATGGAAACTGAATTTTTCAATTAAGAAATGTATAGGCTAGATATACAATGATAAGATAACAGCCTAATTCATCAGAATTTTTTTTAGAGTTTAAATAGAAATAACACATGACTAATTATTATAAATGACAAAACAAACAAAAATTACTTGGTCAATTATTGCCACTCTGAGTTTCCAACAAATCGCTCAAAGATGCCAAAAAAACTGAAAACAGATGATCTTTTGGAAAGTTGCTCCTCCAAACAAACTCATTCAAATATGATTTGAATAAATATCTTGAAGTTCCGAATTGCCTTTTAAACTTTCTTTTTGCTCTCATCCATAAATTTTCTGTTTTGTGTATGAATGTTTGGATCATGCGGGTCAACAAAATTGCGTTGATGAATGACCACCCAGTGATCATAAACACCATTATTCAGTGTTGCAATATTCGCATATGCTGACCAACCATCGGAAACAATTATTGACCCAGGCAGTATATGTCTTTCTATAATTTGAGAAAGAGTTGCTTCACTCCTATCAGGAACTTCCACAAGAAAGCACTTCTTACTGTGTCTTTCAATGGCTCCAAACACCTAATGACCTTCTCGCCAAGTTCCACGGTGATATTTTCGATGGAAAAACTTACTTTCGTCAATTTCTACAATAATCTGGTCTAAATTTTCATCAAAACCTCCAAGAGTAGAGGAACTGGATTCTACCCATATTGTAGTTATTTCTCTACAAAAATTTGCCCAGTCTACAGCAGTTTGTCTACTTAAAATAGATGTTTCATGGATTATATTCTCTAGAGAGTAGTCACGACACCATCCATAAATGAATGTCACCATAGATTTGAGTGACTTTTGGCAAAAAAAGAACCAATTCTCACCGTTTTTTTCTTACCGCAAATATAGCACTTCTAACAGTATCCATCAGACACATCATTTCTAATCACTAACTTGCACATTTATTGGCATTCGTAACATCGAAAAACATTATGAATGATTCTATGTAAAGCAAGCCATTTCAGAATTTCGAGCTTGTTGTTTGAGCTGAAAACTTGAAATAACGAGGAAAAATTCCAGTTTTCAGATAAAATTTCTGTAACAGTAAGCGGATTTGGTGTTATTGAGTTCATTTGATTTAATTGAAAATGAACCTTTGATTTGAAGCGAAGGTTATAAGTTGATAAAGGAAGAACTGAAGGACACGTTATAGTTATGTGTGAATGATACATAGCGTGTTGGGCATGGTGATCATAAGTAAATTGATGTGTATATCATTTTACAGAAAGATGAGGAGAAAAGCATTACTATTTTATCCTCATCTTTCACAACTGTTTCTATAAAGTGCCAAAGAGAAATCCTGGTTGTGGTAACAGGCACAACATGATGCATGAACATGATTTGGAAAATATGTCAATACAATGACAAAGGGATTTTCAATCTGAGTAGTTAAAAAAAAAGACGAACAGATGTGCTACAAAGCACTTTTGTCAAAGAAAACATAATTGCGTAGCCCTAACCATACATCGAAATTCTCACCAAACCGTGGGAACGATACAGAGATCTTGATTGATACAAAACTAGAGTACCACATGTTACAACTAACTAGTGTAAGGTTATATAGAGAGAAAGTATTGAGGATTATTAGCAACGCCCTCACGATCAACTAATTCACTACAAATGTGTACACAAAAATAATGCTTTTTTATTTTTATAGAATATAAAGCATTCTCTGTTCACGAAGCCTAAGGGATATAAATTGATGGTTTGTGCTTGTGGATCATAAACTCAATAATGAGGATAAATCAAACTGCTATATTTACACTACTCCGATTGAAAACCCCTTTGTCATTGTATTGACTCATACTTTCCAAAATTCATTGATAATATTGAACCTTATGTCTGATATTTCAAAAATATATAAATATTTTTATTTATTTCTAAGAATACTTAGAAGTAGATTTTGCTTAAAGTTAAAGAGATGGCAATCTGAAATCATTTGAAAGAATTTGATTCTTTGCTCATATTCAAACCAAAGCTATATTTTACTCATTTCATTTTATTGATTTTATTACTACATGAAAATTGATAAAAAAAATCTAACAATAAAATTATCTCTTATTTTGTTTTTGAAACAATTTTTCAATCGTATTTAGTTGGTGATGCATTTTGTATCTTTTTGTGTTTACTTATACTCTTTGAATTAATTTCAAGTTGATCATATTAAAGAATGAAACTAGAGAATGTTGAAAAAATTAGAATATAATATAAAAGTAAATTTTGCTCTATAACGTTCAGTAAAAAATATGTAATAAGCAACAATCTAAGAAATTTTTTTATTCTCGAAAATTACAAAAATTTATCATAAACAGTATCGTAATCATTTAAATATCCCAGTTTGATTGTACCTAAATTTTAGCTGCATACTAATAAAATGAATTGTACCACTCATTGAGTTATAATTAAACTAATAGCGCTACCATAATTAGTTCAAAATAAAAAAATATAGTTAATATAACTAGAAGCGCCATTACTATAATTAGAAAGCGCAAATAATAAGTAGTTAACTTTCGTTAAAAAATTTTTGGCAAAAATTCATCGATCAATCTTATATTATATCTGTTAGAAGTTAAAAGGCACTAGAAGTTTGAAAATTGCAAATTATAATAAATTTGATTGAAATTTGAAAATCCAATCAAAACATTTCAAAAAAATTTTGATTGACAGATACGTAAACTGGACAATTACCTAAATCTTTTATGCATTTAAATTTTTTTCAATAAAAATCTTATATGAATTTTAAATTTTCTTTTCTGAACAGTTTTTACTGTAAAAAAATCGCTTTTTCTTCCCCGGGGAAATTTTCAAAAATTACGAGGTCCTCGTTCCCCGGGGAATGAAAAAAGACCTTAAAGTGGACACACTAGTATAAATGTATAAAAATTTTGTATACTTTAAAATCAGTGCACTTTGATAAAACCACCATAACCACTGCAAGACAAGTATTTGACAAGGTGGACTATTTTTACATCACATGTTATTAAACCAGAACATCCACTTGGAGTGTGTACTGACTACTGACCGTGCTTTAACAATGTCTTTTTCTAGTCTCCAGATGTAATTGGTACCCAGTGCGCTATTCATCGCCGAGCATGATGGGCTGAAAAATGTTCTAAATGAAATCATTGATACAGCGTACTTAATTCAACTCTTTGTTTGTTTTGAAAGTTGTGCGAAGAAAATGAATTTCAAATTTGAAAACCTCTTACTGCACTCAAATGTGATGTGGCTTTGCAAAGGAAAAGTTTCGAAGTGATAGTATGGAAGGAAATCTAGAAACTTCTGAAAAGCAAACTATACATGCATGTAGAATATTCTGATGTCCGTTTTCGTATATTCGTATCAATTTTAGTGAACATGTTTTTTGAGAAGTGTCTTATAACGATTTTTCGATTGAAATGGAACAGTCTTATGCTGATGTTGCAAGGATGGCTCTGAAGTTCTGATCTTTCATTACATATGAGGAAGGAAAATTAAAAAAATATTCAAACAAATTTTACAATTTAAAAGTGCCAGTTTTTTTATTTAAGGGAGTTAATCATATAAGTTTTGGAATCACTGATAAAAATGAATGTTGACTGATAGATTGATTTTGAACAATATTTTCACTAAGCCGGTCGTTTTTGTTTGTCGCAATGGGGGCCGGTTTAGAGAAGTTTTACTGTATGTGTAAAAATTTAATATAATTGAATATCAAAAAAAATTTCAGAAAACTTGTTAATTTTACATTATTTTTGAAAGTTCTCTACTATTTTCCATTTTCACTTTCGGCATACTTTTTTATACTTCTTTTATTTTTTATTTTATTTTCCACTTTCGGCATACTTACTTTTTTTATTTTTTTTCATAGAGAGCGTGATTTTTAATTTTAACTTTTTTTGTCTGGAGACATTTGTAAATTGTGTTTTAACAGTAAAATTGAACTTGCCATTGCGACTTTAGTATCATCCAACGTGTGGCTGTTTTGGTCCCGGATGGCGGTTTTGACCAGAAACGAAAGAATAAATCACTAATTTAGTTATATTATGGTTGAAGGATAATTCAACATCAAGATCATTGGACCTCTATTCAATATTATGTTTAGAAGCCGAATTCTCTTATTCCTGGATTACCCAGATGCAGAATTGACCAGCTTCCATATCAATTTAGTTAAAATAGGGAAGAGTACTAAGAGGTTTCGTGGCATTTTGTAAAAATGTCAAACGCAAAAAAAGTTACTTTTTTGATTAAAACTAAAAAGACACTCACCATTTTTACATGGATCCATATGTTGATCATTAGACAGGTCGTTACTGAGAAGTGAAGTAAAAAATAGATGAAAAAGCAAAAACATGTGCTTTAAAAAATGGATAGAGATTATAGGAAGCATAACGAAAATGCGTATGTCCTCTCTACTTTTCAAGGGTTAAAGAAAGTAGGAATGAGAGGAAAAAGTAATAATGAAGAAGACTTTTTAGGAACACAAAGATTATAAAAAGTTTTCCTTATTGATTTATTAAGACATCAAAGAAAGTTTGATGCATAAGATAACAGATGTGTCAATTGTATAATCAGAGTAGAGTGACTAGGAAAAAGGGAAAGCTGCTGATCAACGTCCTTTTCATCACAATCATCATCAGTCTTTGCTTCATCATCATCATCATCGCTAATATCAGCACCATTCTCGCTTTCATCGCTATTACCAAAAAGAATCTCTCCAGTAACATGTCTTCATTTCACAATTAACCTTAGAACAGGATTTCTCAATCGTGAATCCCCCACTTTTGGACTAAAATAAATTCGAATCTTTTTTCAAAACTTACTTCTAATATAACAAATTAATAAAATCGGAATTTAAATCAAAGTAAAATTTTTCTCATCATTAAAATCTCAGTTTGAGCGCTAAATAAAAAATGCGTGGAGACTCCTTTTTCTTTTACGGAATCTTTAGAAGAGAACATTTTTAGGAAGGATTCATTGAATATAAACGTATTTCACAATTCAAATTTAAGTTGAAAAAAAAGTTAAAATAAGTTGAAAAAACCGTGCGGCTTAGAAGTTGACAAATAAAATATTAGTTATCGGGATAAACTGGAAAAACACTTGACTTTTTGAGATCACCTAAAATTGACTTGTTGACGAAATTCAATTGTATATCTTTGATTGAGACTTTTTTTCATTTTTTTATCTCTCTTCGATTCAAAGTTTTACTTTTTATTTTACTCTTTTTTTTAAATTTATTCGATTCAAATGTTAAAACACATTTGTCAATTTGATTACAAATCTCTCATTTTTGTGAATTAAATGGAATTTGTCTGCTTCTCCCTGTGAACTTAATCTTCTTTTGATTTGTTTATGGAATAACTAGAAAAATGTATTAAAATCATTTTAATTTATGATAGAAATTTTATGCAACCCATGTTCGCCCTTTCCTTTCAAATCCAAATTAAAGTCGCCTCTCATGCACATTTTTTCAATGTTCTTTAAACGCGTTAAAAAATGATTCTACTGTATTTTACACATGAGAAGAGATGAATGTAGGATACTACTATGTGGTTTGTGTAATACAATCTGTACATCACGATGATTACGAGTAGTCAACAAATTTGATTGACGTTATCACACAAGGGAAGGCAATCCAGCACCGCTTCATATGGGATGCAGGTTGATATTGACATGTGTGAATAGAATGAACATCAGTGGACAGCACCATCCAAACGACTCAACCTCTAAGCCACTGCTCGGTGGAATATTGATTCACCTTATTAACCCATTTAAGACCAAGCAAAGCAGACGATTTTTAAAAAAACGCAGATGATTTATATTCAAAGTCATTGAAAAAAGCAGACGAATATGAAATTACTTATGTTCCAAAATAGGAACATTGGTCGTAAATGGGTTAATTATCCAAACAGGTCGTGAATTGTTTTGCCTCGTGTAAGGTTAATATAATTTTTTAACTAATCGCTTCTATGAAAAGTTAACTCAAACATCTTGCTCATAAAGTAAGCAGAAAAAGTAATAAAAGTATTATTTGAATATTTTGGAGTACTTCAAGGAATGAATATGAATCTTTTATAATCAAAATAAAAAATCTTTGATTTTGTCATTAAGATTTATTCTTGGATAAATGAAATGAATTGTTCTGTTTTTTCATCTTTATGTGGTCTTTAGAAATAAATTTTTTACAAATATCCCACTTTCTTGATACACTAAATCTTCTATTTTGTTGGGCATGGAGCCAAAAGCTTTGTTAATGGAATATCTTCATACTTTCTCTGATACGCATAGAGATAAAGAAAGAATTCCACGCTTAAAAGAAGTACCAGTCCACGTGGATAAATAATGAGAATCATGTTTTGCACTGATCGAAACGTTACATGCAGCAAAGTCAAAATAGTCGCAAAGGGCAGCTACAGTCCAATGTCGATAAGAGGATGCTCTATTTGATTTTTTCCTTTTTCTCGACGAACTACTTTTGTATCTTATCTAAATCTATGGACTCAAAATTTTTAAAAATTGACCGGTTAAAAGATATTAGGGAATTAATTAATCGCTTAACTAAAACACGCTTAATTACCATCAATTGCTGATACTACCCTTATTCATGGCTGCTGCTGAAAAATTGTATCCAAACTTCCACATCCTAACCCTCACACAGTTTCAAATAAAACTGTTTTTTGGAGCGACTGATTTTGATAGAGCCACTGGAAATTGGTAGAGCCTATGAAACAAACATTGCGAACTAATACGGTAAATATTCGATAAAGTAAATTATACGTAACGAATAGAAAAATTTCCTAATATTTTACTTGGTTGATAATGAAATTTATAAATTTTATAGGAGGGATCCAAGAGATTTCGTTGAAAAAATACAAGATTTAGTCGACACACATGACTTTGTCGCCACGCGATTTTGTCGAGAACAAAAATTGCCTAAATTTAAAGTTTGAATAAATCCGTTCAGGGTATTGCTTAAATTTTATAATGCCATTTGAAAGCTGTTACTTACCAAAAGTTGGGTAACATAATTTATTTGTATTAATCTGTTAGCCACGTGAATAATGATCAAATGTGATATTTAATGAAAGACGATTTTGCTTAATTAGAGTCTACGATCCTTGACTTTGGGCGTACCCATGATTAATAAAAATGCAGTAGAAATAATATGGCATTTAACATTATCCATATATATCAGATATTTTATTTATCCCTAATTATTGCAGACCCCTATAATCATATTGTTAGACTAAAAGATTACATTGTTTATGCCTATTATTCATTGTTTTAATCACTTTGATTTAAATATTGTAATTAACTATTATAATATTTTTTTACTGCTATAAACAGTTTTGTAAAAATTATGCTAAACAGCAACATGTGATCATTGGAAAATTTTCCTACCTTTATGATTTTGTATGAATCAGTTCATCAAAGAGAAAATGGAAATAGAGAGATGGCTCTCCTGCTATGCTGGGAAATAAATCGGAGTTTGCTGCACTGATGAAACAGGTTTCACACTTGCAAGGTACCCATTCTTTCCTTCATCTGCATTATTTTGCATCCAAACTTTGCCTCCAAAATTGAAGAAAGCCCTTGATATTTCTGTAAAGAACATCAACTGGATTAGGGGTCATGCTCTAAATTACTGCCTCTTTTCTTGGAGGTAAACATACAGTTCGCTTATTCTCATGTGGTAGAGTAAATCATAGTCTTTCTCAAGGAACGTGACTGTTATCAACTTGATGAGTTGGAATCGCAAGAATTCAACCAAATCTTGGCGTATTTTGGCGACATATTCACTCTTATGAGTGATCTGAGGTTATCACTTCATGGTAAAAACATAAACATATTGAACTGCTATGAAAAGGAATTCCTTTCTCTTCACTTCCCACTTTTATTTGAAATGTTGAAAAATCAGCAAAATGGAAAATTATATTTAGACCACTTCATTTATTCTATAAATTGTAAAATCTTGAGCACAATATTTGAATAACCGTAGAGCTGTATTAGGGATAATTCAGGTAACAATTTTAAAAGATAAAATATCTTTTTTTCTCGTATTTCAAATCATCTCAGTCTAATCATATTTTTATTTTATCCGATACATTTTCTTATTTTTTGAAGATGATTATCCTTCAATGCTTAATTTAAAAATATCAAAAGTCTTCTACTTATTATTTCGGATTTTAAAGGATCATAGTGAGGTAATATATTTTTCAAATTTCCATCACTTGAAAAAATATTAATTGATGGTAATGAATCTTTGAGTTTGATTCCTAGTGTTTGTGAAAAACTCTGGAAGAGTGTTTGGTGCTGGGCTATATGGTTTGGTTTCCAAGACTTTGTGAAACTCTTCTACCTGTACTCATTCCTTTCACGCCAACGTACTTATGCGTGTCATGATTTAGCACTCTTTTGTCAATTAAGACGAAATCTAGGAATCGCTTGAATGCACAGGCAGACATGCTTAAACTCCCAAGCCAGAAACAAGAACAAATGAGATATCAAATAAGTGATTATTTTTTGTAAAGTATGTCCAAATGTTAATCTGTCTCATCGTCTCCCCATATGTTTGATTTTTTACAAATTTTAATTACTTTGTGCACGTTTGAAAGCTAGTTCTGGATTTTACTACTTTGTACATAATTCAAGCAAGAGTTTTTATTTTTGTTCGGTTAATTCGCATATTAATTTTTAATGCTTCTTTTCTACATGCCTGAATTTTGTTTACATATTAAATTAGAAACGGAAATAGATCTATTCTTTGGATAAAGTTGTCGTATGAATTCACATCTTTTAATATTGAACAAAGTTTAAATTTTAGGGTGTGCAAAGTCAGAGCAAATAAATTTTAAAGGTGCAAGAGTAAAAAAAGTTTGGAAAGCACTGCAGTACCGCATATTTTGTTTATATTTTTCATACTTGCCATATTTTTTATTAAAAGTAAAAATTGTTAAAACATCGTTAGAAGTTCTATTTAAATTTACATATTAAAATTTTTTTATAAAGTCGATTAAAAAGTCCAAATTTCGTCTTGCGAAGATTAACATATGTGTTTTCGAATTATTTTTAAGCTCCATCATATTTTTATTCTCCAAGTTGATAAAAAAAATGTGAAATCGAAATATTAAATCTCACAATAATTTATCCTAGCGCCAAGTCTTTGCATTAACTAAAAGTAGAATTACAAAATCAAGAAATGAAGAATGAAATTTTCAACGCAACTATCACTTATTATAATTCAATACATTTTTCCGGTGTATTCTTATGCACATTGAATAATATATTCGTACTTTTTGCTAACTTTGGCCAATTTGGATGACAGTGTGGTTCCATTTCACCACTAACCTTTAAATTTACTTGTCCTGCCCCACAAAATATTTCTATATCATTTGTATTTAGATTGATGTATAAACCATTATCAAAAGTAGGAGAATATTCAAAAAATTTCAAAAGACAAAATATTTAATTATATGAATAAGAATAAAGATGTACCAACATAGGAAGATATGCAATTGTCAAAGACGAAACACATGAAAACAAGATTTGTAAAAGAGCATTTTTCAAAAACAAAATAATTGCAAGGTGAAAGAACTTTTTCGACATTCTTTTTCAAATCTAGACTAATTAAAAATTTTAAATGCGTTGACTTGAGTCGTGTTTCTTTCAATGCATGTGAATCAGAGAATTGTGAATTGTTTGCCAATGATTGCGGGGTGGTGGTTGTTCGACTCATGCGCATTCTTCATCTTTCTGCCATAATCGTGATGGGTGTGGTAGCAAGCATTACCACTTGGAGACAAGGACATATTCCTTAATATTAACATATGGGTATTAGAATTTATGACAAAAATAAATGTGTCGTGATTTGGTGCTCGAAAAATTTCGTCTCAGAAAACTCGCTTTTCAATGACTCCGTCTCAAATTCACACTGAATATTAAAGTCTGAAATTGTAGGAAAATGACAATGTCCTCTGAAAGAGCTTCAGAAAAGCAGATAAAATTTATGATTGCTTACTTAAGATTAATTGAAGCATAATATCTAGATACAAAAATAGTGAAGGAATTTCGTAGAAAAAATTAAGAACACTGTCTTGGAAAATTCATTCTCTAACTCGGTCTCTCGGTTGACTATGTAGCTCACGGAAATTAACATATTTATTTATATAGATACTATTTTAACCAATTAACTAATTGAACCAAGTTTTCTGAGACCAAGTTATCTGTGCACACATATTTTAAAAAGATTATATTTTCCTTATCAAAACGGAAGTATAAACTTATCATATTTGCAACGAAACGATAGAAAAATCCGCTTACACGATAAATGCCTTCATTCTTGAAAAATTTATCAAAATAAGAAGAAAAATTGGATTGCGTTTCTATTAAATTTAAAAATATAAAAAGGAGAACACTTAATCAAATACGGCCTCAAATCCAAGCAAATCAGGAAACATACTCCATATTACAATGCTCTATAGCAGTGTTTCCCAACGTGGTCCATGTAGACCTCCAAGGGGTCCACAATATTTTTTAGAGTCCATCAAATTTTGCACAGCATCCATATTATCATTTTTTAATGTTTATTGAATAAAAAAAGTAATTTTGTTGACGAAAAGTTATGAAACTACAAAAATGATATATTATGGTAATAAGCTCTGTTGTATGTGATTGTTTCCCCATCTTCATATCTTTCTGAATCGGTTTGATACTAAAAGTGATTAAAATATTGTTTATTTTATCTGAGTTCAAAAAATGGAAACAGGCTAAATGTCATTGAAAGAGGAGATTTTATATTGTCATTGACTTCATTGGAACCTGACATATCAAATTTAGCTTCAAAGTTCAACTCTCACACTAAAAAACTTTTTTTTTTGAACAAAAATTCTCACCTTTTTTGACTTTTTTATAAAATTTTATTAATTTTTAAAAGATAAGAAGAGTCAAAAGTATATGTTATAAAATTTACTGAGTAAACAATAAAAAAATAGTCATTAAGAACTTCTTACTTATTTCTTATATTTTGATTCATAAAACCACTTGAAAAATGGAATCGGTAGCAATAAAAATAAGGGATCCACAAAAAATGCAGTTCGAAAAGGATTCATAAGAGAAAATATGTTGAGAATCACTGCTGTATAATTTTAGGATTAGGGTAGGATAAAAAATCAAAAAAATGTCCTTATCAAACCACGTATATTTAATGCAAAACTTCAACAAATTTATTCACTTTCTCGTATAAATAAATAATTGAACGTATTTCCCGGACTTTTTGATAGAATTCTCAAAAGAAATCCTTTTAAAGATCTCTAGCTTATACAATTTGCTTCTAATTCTTTTCTTTTATTAGATAAATGGTTTCTAAATCATTTCATTGTTCTTTCATGAAGGAAGAATTACGCTCTATATATATACGCATTATGAGCTTGAATTTCAATATCAACGTGAATTAGGTTTGAATCTTTCTTAACTCAAAAAATTTTCAAATAAAACGCTTTGTTTTTTTGAAAAACATTGCCAATTTTTTGTTTGTAAAGTGATATGAATTGGAAATCAGTTTTTTCATTTTTTTTCAATAAAAAAGATTTCAAATCAAGAAAGGTGTCAAAAACTTCAAATGTTCTATTTTAACATTTTGTCAATTTTTTTCAAACAAAAATGCGTCAATAAAATAAAACAAAAAATACATTAATAATAATTTCCGTTTGTTAATTAAAAATAAAAAATGAATTCTTTTATGCATAAAAAATGAATTTTATTACCTGAAAAATTAGTCTTACAGATTATTTAATACTAATGGAAAAAAACGAGACAATAAAGTAATCATAATTTATTTATAAAATATAAAATAACTTAATATCCCTTTTTTGAAATATGACATGAAAAGTTAATTTAATTAGTTTTTGAGTTTATGTAAAATAATGGATAAACTTTATAAACCTCTTGTTTTTTAATGATGTGGGTGATGTGCTAGGAGTTAGAGACCTTGGACGTGAATTGGTAGACACCATGGGAGAATTTGGGGGGAGATTTCTTTGCTCAGAGCTTAAACAGAATAAAATAATGAATTGAAATAAAAGGGTAATCTAACTAATAGAGTATAAAAGAACTAATCTATCCAACTAAATTCATTGCATATTGCATTGGAATGAGAGCTAGGAAAAGTTTTTACAGCATTCCTGTATAGTGAAATTGAAATAGAACTTCATTAACGTAAGTTTAAATTGTTTCCATTGCACATATAAATTCCAAAAAGTGAAGAATGACACAAATTTACTCAATTCTGAGAAAAATCGAAGGAAATGTAAGTTTAAAATGAAATTTTATGCACTTTTTTCGTGATACAGGAAGGGATTAAGCATCAAACAGATGAGATTTTTGCACTATCAATTTTATTGTTTCAACGCAATTCACCGAAAAGGATCATCAGCCCTTGATGAAGTAAATGAGACGTTTGAATTCTTCAAGTCCTAATTTTTTATTTTAAATAGAAAAGCACTTAATTTAGATATGTTATAAAAATAAGAAAACTTAGGACTTTGAAAAATGCTTCTATTCCTTAGAGATCGAAATGCTATTGATTCCTTTTTGTTTTTTGTCGATAGTGTAACTGATATATCCACACTCACAAATCCGAATAAGACATACTCTTCTCAGGGAACGCTTCAATCTTTAGCAAAATTGGTGACAAAGATATCATCTCAGCTTTATGAATTATGGAATGTCTTGTTAAAACGCGAAACTCTAGTATAAAATCTTACTTATGAGAAATAGTTGGAAGTTGACTAGTGATGACGATTGGATGAGAGATTGAGGTTTTCGCAGTAGCCACAGAATACGATGGAGGGGGATTATCGAAATTCCAACTCTTACTAAATGAACCTAAAGTTAGAAGAACAAAATTAAGAGAAACTTTAATCTTAGCGCCAATTATATCATCCTTATTGATTCAACAATTTTTTAACACATAGTAGACCCACGGATAGGATTGCAATTTATAACTCAAGTTACATGTACAAAAATATAAACACTTTCATCCTATTACGTGATAGTTGTTTGCATATAAACTTGCTATTAAAAAGTATGAACTTTTTCATTTATATCTACTAAACAAACCTACGTTTAACTTGCCCATTTTTTATTATTTGTCAAAAACGTAAATGAAAATTTTGAAATTTTTTTACCAAATTTTTGAATAAATTAATATTTTCGAAAAACATTACAAGCAATAAATGAGAACTAATTCTCATTATATGATCTATTTTTTGTTTGATTGATTATTAAGTTTAAGATTACTCAAAAAATTTTGAATTCTTAGACTGATTTCATCTTTTTTTTTAAACATATACGCACAACAAAATCCAATTTGTAATGAAAATTGAAACTAAGACAAAAATAAGTGCGCTATGAAGAAAATTCGTGTGCATGATCAATTAATGCTCTTCAAAGGAATGATTTTTTTATTTTTTTTATTTCTTCATTGAAACTCCGTGCAAAAATTCGTAAAAAAAACTTTCGCCTTTAGTGAAATTTACAGGAAAATAAATTCCCTGATTGTTCATTCTATTCTTCTCACATGACTTGATTTGATTTTTTCATGGCCTTTTCAACCAGGTTAGCCCATTTGGAGTGGGTATCTGATAAAATTAAGGAGTTGGACTCAGAGTCTAATTTATATACAGACAAAACGTCGAATATGCGAACCCCGAAAAACTGACGGGCCCAGCAAAAGAAAGAAAGAAAGAAAGAAGTAAGTTTTGACGTATTCGAACAATTTCTGTGTCTGCGAACCTGTTTGGATACCTGAGGTTTTAGAACATAACTTTTTTGTGTTTTAAAAAATCAGAAAATAATTTTCATTTTTGTTGAGTTTAAATATTTAAAATTTTTGAGTATTATTATGATTGATCTTTCTTTCTTTCCCACTTTTGTGAGTCTTTATAAAATGTTTTCTAAACATGTGAATAATGAAGCCTCATTTTAAAAATCGATTATGGATGTTTTCATTGCATAAATCTTCCTTTCAATGTAAATCAGCGTCACTAACTGAAAATGTACTCCCCTTAGAAAATTCCTTAAAAGACAGCATTTGGCTATAAATAAGTCAAAAGAAGCAATGAAAATGCCAAACTATTTCACAAAAATCTAATATACTTTAAAATTTGTGTTGAAAGGAATAAACCTGAATTTTTTTACGATATTGATATATCAAATATAACTTTAAGACTAATACAAATTAAATATTTTTCATAAACTTGATATGATTAAATTTGTTTTTAAAGATTTTAAATTTTTCTGTGAAATAGTTTGAAATTTAACCTAGTCTTTGCTAAAAGGTCATACAGAACTTTAAGAAAGTTTTAAAGTTTGATATATGTGTTTAAAGCATAGATAGGGATTAAACGGGCAACTTACTTAAAAATGGAGAGAGTCTAGTGTTAATAGGCAGATTATCAAGATACGAATTTCCATGACACATGTTAGAGTAGGAGAGAAAATACGGAAATTGAAAGCAGAGTTTTGCGCCTTTCCAAATTAGAGTGTAATAACAAGCTAGGCTGAAAAATGCTATCAAAGCTCCCAAGCCTAAAAAGAACACACACGACACATAAATTTATATCCTTGTCACGCTTCTTACAAGGATATTTTCTACATCTTATATTGTAATTCATTGAAATAGGTTAGGCTTTGTGTTGTTCCTCTATTTCGGGTATTTAGAACACCCTCCGTTATTTAGTGTTAGAAATGTATTGAACGTTTCAAGTTTAAAGTAATACAGGCTGGTTTTATAAATTGAATTATTTATCTATTATGCAAAAAAATATCCAGATAAATGTAAATTTGCTTTTAAAAATGTACTAAATAACACATTTTTCAGTAACTAAATCTTGGAAAAAATCTAACTAAAGAAGAGGAAAATTATTTTCTTCTTTTTTAATTTGCCAAGAGTGATCCTCTTGTATAGAGCACCGGTCTTCAATTATACCACATATCATTTTAATCAACAATTAGCTCTAAAGAATGGTACTTGCAACCGAAGTGATAGCAACATATGGGGATTCAATTGTGAAGTAAGCGAATTCATTGAACTTTTTGCTGCATTTGAGAATTAAGAGCATGCCAATGCTGATGATAATTAGGCCTAATCCAAAGCAGATTCCAAAGCACATCAAAAATTTCATGGAACCATCTTTCTTTTCGCAATTCTAAAATTTCGAATGACTATTTAATTAAGCTAAAAATAATAATAAAATTAGATAATAATAATCTTTAAATGATTAAACATGTTTCCAATTCTTTCTTTCAACAATTACTTTTTAAAGAGATATAAGTATTCGTTTTCAAATAGTGACACTTACTAAAAATGTTACTATTAGGAAAAAAGGTTGTTATAAAGAAAGGAAATAGATGGCGAATAAAATGGAAATGATATAGGCTCTTTTACGATTTGACCTTCATCATTTTAGCAACTAATTATACAACTTATATCGATAGCTTGGCAAAGCTTCGGAGGCATTTATATGCTGAAGAAGCGAGAGCCAACTATATCTATATCTTTTTTATGTATATATAACCACAATGAGCGATATACCCACCACTTTTATCTTAGGTCATTTGCAAAAAACTAGAAAACAAAAATTTTCACTATAGTTACTATAGTTATGAGTTACTATAGTTATGTATATTGCATATCTCCAAATTTGTTCGAAAATCTTTTTTTAGCTTTTTAGTTTAACTTAGCTTAATAATATTACCGAGAATATAACTTAAATTTTCATAAAACTTCAAATTTGCCATTTTCCGTCTTTCTAAACATGATACGCCTCTATGACATTAAGAAAAGGTTTAAATTTCTAAAAATGTATGCGTTGGTATTGTTTTTTCTTTCAATCAAATACTAGCAAATTTTACAATTATTTTTTTTTTTGAAACTTTAGAATTGCCTATTTTTGAGGCCTTTTAAGAATGATATGATGGTATTAAATTGGTTGAAATATGGAATACCATTTTTATGGAAGGAATTCTTTAACTTTAAGATATCTCATCCTTAAATGTTTGTTGACATTGTTTTTTAAATTGAATAATAGTAAATTAATTATATTAGTTTACTACAACAAGAACTCTCCTCGCTCTGAAGAATGTGGTTTTTTATTAGAAAAAGCTGATTGTCAGCGAAAATTTATAATCCTTTAACGTTGTGCCCAATAAATTGCCTTTACTTTATCGTTGTATTTATCTATATTATAATAAGCTAGCGTGTGTGTGTGTGTCTGTCGCTGGAAGCATTCTCATTGGTTGAAATTATTTATATATGTTTTGTGTGTATTTTTATATGGTGTGATGAGTTCATATATCTATAGTGTGAATGTCGCTTGAAGCATTCTGATTGGTTGAAATTATTATATGTTTTGTGTGTGTGTTTTTATATGTGTGATGAGTTCATATATCTGTATTGTGAGTGTCGCTTGAAGCATTCTGATTGGTTGAAATTATTTATATGTTTTGTGTGTATTTAAAAACAAATTACTCAACACTAAACCATATTTCACCATATACGACCACGGGACAATAAACTGATCACCATACCATATAACACTATTAGCAACTCAAAATACACACTACAAGAATTCTATGTTTCGAGAGCAGCCTAAAGAATAAAAAACTAGCCGGTCCCGTCGTCGTTTTGAGCGAAGCGAATTTGAATTAGCAACTCAATATACACACTACCCAGAATCCTATGTTTCGAGCGCAGCGAGAAACACTGTTTCGAGCGAAGCGAGAAACGACCACGGGACCGGCTAGTATTTAAATATTGACTTCTATAGACGATACTATAAAAAGTTTTACATTGTTGGAAATCGTTTTCAAATATATATTTTTGAGCATTCGTATTATGTTAGTTATGACAATAGAATTTATTTAAAATAGTGTTAATTATTAAAATTCTTAGAGTTGAGATATATTAGTTTTTTTGAGAATGAATTTTTAGCAAACTTTATTACTAAATCTGCATGTGCATCCAAAAGTCTTTTTGTCTATAACGAGTTCTATTGTACATCTATGTACTATTAAATTTTAGATTTTTAGTTTAAATTTTATGCTGTTTTTATTTTGTTATTTTTGTTTATAACTTTTTTGTTTTTTGACCGTTTTAGACATAATTAAAGCTCTAACAAAGCTTTTGGATATTCCTTAGAATATAACTTAAACATGAAACTTCACATTTGTCATTTTATGCTTTTTAAATGATTCGAGCATATCACATTAAGATAAACTTTAAAAAATAACTTTTTAATTGAAATTAATATTTTGAAAAAGTTTAAATGTAAAAAATCTTAGGGTTTGTGCAAACGCGTTTAGCATTTTGAGTTTATAATTTTTTCTTTTTTTTCATAACTTCGCTTCTCAAGGAAACGTCAAAATGAAGCTCAATATATACTTTTCAATGATACCTATAGATTGCAAATTAAACTTTGTAGAAAATTTTCGGTCTTCTTTTTGATGCTTTGTGAACATGAAAAAGTTTATATAGTTTGAGCACTTAGGTATCATGAAAAGTTCTGTTTTTGAGAATAAAGTTATGCACAATACTTTTGATAAATATCAAATCTTTATAGGTTATGGTATTTATATGCATAATCACATCGTGTGTAGAACTATGGAGGCCTTTTTATGTGTGCTTCATTGTTGAAAACTAATAATTCCCACAAAGTTATGGACAAAAAATAGCATTTGTGTGTTTAAGGGTGATGATATTCATTTTAAGGAGGCATACACTAAAGTTAGTGAGCATTTGTGTAAGTTAAATGCAATGCCTGTATGTTTTTTGAGGCATGACATTTTTGAACAATACTGCTTTTTTGTTGAAAGAGTAAACTAGTTTAACGTAAAACTCCTTAACTCAATGTAAAAAGTAGAAGAAACATTTATTTTCTTTTTCTTAAGATAAAAGTATTCTCAAATATTTGTATTCCTTAGATACATTTAAACTGACTGAGAGGTTGGCTCAGATGATGGACTCAGCACGGAAGCCTCTGGGTTCGATTCCTCATCGATACTTATTTTTGTTCATAGTTTGATATAAGCGGTACATCAGTGCCTTGTCGATGAAAACACATCCACCAAAAAAAAAAGAAAAAAAAATGAACAAACACTTTTAAATGTTCAGTAAAATATAGTTTATACACATACATTTCAATTAACTTTCAGCAGAGAATTGATACTTTTTGATTATGTCTTGCGCTTTTTAAGATTGCGATAAAATTACTAAAAAAATTCCAATATAAAAGATAAGAGATACTTTTTTTATTAAGAAATAGAAGTATCCGTATAGAGTTGTATTCATTAGATACATTTCTTATAAAAAACATTTAGTTAAACACTTTAAAGGAAATTTGCTTTTCAAAAAAATATAAATATTTCTTTAATTACTGGAAAATTAAAAATAACTGGAAACCGTAAGTAATTTACTCTAATTGAAAAATGCTAAAAATTTAATGAAATACTATTTTCAAATTTAATTTATTTAAATAGCTAAAAAGTTTGAAAAAAAAATTTTTTTTGAAAAATTGTAGATATTAGTTTTTCAGATTGGAACATACATAAAAATGCCTCCATAGTTCTATCCACTATGGGGCTATGTATATATATATATATATAATTAATTGATACACTTTTTGAGTTTCATACTTGGAAGTCTAAAAGGGCATCATTGAGTTAACTTTATAATTCCAAACACAGTTTAGTCTACTAGTCTAAACCTCAAAGTAACCATTTATAATAATAACTACCCACATTCAATGTTTTCATATCCGGGCCCAAATCAACCCCACAATAAATTGTGTGGGGCTACCCGTGGGTATCAGCATACCCTTGCATATATGCCCGCCCTACACTCAACTCTAAATATACATTGAACGAGTATATTCCTATTAGCACCCAAAAATAAAACAGGACTGAATAACATTATTTTTCAACATACCCTATTCCAGGGCTTCTCAAACTTTTTTACGCTAGGGCGCACCTATGAAATAACTGAAACTTTGGGGCGCACAATTGAGATTGATATGGAAAAATCGGTCATGAAATTTTAGAATAAAAAATATAAAGAAGTATCATGAAATAAGCATTTAGTTTTTAGAGAATACATTGTACATTTAATATCTTAATGGGAAATATGCGACTCCTGAGATTTTGCAATTTTGTGGATGTTTGGTCTTATTTGTGATAAACAAACTCTCATTTCTTCATCTTTGCATTTAAGACTTGATCAATTCTTATTTTGTAATAAACAAAAGTGTTTATCAAAAGTAGTTAATCACAGGCCGCACACTCTGTTATGTTGTAATACCGTGCATATAATATAAAAAACTCTTGTATAATTTTAGTAATATCGTGAATATAAAAATAAAAAACAATATTTTGAACAATTGAGATCAAATGATACTCACACATTTCATGCAAAAGCAAATTTATAAAAAAAAATATGGACCCATATGGGAACTTGATATTGCAAGTCGTTATTTCGCGGCTTAAGAATTGCTAAAATCGTGCTTGGTGAATGACATTTCTTATTTTTGGAAAAAAACGATCTTATCCTAAATACTAAAGTAGCATACCGTTTTCGACTTTGCTGATCTTAGTACTTGAAGAGTTACGTGTCTACGAAATTCATGGAATTTGGTTTCTAACCCCCATCCACCATAGTTCGCAAAAAGATTCACCGAGGGAAGCACTCTATTGCCTTTTTACTCTGAAATTCATCTATTACTTTTCAAAATAGAGTACTTTTTATATATTTGACATTTTTTATTACCAATGACTGTGATCGTATGTTAATGTTCTATGGTAAACTAAAAAGAGTGAACGCATTCGTATTATTAATTCTTTCTCATGTTGTTCTAACAGTTTGGGTTTAATTTTTAAATTTTTGTGATGAATTAGATTTAAAACAATTTTTTCAGTAGGTAATTTCATTAATTAATTAGTAAATTAATACACTTGATTAATTAACACTAGACCAACGAGAATGTTTATCTAAATATGCAGAGCGTCAACTGACGCAAAACAAGAATTGTTAATTTCATTGAAAAAACAGAAATTGGGAAATTTTTTGGAAACTATAAATAAGATACAAAAAAAAATTTTGAAAATCAAATATATTGAATATTTGAAAATACAATGAATCCTGCTTTTGCCCTCGACGAATTGTATGTTACAGCTAGTTATGTTTCTTCCCAATTAATCCCGATGGAACTTATTTGGAATTCCTTAAGCAAACACCCGTTCACAAACACCACTTTTATGGTTTCCTTAACTGCTATTAATGTAGATTTTAGCAGAGACTCTAAAAATCTTAATATGCAATGTTGAAAATGGCTGAAATAAACAGACATATGAATTCAAAATGCGTCAATTCTCCGAGCTTCTCTTTGTAGTGCTCATTCCCCCAATGAAAATGCCTTTTATTTGCTCTTTATTCCTTTGCCATTTATTCGAGTTGAACTAAAGAGCACTATGCAAAAGAAAGAACTTCGTGATAAAGACAGTTTGTTCTCTAGTACCCTTTTAGACAGGAGATACTAAGGTAAAATGTCAAGAGCAAGTATTTAGCCTTTTTTTCATCGCTTAAGCTCGTTGAAAGTCGTTTTCCTTATTTTCAAGAAAAAATCCGATCTTACGTTGTTGATTCTGTTGTTGATAGCTTCGGTGTAGCTTCTACGGAGTGCGCTATTTCGCAAGAAATTTGTGTTTCTATCACTATTGTATTCTGCCGAAACTTCGGGGATTTGTGTTGCTGGTATATTGGAACTTGTGAGTCTGAAGCCAGTGAGATTTGTTGTGCATGGTTTATTGATCATGGCATTTCCTGTGGCTAAAGCACCATTCTTTTCTTTCATTCCACATATGTCTTTGTAAGCAGGTGGTTCTAAATTGAGTAAAGTGAAAAATATATATATTTCCTTGAAATTTTTCAGTGAGAAAAACTTTCAGAATTTTTCTGCTCTCAAACTTTGTTAAAAATTAAAACGGTCAAATTTTGACATTATCAAACCGGAACAAAAATCTTACAAAAATAATTGAAATGAAAATGTAAAAGTTGACAAAAAGAGAGAAAAATAATCACAGGTGGAGCTAAATTTTTTTAAACTCCTTTTTTTGACATATAAGATTAGTAAACCAAGATTCTTATAAATCCTCTTGGATTTCGTTGTTAAAATGGACGTCAAAATCAGAACAATTCAGAAAAACAGGGACATCTGGAAACCATATATTTCCTTTTGGTGAAATTTTATCAGTACTTAAAGCAAAGAAGAAAAAGTTCGAAAATTGAAATGTAAAAATTTTTTACAGGGAGTTAAATATTTTTTTATCGAATTTTTTCCAACTTTTTAAAAAATTATATTCTAATTAAAACCGGAAACAAAAGCTGAGCTTTAGTTTAACTAATTTTTAATAGATAAGCAGATTAACAACGGCTTACTCATTCATTTATATTTTTGATAAATAAAACCCCTATTGTTATCAACAAAAAATAAGGGGTCCACAAAAAAATTTCATATCGAAAAGGGCCCATAAAAGAAAAAAGATTGAGAATCACTGTTCTAAAGGTTAAATGTAAAAAAAGTATTCATATTTTTGATGTCGTAATAAATTTTGGTTTCGAAACATCTATCACATATGACGCAAATAAAAATGTTGCTGAGAAGGCTTGAATAAAGGTTGAAAAAGTATAAGAAATGACGAGAATAAAAGTTAAAATTATGTTGTACTGTGATATAAATCGCTTTTCCCAAGATTATGGGAAAAAAACTGCCATTTTAAGCCGTGGGGTAGCAAATTTTTAATATGTATGAGACAGCACAACAGGTCAATTTGATCTTTGAATAATATTAATTGTTTAAAACAAATTTCTCAGGAATCAAAGAAAATTATATCTATTCAAATATCGTGCCTTTTGGTAAAATCGCTAGCTGCATCTTTTGATACCATTTTCATGATAGATATCCTCTCATGTCAAAAACTGCCAATCAAAGAAAAAATTAAACTTTTTCAACAAGATGTTGTCATTATCTGTAGTTGACCTCATAACTAAGTGTCTATATGATAAAGTCCCTTGATAATAATTTGTATTTATACATAAAGTTTTGAACGCATAGCACTTTGTACATTTAATTTTATCAATAAACATTTTTTAGAAAATGTCAATCAAAATTTTTATTGATGATAAATATATCATCTTAAAAATAAATTAACTCAGCTTTTGCATTTTTACGCTTTGAAAATGTCTGAAAGTGTCAATCAAATTTCTGTTTTTTAACAAATTAACCGCGTCGATTTCATTTCTAGGCTCAGTTTTCGCATTTATTTTCTGAAAAGATGTCAAAAATGTTTCCAAATTTTTTTCTTCAAATTTTAAATATAATATCCGTTTTTACCAAATCGATCTTATTGTTTTCATTTCTAGACTCAATTTTCGTTTCATTTTCGTACTCCATTTTGAGCAAGACGGTTAAAAATATCTGATTGTGTCAATTGAATTAGTGATGTATTCCTAAAAATCACTTTTTTCCAAAAAATAATTTCGGTCTAATTTTTTCGGAAAGTCGTTATATAATGGTTATATAGTACATATGTATAAATGTTTCTGTAATGTTGGCTTATTATACTTTCAAATCATTTTGAGTATGAAATATTTATTTAGAAAAAGAAAAACAATAACACATTGTAAATTTTTTTGAAGGTGAGTATCAGAAAAAGAAGTGACCTGAAAAAAAGTGAAAAAGAACGTGTGATCAAAAGAAAACTTCAATAGTAACTCCTAGGGCTCTACTTTTAAATCTCCGATATAGTAGTTTTATGAAGTTTTACATAATTTTAAGAAGTATATATCTTAACTGAATGAAGGATCTAGTACAGTGGTTCCCAACCGTGGGTCCATGGACCCCTAAAGGTCCATGGAAGAATTTCAAGAGGTCCATGGAAATTCTACTTCAAACTACTTATGAGGAATCTCCTTTTATACTTCTATTTTCCAAATCAATATAAATATATATATTTGAGCTTTTTTAAATAAATATTTTCTTCCCTTTTTTAAAGTTTCATATTTTGAATGTTTATATATGCTTTTTATTAGTTACAATATTTTTGAAAAATGTATATTTTAATTGGAAAAAAATTTTATTCACATTTTATGTCAGACTTTACGATTTTTCTGATTTCATATGAATAAGCATACGATTAAATCAGATGACTACAATGATTTTTTGCATAAAAATCTTTGATTAATTTTGTTGGCTCAAACTATTCAGTTGTAGGGGTCCACAGGAAAAAAGTGACTGAAAAAGGGGGAACGGGATAAAAAAGTTTGGGAACCACTGATCTAGTATGTTCCAATGAACTAGGAAGTGGTAAGATGATTTAATATTGGGTGTTTCAAAAAAGAATATGGGAAAATTTTCAATCAGTCAGAGTTATCAAAACTGTCATAGATTTCAATATGGAAAGATTTAATCGTTATCAAGATAATTTTTTATGAATTAAATTTGTCCATCTATTTCCTTTTGCGTGAAAGCGAGAGTCTTTTAGACAATGAAGTGGACAACATTTTGTAATTGAACAATGAACACCACGAATCATTTCATGACGAAAACAACTTTTGAACTGGGATTGCTGAAATATTTAGACTAAATACTTGCTCATATCACCTAATAATAAATCAAATGATACTTATAAAAAAGCCTAAGATCATCCAAAATATTCTTTAATTGGAAAGCTTTGAGATCGAACTTTATGCTTTGAGAGTATTTCAATTTTTACTTTTAAATTGTCTTTTTTTAGTTCGAAATTGTCTTTTTTCAATTCTAAGTTGTCTTTTTTAAGTCCTAAATTGTCTTTTTTCAATTTTATTTTGTATTTTAGAATTTATTTTAGTTTAGACTTTAAAAAAGGGAAATTAAAATTGAAAAAAGGCAAATTAGAATTGAAAAAAGGCGAACTAAAAAAAGATAAATTAGAACTTAAAAATGGTATAATATCATAAACCCTTAACCATGAAAGTTAAGTGAATATCGAAAATAACAAACTCGGAAAGTATTTTTTCATTGAAAATCTTATAATTTCAATTTATTCATGTCCATGAGAATATTAGTTTAAAAATTTTTAATTGTATAGAATTTTAAATTTGTCAAAAAAAATCAATACTTTTATTTGTAACTTACGTATACTTGCTATTATTTTTATATCATCAACAAAAGTTTGTACTCATAAATGAAAAGATACACACTTCAAATACCGTTTTCATATAGCGACCAAAAAGATTTAGTATTTCAACCCAAATTTGAGTCGGAGCACTTCGTGAAGAAACATTGATTTTATCAGTCAATATCTCATGTCTCTAAAAAAAACAATATGCTTTTAAACTGAATAAAAACAGATTTTATTTTCTCTTTGGTTGATTATTTTATTTATATATATCGTACTTCTAACCAGAGCCCGCGCTACCAATTAAATTTTGGGGCACAATTATTTCTTAAGCCCCCCCCCCCCTCTCAAAAGCTAATTTTCAAGCTCCCATAAAAAAAATTCACTACCCTAAAAAAATATGACAAACATCTAGCATTCATGCAACTTTCTTTGAAAATGTAATCTTTATAGATATGGCTTGACAGATACAACATATGTTTTCTTTTCGCCTTGAAGCAGATTAATCTGATAGTTCAAAAATTAGCGCCCCAACGAACCCCCCCCCCCACCTTAAAATTTTTGCTTAGCGCGAACACTGCTTCTAATCCAACTCCTCACACCAACAGTCTGCCGCCTCCTATAACTCCACTCAATGAACCTTCCTTCATATTTTATCTCTCATTAAACCTAAAACAGTTCTCTTTTCCAACCAATACATATAAACAACTTCTAAAGATCACTCTCCTATTCATCCTTTGTTTAATCCCCTTCAGCGTTCTACTAATTCCGTTTCAAACCATTTTACAACTTCTACCACATACTCGTGGAGTCGAAAATTCATGTGACTTGAAAATCAATTTCATTTTTTTGTTAAAGTTTTTTCAAAAAAATTTTGTTTCAACTAAGAAGGCTTTTAGAGAATTTTTATTCATATGAATATTATCGAGAGCCCTATACATGAGTGGCTTTGGGTACACGAATAAATTTGCCATCTTCCACGAACTTTAACTAGATTTAACTAAGTAAATATAACATTTCGCATTGTAAATTCGCAAATTGAACTAGAAAGTTTGAAATATGTCGAAATAAAATATGAATTTACTTTGGAAAGGGAATTTGAAAGTCATTTAAGAATTTTTGAAATGTGTTTGCTTTCAAGAACGTAAAAGAAATACTGTTGGTGGTTGAAAACAATGCACACATTGTTCTAAAGCGAAGTAAGCAGGCGGAACACTTCAAACAATCGCGGAAGAAAAGGCTTTACAAAGTCTTCATAGAACCATTATTACACACTAATACAGCAATATACTTATATATATATATGTGTGTGTAAGATAATATTCATTTTCATTAATAGTATAATTTAACGGAAATTTTCAAGGCTAACCAATGAAAACCAAATGTTTTTCCACCTCCAAATGCTACTCATAGTCGCATATACTCCATCTTGTGGAATGCTTGGAGAATGGAAAAAGGAAGCAAGACTTGAGAAAGAATCCTCTCTTGACAAGATGTCTGCATGGGTTTAAGAAAATAGGAGTTTGTTACTTTGTTGTTCACCCATTCATATACTCCTCTAGATGATATAGATATGAAAGCGTCTACTATTTATAAGTTATTTTCTCACAATGCATACGCATACTATTTAGTAGATTATTCGTGTAATTATACTCTTTAGAGGCTTTCTATGGGACAAATATATATAAATAAACAATAGGCTCATTTGTTTTGGGGGTTTCCTAAAAAGTTCGGAAATCTAAGCTTCACTGCACAAAGACAGAGAAATTATGTTTGGATAGATTTTAATTTTTTTTTTATTTTTGACATAAATGAAAATACAATATTTATTCGCTATTTGACAGGGTTTCAAAACCAACATGACAGCAAAAATGACATGAATTATTGAACCAGAAATTTAAAGGATCATATCCGTTGGTGACACTCAAAATTGGCAGAATCCTATAGTCATTATAAAGTGAAAAAACTTACTAGAATTTTGATGAAATCTGTTATTTCCAGAAATATAGTGGAAGCTTGAAACACGGCTCCAGTAGTTATCGAGGTAATGTTTGGAACTAGGCGACACTCCGGCATGTGAAGAAGATTGAGGAAGAAAAGATTTCGGAGAAGCTCTTTGCTGCCAATTCACTTTATTTCTCGGAGAGTGGATTTCATCTTCAACGAAGGAAGCATTTGTGTAGGAAACATTTTGAATCATTTTGACCAATGCGACTCTATGCTAAGAATGGTGTTTAAATTTTAGAATAAGAGTCAGGTGATAAAAGTACTGTGAGGACTTTTCATCAGAAAGGTTAAATTTGTCCGCTTTTGACACATATGAACAAAAAACGGGAAGATAAGGGAACAAAATACTCTTCAAAATATTACTCAGGCCATCCTTATTAGACTGATAAAAATTCATTTTTGTGCATCAGAATGAAAAAGATTTGAGGTGAATTAAACGAAAGTGATTGAAATTATATTTGTACTTTCTTTAAATGTGAAAAAAGGTTTGGAACATATAATAACTCCCAAAGACCAAATGTAAGAGCGTACATCTAGAATTAGCTCCAATTTTATATTAATCATACTCACCATAAATTTAAAAAAAAACTAATAAATGTTTGAAATCATATTTAAAGCATAATTGTTAATAACCTTGGGTATAAAAAATGGTATCAGAGCAACGGCTCCGTGACAACTGCCCCCACTTTTGAAGAAATGGTAACAAATAAGAAGTAGATGTTTTTTGTTTCCGGGAGGAATGACCATGTCGGATAGGTTTGAAGGAATGGGATGAGAAGCGCCGGCAACTTGTTTGTAACTTCTTGACGGGATAGGTCAAGAGCATGGGTGTGATCACATACATGACCAACTACTTCATTTTCACAAACACTTTACTTTGGCTTTGCAGTTTATCATGGCGACGTTTTCCACATTCATAAGATGCACCATTTTTTGTCAATTCTTTCAGCTTCACATAGATGTATCCTTTATAAATAAGCTTCATTTTTCCACGTTCACTTCGGATGAACTCCATGATGGCTGTGTTGTGAAATAAGGACATGACAGAAAAAACACGAAACCTACAGGGCCAATTGTCCTGGGGGAAGTTGTCCTAGAACCATAAAAAATATATCATCTCGTTAGTGATGATCAAAAAATAATAAAAGCTTTAGAGAACTTGTTTTTAAGTGTAATACTGTGCAGAATGGACTTACATAACAAAGAAAAAGAATGCTCAATCAAGTTATAAGGTATTAACACTATTTATAAATGGTATATTGATTTTATAAAAGGCTTTGAAGAATTGTGAGATGATGATTGGTTTGTAGAGGCGTTCATAGCCAATCAAAATTTAATAAATAAGTCAGCCTCTTTGAATACCACACACTTTACAAAGTATACAATTTTCGTGAAATGACACCCAGCTAAATTGCGTTAGTCATCTTGATATGAAGAATGATGATAATCCTTGATAGTGTGGTTGATTTTGATATAAAATAATTATTATTATGTGATAAAAAAATTGCGAAAAACTGATAATGATGTCGAAATTAATGTCATGTTTGGTCACTTGTTTGCATAAATTTAGCATAAATTTGCACTTGTATTAATTCGCCAAAAATCGTATCTAATTTGCCAAATTTTGCATCACACGAGCCAACAAAAGGAGAAATGTTGTGACTAACTCATTTTGAATTTTAATTATGCTGGGCTTTTCCTTCGAACACGCACGCACACGCCTTTCAATAAATGATATCAAATAATCCTTAATTTCAGCACGTGTTGGGCATTATTGACATTTCGTAATTATCTTTGAAAAGTAGCAATGCTTGTAGTATTCTTTATCTACATCTCTGTGCATTCTGCAATCCTCTATAATAATATCTCAATCTAAGCCTGCTAATTATATCTTATATATCAAACATATAGGTCAACGCCACTTTAATCCAAAGGATGATTCTTAAATTTGGCAAAAAAGTGTTTATTTTCATTTTTCGGTGAAGTAATTCTGTAAAACGGCATTTTATTAAAATGAAAACGTCGCGATTTTGATCTGTGTGTGTGTATTTGCGTGCAATTTATTCGACTTACTTTATTCATCTCTATACTAACGCCATCTAATCCTTTACTTCAAAGCATTTTACTAAAGACTTCTTTAAGTACTTTAACTTGATAAAGACACGTGGAGTGGAGTCCAAAATTCATGTCACTTAAAATAAAGTTACTTATGAAAGTGTACTTTTTTATTGGATCCTTTTTATTTGACGTGTAACACCTGCTTGCCAACACAAAAGTGTTTAAATCGAAACTTTTTCATTTAAAACACTTTGTAGTTGTAATAACTTGGGTTCGAAAAAATAAAAATTGATTTGGTGAATAGATGAAATATTTTCATTTATGTGATATGATAACACAAAATCAGATAAAAATGATAAACAATTTGAACTTCTCTTTTTAAAATTAGAAATAAGACTTCTGATTTAAAAAAAAACAGTTTTCAGTATAACAAAAGTCGTTTACTTTAAAACCACCTCCGTATTTTGAAAAATTGTTAATTTTAACAGAACAAAAAAGCTGAAACAAAAAAGTTGTGAAATAAATGCACGTTAAAAAATCTGATAGGTGATATTTTAGCGTATTCGTTCATAGACTTTTAACATTAAATCGGGAAATGTATAGATTGGTAAAAAGATATCATGACTTATTGCTATTTTTAATTAAAAATTATCTCTTTATTTTTACTAAGTAAACCACAGTTAATTTTCCACAACAATATTTGAGGTCGATATACACTGGATTATCAGATCTAAAATACGTAAATTTAAATATTGCAAGTTTAATTTAAAAATTAGCTAATGCATTTTACAACCCAAATCAGGCTAATAAAAGAAAAACTTAAAAAAGTTTAAACTATATTCGGAAGTTTTTTTGTGTGTTTTAAGAAATTATCATAATATGAAAAGAGTTTTGTGAAAATACTTGCAAAATATTAAGTCAATATACCCAATAGAAAGTCGAAAAATAAAATCGGTTTGATCGCACAAAATATATATAGAATATATGATAAAATCTTACAATAGTTGCTAAGCTCAGGCGTGTCAAAAAAACTTCAAAATTTTATTTAGAGTATAAATGGAGAAGTATAAATATTTCAAAATTATAATACCTATATTTGGTCAAGTTCCTCTTATATGAATCTTATATATTTCATTTTTTTAAATAATTAGTTCGATTTTCGAGTAATTTGATTGGTTAAACAAAAAATTATTCAAATATTTTTATCCAATCAAAGAGAGATTATTTAAGCAGGCCTTTCCTGACTAAAAAAAGGCCATACTTAAAGAAATGAAGACATTATTGCTATTACCAATTTTTTTTAAAGAAAGCTTCAGCAAACTTTTTATAATAGGTGAAAAGCAAGTTTTTTCTGCGTTTTGTGTTGTTTGTCTAAAATTTTTTTATGAAAATGATCATTTGTTTTCACTTTTTATCGAAAATGTGTTTCTTTTTTCTGCTAAAAATATTGTAAAATCTTTTCTTGGATTTTTTGCTTCTTTTTTTGTTTTCAACATGGAATATGTTAAAGAGCTCAAAAAATCTCTACATCTTATTGAAATTCTTCTTGACTTAAAAGTATCTAAAAAAGATGGAAAAGTTTTTAAAGTATATTATTTGCTGGAAAGAACAAATCAAAGCGCTTAGATCTTCATTATTAATTTTTAATTTTTTGTGTGCTTTTAACATATCTAAATTCTAAATAAAACTTTGTTAATTTTTAACTTTGTTTTGTACCAGGAGTTTGTGGAAGTAAATTTTTCACATAAGTCGGAGTATCTTCGAGTTGTGGCTTTTTGTAGGAAGAAATGTAATTAATTAGAAAATCTTTTTTATAAATAACTTTATATTTATTATTTTATATTTTGTATAATTATGCGTTAACAAAATGAAAATGTTTTTAAATGATAAAAATATTGATGTTAATGAACTTTTTTTATATTTCCCAAGCTGAAGATTGATTTTCAAAAATGGAAGAACTAAAAAAACTACCATGAAAAGGAAGGTAAAAATCAACTGGGAGATTGACAGGTTTACTACCAGTAAACATGGTTAATTTACTAGTAAGAGTTAACAGTAAATAAAATTACTAGACAGGGTAATAAAATTCTGGACAATAACGACTATCATATTTAATAGTAAATATTACTATTATTTTTTACTAATTTACATAGTTAATTTACTACTAAGAGTTGTATTTAATAAAAAGTAAATTTACTAGAAAAAGTAGTAAAAATCTGGACAATAGTAAATATTACTACTTTTTTTACCAGTGTATATATAATATAAATAAAAATGGTAACTTTTTAGTCCATAATGAATGATTTTCTAGATATTCTAGAAATCGTGGAACTTTTGGAAAGATTTTTTCTTGAAGGATAAAGAAAAATAAAGCAAATCATCAATGTTATTATTTAGGGCTAAATTGGAAAAAAAAGTTAAACATTATAACAAAGAGATATTCGGACACATAAAAAGGATCATTAGCGTAGCTTGATGATTCCAAAATAGCCAAACTAAAGCTTTCAGTCATCTTCAACGCCGTGAGCTTATACTTCGTTTATAGAGGTTTAAATTTAAATTCTTAGAATAATTTTCTCCAGATTAAGCAATGTTTCTTCTTCCTACAATTTAAATGGTAAATAATAATTTCTCACTAATTTTGAACTCCTACAATCATTGATCTTCTAGTTATTTAAGATAAATTTCAAGAATGTTATAATTTGAAGTATTTTTTCTTTATTATTGTGCTTATTTAAAAAAACATTTTAATAATTATTTTTGACCTAAATGATTTTTTAACTTATTGACTTAAAAAGTCGTAAAAATTTAAACTAGAGTCCAATTGACTACAAATAATATTTTTTCCAAGTATACCTTCTAACTTTGCCAGCACACATATCCCACCTAAAGTGTTTTACATTTCTTATTAAGTGCATACTTTCAGAAAATATTTCAATGCTCCATGGATTATTCTTTGTGTATTGCTAAGAAAATAAAAGTTAAAATTTTGAATAAGTTCTTTTTTTTTTATAAAAAAAAAGTTTGTAAAGGCTTTGAAAGGCCGCTAATAATCTTTTTGGCATTTACAGAGAAATAAACATGCAGTCAAGATTTTTTAAACATCTTTAAATATTACACACTTTTTAAAGTAACCCATTTGCATGAATTGGCACACAGCTAAATTACTTTAGTGAATTCAAGTTAATCACTTATTCAAACAAAATTTAAAGAATGTCTTTGTAGAGACATTTGGGTGAATATATATCATTAAGCCGGGTTTCTCAACCTCGTCTTCCCTAACGCCAGGCGGTTCACAAGCGATTTCATAGCATAATTATAGCTGTTCGATACGATTATTAGGGGTTGCAACCTTTACACGCCAAATATAGTGTTTTCTGATGATCTTGCGTCAAAAAAATTAATCTTCCTTTGACTCCATTTAAATCTTAACATTTTATCATAGTGATCGCATAAAGAAACATTTTTGAATCTTCATATTTCAAAAATTTATTTAATTTTCGTTATTTATGCGAGAACAGAAAAATTGCTTTTATTAGCTTTGGATTTTCTCTGTATCAGAAATGTCAAAAAAGAATTGAGTAATTTTTAACATAGAAAGCCACCAGTCATTTTCGATTATACAATGAGCGACTTTGGGTGCGGGCCCCCAAGGGGTTTCCCAGACATGAAGAAAAATTTCTGAAGCATTATGTTTTAATTTTACCAAACTTGTAAAACAAATAAAAGTTTAATAAGCTTATATTTAAAAAAACTTTTTTTAATAAATTTTCACTAAAAATACTTCAAATTATAAAATTGCTGATTCAAAATATATTACTATTTAGTTTTGGGTGAGTGAATTTCAAACTAAAAATAAGTTAGGGAGATAAGTACTATTACAGGATTTTCAGTGATTATAAGATCTTTTCATTTTGATAAAAAAAAATCCTTAATTTGTGTACAATCATTTAATTTTTCTATTGCAATAGTATTACTTTGCGTTTTTTTAAAAGAGTGACGGTTAACAATGAAAAATATTACTACGGGTTCGTGTAAATGGATTTGCAAATATGAGGTTCTTTACGCTATAAGGCGTTCGGAAGTAAAGCTCATCTTTCAAAACACGATATTAACCCATTTAAGACCAAGCAAAGCAGACGATATCTAAAAAACGCAGACGATTTATATTCAAATTCATTGAAAAAAGCAGACGAAGATGAAATTACTTATTTTCCAAAATAGGAACATTGGTCGTAAATGGGTTAAGTACAATTCGAAGAGAGATGGAGCGGTAATTAATTAGTAAGAAGTAGTCGTTCCCCTTATTAACCCATCTACGGCCAATGTTCCTATTTTGGAACATAAGTAATTTCATCTTCGTCTGCTTTTTTCAATGACTTTGAATATAAATCGTCTGCGTTTTTTAAGATATCGTCTGCTTTGCTTGGCCTTAAATGGGTTAATATTTCCAGCGTTTTTATTTATAAAATTTATTTTTCTAACAGCCAAACATACTTACCTATACAAATGCTAAAGAGATCCTTGAGCTTGTTCTTGTCAACAAGATGGGATTTTTGGTGTAGTTGTAAATGATGCTCCGAGCCTTACGACTACAAATGCATCAACATATGTGTCTTCAGCAAACATTTTATTTTTGTGTGAACATCTGGACCTCGTTAGGAAATGTTATACTAATGCAATCGAATTGTGAAAAGTGAACATAATTGCGATTGCCAGAGAAACATTTTAAAGTCAAGATAATTGGCGAATTGAAAGTCGTGGTTTGATGGAGTGATCGTTATCCCTTAAGTTCGACTTGAATAAATTTTGTGACTTCAGAACTATAAAAAAGCTTCAACTTGGTCGACTCTTTGACTTGGACAAACTGTACTTAGAATAAATTTAAGTAGGAACTCGTACCGACTTTAAGAATTTTGCTTTGCACTGCGGTTATGCGTAAAGAAATACCAAATGTGTAACCTGAGGCAAAATAAGTTAATACCCTGCGGTATATATAATTCATAAGTTCTTTATATAAGTATAGAATTATTTAAATCTTTGTTTTCGTTATAATATCCAGCATAGCATGTATATTTTATGTTTATGAAAAGTTTACAGCCAACTCACACCAAAGCCCAACTCGCAATTTTGCAATACAAACTTAAACCAATAACTCATTAACAATAACTAATTAATTAAAAAATAATTCGGCCGAGTTGGTAAAAGTGATTTGTTGCGAGTTGACCAAACTCCTTTATTATGTATAGCATTAAAATGAAATGAAAAAAACAAGATTTGGATTTACAAGATGAATTAATTTATATAGAAGAATATGATGAAGAAAAAAGTTGTTCAACAGGGAAAGAATTTAGATTTGGCTTAATTATAAAAGAATTTATTCTCTACAACCAACTCAAGAAGAGAACTGAAAATTTAAATGTTATAAAAATCATAAAATCAGCATCTATTCCAGAAAGTTTTCTTCAATGCGTTATTTCAAATCAAAAATAAGAAATAGACTTGAGGATAAAAATCTTTTAGCTTTATTATATCTGTGAACAATTTTTTAAAACATAGAATATGTGCTTTTATATTTTTAAAATTCACAAGTTCAATAAATTTTAATTGATAAAAATATATTTATATTTAGATATATATACATCTCCAACCCGTATATTACGATGATTCTTCTCCAACCTGTATTCTACGATGATTCATCTCCAAACTATATACTACGATGATTCATCTCCAACTTGTATACTACGATGATTCATCTCCAACCTAATAAATTTTTTTATGTATTTATGAAAAAATACACACTACCAAGAATCCTATGTTTCGAGCGTAGCCTAAACAAAAAAAAACTAGCCGGTCCCGTGGTCATTTCGAGCAAAGCGAATTTGAATTAGCTACTCAATATACACACTACCAAGAATCCTATGTTTCGAGCGCAGCGAGAAACACTGTTTCAAGCGAAGCGAGAAACGACCACAGGACCGGCTAGTTATACTAAGTTATGTTTAAAATTAAAGTTATTTTTAAGTTGGTTTATGTTACTTACATAAACATTTCAACCAATCATATAGTTTTTATGAAATAAAACTGCAATTTCAAAGTTAAATTTTTTGAACTTTTAGGTAGAATTTTTGAAATGTGGCTTTCAATATGTATGTAAAATATTTTTTGAAAATTTTTATTTTAAGTATATTTTTTAAGCATTTTACGATTTACACATTTAAATATATAATAAGGCTGGCAAATTCTGGCACGTTGTCTCCCCGGAGGTCTTGCCAGACCTCTGATACCTCAGTGACACCCCGTTGAAAATATATTTTTTGCAGGGACCCCCTTTCCCGAGGATAAAAAAGCAATCGATTGGACTCATACTCACATGTGAAGAGAGTATGTTTTATTGCACTGAAGCTTCTATCAAATTTGCATGTTTTCACGAGAATCGGACATGCAATCTACAAAGTATGTAGATGTTTGCATTGCTTGTTCTGAATATTCAGGTAGCATATCTCCAAACATTCTTCCGACGTTGCAGTTCATCTTGAACAATTCTACAAACGGAAGTCTTCCTCGTATTTGATAACAGCTCTGGAACTTTTATATTATCAAAGTAACTGTGTACTTTAACCAATTTTTTACTACTACTAATTTTATCCCGAAAAAAAATTTTTTTGAAATAATTTAAAGTTCAAATTATTTTCTTTACTGTATTTAAACGTGAATTCATAATATTATCTTTTATTTGTATATTTAGAATATGTTTTCCCCAATTATAACATGTTAGAGTAATGAATTTAATGAAATGAATCGAAATTAATCTCATCTTTGACCCAAACTTCCTGCGCCAATCTTGATAATATTCTTGAAGAATAACTCGTTATAATCGATCTAAGCATTCTTGATAGATTTATGGCTACACTTTGAAGTCATAGAAATAAAATATGATACTAACTATTAGAAATATTATTTGTAGCAGATATAAAAATATTTGATCAATATATCGCCCAAGATTTGATATTAAATTTTGATGAACAAAAATGTTTCGCTTGACCAAAATACGCAATTTCAGTTAAACACCGTCTAGGAAATGGAGACATGATTTGGCGACGTTTCGTGTTAATAAATAAAGTAAGCGAGTTTGAGGTTTAAATACCAAATCTGCAGTGTTTTACACTATTTTTTAAAGAAACTTGGTCAGTTTTTGCCTCAATCTCTTCTCCACTAGCAAACCTTTTCCAACAGCAAGTAGGATAATGAATTTAATTTAGCATATGTTATAATCAGGGCGAGTAATAGTCAATAAAGTCAACTTTTATTTCCGTTTAGCAAAAACTCTTTGAAGAAGATCTTTACTTGTTTAGTCTAAAAATTTTTGAACGCTGTGTTTTCAAATTTTAGGTTATAAGCGATGCATACAAGATTTCTTCTTTATATCAACAATTCCACAATAGTTGGGCTTTTTTTCATCTAATAAAAGGTTTTACTGTAAAGTTTGCCTGACTGAGGTTAAACATGAAGAAATTTTTTGTAAGAGAAATTTTTTGTTGACAAACGCGGATACATACGATATATCCGCTGCATAAGTTATGTAATTTTATTCCCAAACTTTTTTTTATCATTGCATGTTTTTCACATCTTTTACACAAGTTTTTCTTAAAAGTTAAGTTATCCTGCAAAATTGTAGATTACCGGCATTAAATCATTCAAAATTAGTAATAGAAAAAGACGTTCTCTTTTCAAACCTATCGGCAACACTTCAGTTCCAATTGTAACGAAATTGACAAATTGACTTGCAAGCAGCAAAATATTTTCATTAAAATCTTCCAGCAGTGAAGAAATTAATGATGAAGATGATGGAATTTTATTGCCAAATATCAAGAAATTGTTAAAAAAAAATCTGTGTCTAAACTTGCTAACAATGATAATTAGAGAATATTCACGATTCATTGATTTAGTAGGAAAAGGTCAACATAGAGACTTTTTCAGGCGAAGATACTTGCTTCTTCAACATTATTTCATTTAAGACGAATGTAGGCGTTAAAAGTTATCTTGAAAATAGATTAAAATAAAATCAAATCAATAAAATCATGAATATGGAAAACTCTCAAATCTCTCGCAGTACTTATCCCAAATTACAAAATTGTCAAGTTTTAATTTTATAAGTAGAAAGATCTTTTTCTAAACTGAAAAAACAACTTGAAAATGATCGAATTTTAAATCAGAAAATGTCATTAATTATATGATGTTGTATTACAAAGTCATGGATTCTTTGAAATAATTTTGAATACTTTCTCTAAAGTGTTCATAGTTGTTCAATTCAATGAAACTTTAAAAAGTCCATTTTTTCTCTGAGTAAAAGTCCATTTTTTTCCAATTTTTTGGGTCAATTTTTCTTCGTCCTGGTTATAATATGTTAGAACAAAATAAAACTTTTTAAAAATATAATATAAGATATTTTTAAATATATCTAATAGATGACTCCAATTTTTTTTACCTCTAATATTAGCTTTAAAAAACACCTCGAACACACTAGCGTACGGATATGTTTTATAGCAAATAAGAGAGGGGTCCAAAACCTCTTTAGCAGGAGCTAATTTTTAAAAAATTTATAAAATATAAAGTTTTAATTTTCTTTTCATATTGTACAAAAAATTAAATATTCATTTCACATACCAACCCCATTTTTTCTAATATTTTTATTACTATTTAATACTAATCATTCATGACAGCCAAAATGACTTCTGTCATGTTTTGTGACCGTAACATATGATTTATAAAGCTCTAAGAGTCGCCATTTAAACGTTCTTTGTTTTGCAAGAAGTGACAGAATAGATGAATTTTTTTAACTTTAAAATTTAAAAATCAAGTTAAAAAATTTATAAAATCCATACTGATGAAAATATGTCAAATAAGGGAACTTTTATTAAAAAATTAATAGATTCAAAATTAAGAAAAATATTACATTAGATTGAAAAATTTCAGGTACTTTCCTGTTATCGCCCCACCACCCATCGCTCTTCTACCATGATAAATATTCTTGTATTGTTTTAACCTAACCTACATTAAACTTACTATATATCAGCAGCTACACTATTGCCACTCATCAATCAATACATACGTCCCAGAACGACTATATTTTCCGATGAGTGGCGTGCCTATCGTACAATTAATCATGAAGGTGTTAAAGGGGTGCCAAATTACCGACATCAGACAGTAAATCACAGCCGCAATTTTGTGGATCCCAAAACCAGAGTCCATACTCAACATATTGAGCGTGTGTGGCGTTCTGCAAAGGTAAGAAACAAGAGGCAATGTGGAACTAATCGAGAGATGCTATCTGGATATTTAGCTGAGTTTCTTTGGCGTCATTCATCTTCGATTATATATGGTGCTAATATGTTTGATATGGTTGAATTTTATCCACCTACAGATTAAAAGATTTTTCACTTGGTTTTTTTAATACATTTGTGTACTTTAATACATGTTTTATAACATTTTGGGGTGGTTTTTTTGGGGTGGGGCTAACAGGAAAGTACCAAATTTCATTTTGATTTCTTAAAATATTTGATCCCGAAAAAAACAAACGATATCAGTAATTTGATATAAAATTATCTTAAAATTAAAAAATCGCTGCCTCATTTATAAATTACGTTTGGATAAAATGGGCTAAACTTGGATTGGTTTCGAGATTTTAAGTATCAAAATGATAAGATGAGCATATCAAGATAAAATTGAAACAAATTTTAACAAGTTCTTACCACTATTCAAATGAAATAAAGATTATGTTGTATTTCCTTCACTGATTATAACACCCTTAATAGATCACTCTACACGATTTTTAGAGTGAAAGTAAAAGTAATTCTTCTATTGGCTCATTTTACCGCCAATCAATATGAATCTCTGTTTTATATTAACACTTGCTCATGCGATGTTCAATTAGTGCGCTGTATAAGAGAATAGTAGCAAATGAATGCAATTTCTCAGCCCGGCAAAGTGAGTAATGCATACTATCCTCTGTCAAAAGACTTCCAAGATGTTTTGCCTTGAATCATTTGTTAGAGGCGGCGAAGCAGAATGAAAGTTGAGCTTGAGAGGGAAATATTGTGGCGTTAGTTGTTTGTTAACGGTGATCAGCTGGTTTCTATGATTCCCTCAACGTGGACAAATTGTGTACACAAAATATTATCTTTCTTCTCCACAGGATATCAATTCTACATGGAATAAAGCAGCAAAGACTTTGGTCATGTTGCACTTGTCTTTCCTCGGGTCTGAGATAATATCATCTGTAAATAACAGACACGTTACAAGTGAATGTTTCTGCGAATGATAAATCAGGTAAATAGTGGGGAAGAATCCAGAGCAACCTTGCCCTTCAAAGGGAACATATTTTCATGAGGAAAAGCATAACTCAACTGTATAGTGATTTTCCCTATCCGAATGATCTGAGCAATAACTATTATAAATAAAAGTTTACTTGACAAATTCTTCAAAATTGACCTAAAAATTTTTTTCTCTTTTTAGTAGTATTATCATTGCAAGATATAGAATGAAATATTTTGAAGGATTCTCTTTTGAAAAGTTTTGCTCTTTAGACAAAATCTTTTTATTCATTAAAATTATTTTCGCTGCCCCTCTTCTTGCCTGCGGAGCTGGAAGAAGAATCTGAAAAAAGGGATGGTAAAAGTTTCAAAGAAAACCTATTTTTAAATACTGTAAGCTTTTTATAAATTTTTTACATATCATGATTATGGGACTAAACAAACTTCACTTTTGACAATTCTGGTATTTAGTTAAATAATGTAGTCTGTCGAAGTTTCTTTGAAAATTCTTTCCCATGGAGGCATTGAGAAGGAAAAGCTTAGGAAACATTGTTCTAGCGTGTATATCATTATTTATTAGGAAGACCTATGGAGAAAATAAAAAATATTTGTTCTCCACTCCTATGGTATCTACTAAAGAATTCTACATCAACTTAAAAGGAATAAAGTATATCCTTTTTTTAAATTAACATATATAAAATCAAATTTATTTAATTGAAAAATAGATTTAAAAAATTAATTCAAATACGTTCACTGTATAACAATATCTGAAAAAAGTATCCTTTGAATATAATTCTTAAAGATTGCATTTCATCAACTGAAAAACTTTTTGAGATAGTATAAAATGTCTGGTAAATTTACTACAATAGTATTAATTTTACCATATTAAGTAGTAATAGGTTTTACACATAGTACTGGTTATAATTTATATCAGTAAATACCACATTTTATTTATATTTATTAGTTCAAGCTGCTTTAACGCATTGACTAAATTTGTGTCAATTGATATATTAAGAGATAGCCCAAAATTATGATTAATAATAACAATTAATATATCGATTATTACCATTCTACTCGAAAGTTAATGGCAATTATTACATATCTTTTCAAAACGATATTAATACAAATGCCTTCAAGCATTATTTGAGATTTTAGTTTATTGAAATATGAGACTAAAATTAAGATATACTTAATTTTCTGAATACAATTATCTGTTGAAAGTTTTTTGAAAATAAATTAAAATTTGTTCAAATTAACAAATTATTTTCAAAACGTTTGCTGTTAAGCAAGTGTAACAAAGGCCCAGAATATAAATGAAATTTCTAGAAAAATAAATTTTAAAAACTTCAAATACGTTTATTTCCTTCTAATTATTTGAGAGATCTATTTTCTTCAAAAATTTAATTTCTTTATAAAAGTTTTTGATGAAATACGTTTGTAGAAATGTTAGTATTTTCAAATTATTATGGCGGATTATATATAAACAAAATTTGTCATTGACCAATCATATTGCGTATATTACAAAGAAATTTCATTTTTTTAATACATTTTTGTCCGGGTTTACAAAAAATCTTATATAGTTATGACAGTTGTTAGTTGGTTTCCTTATTGACTTTGCAAAAAAAGTTTTTGGAAACTCGAATTCATGCCTCAACTTTATTGATTGGTGCTTATTTCCCACACACGACATTCGTTTAAATCGTTATCGCATATAAAGCGTATATTCCAATTTAAACGTATCTTTTTAGAATTCAAAATTCGTTTATGCTTAGCTTCGATTTTAAATCAGTTTATTCATTTTAATTATTTCAAGTAGAGACAATTAATCCCACTAAAATGAAGTTTTTGCATTCTACAGTTAATAACAGTAGTTATTTATTATATCATTTACATTATAGTAATATATTTATCATTTACAAGATTATTACCATGTTTATTATTTATTACCTCATGACAACAATTTATTTCCCTTGACCTAATACATTTTATTGTAAACATTCCTGAGGAGTAAGCTTTTAAATTTTAGAAGTATTCATAGTTGTGTTTGTTAGCAATCCTTTTTTGATTTTTAATCGCTCGATTCATCAAGTGAATATCAAAAAGGTAAAATCAATAATTATGAAAAATATGTCTTCTATTTGTAATAAATTTTTTGGTGAATAGCGCTTTTATTTTACCTAAGATTTTTATTGATCTGCATCTCTAAATGTTGTTAAAACTTTCGAATCATGAATTTATGGAAATTTACTACATCCAAAATTTTCAAAATTCTGATCTTTTTTTCTTTCGTTATAAAAATAATTATATTGTGAATGGAAACATTTTATTTATAAAACTATGAATCAACAGATTTTTTAAGGATTTGATATTTTAATTAAACAGGTTAATTCTTTTTAAAGTTGAGATTCTTTTTAACATCCAAATATTTGTCATCTATTATTTCAAATTTGTTATGATCAAACTCCATTTAAAACACGTTTCAATCTCGATTTGCGAATGAAAAAGTGTGTCCTTGTTTATAAGATGGGGGTGTTTTGTTTAGCGTTTATCGTTTTGAAAAAAAGGCGTCACACCCTTTTGACATATCACAAATATTGTGTATGATATAAAAATAGCGCCATTTCTTCATCTTAGAGTTAGACAAATGGGCATGAGGGCAGAGATGAAATAATAATAATGATGATAATGTTAATCGAATCATAGTTAATGTCATTGTCCAAGCCTTTCCATTTGATGAAGCTTGAACAATGCGGGCTTGAGTGCGTGGCTGGCTGCGTGCAAAGATGAAATGTTAGCTTGGAAAGCATTTTGGGGAACGCGAAAAAGAATTTCATGTTTAATTTGCTTCGATTGTTTGATCTTTTCAATAATGGAATTAAGTCCTCAGCGAAGATAAAAGCGGTGGTCGAGTCCACCATCAGTCGTAAGCATAATCATAATAATATTAGCAGATACAGAATTTTGTTTCACCATTTGACAACAATGGAAGTTGGAGTGTGGTTAGAGTGAGTAGCAGCGAGAGCTTTTTCCATCCATCCACACTACTTTCATTCCCTTTAAAAATGTGTAATATTTCTTGGCTTGCTCAATAATATGCAATGTTTTGCTTCTTTTGTGCTTCCCACACCACAACAGATACACAGACAGAATTGACAAAGAATAGTCAATTATACTGAAATAGAGAGTAATCACAACTATATATATATGTATGTATGTATTATTAATTTATTTCCACTTAATTAAATAATATGTATTGTGTAGGAGAGCAATTAGTGTGTCTTTTGTAATCCACAAATCTCTCTCTATCATTTCTTTATACAAGAGAGGAGGACAAAAAACTTAATAAAAAGCAATTCTTTACAACAAAAAAAAACAATGACATAGAGAATACGATTTCGCCATGATAATAATTGATTTGGGTTTGGCCGATGAAGATTTTCTGGGATGTTGAAATTAAAAGTTGTTTTTTTGTATTTTCATGAAATAAAATACAGAATGATAAAAGAAAAGTCCATGCCAACTATTTTCAATGATAATAATGCACAAGTTAAAAATATTTCAAGGCCTTTTACCGCTTACACCGTCAATTTACTTTTTAACAGATTTTTCAGTTAAAATGAAAAATAATAGTGTACACTTATTTTGGTCGAAATTTTCAAGGATATATGGATTGATTTTGACTAAACACAAGATTTTGAATAACCAAAAAAATTACGCAGGCCTCAAAGAATTAACCTATAAAGAAAGACGACAAACGTTGTCTTTACCACAACTACCATATCGATATAGAAGAAACGATAGGATTACAGTTTATAACATCATAAACGAAAATATCTTAGTTAACCATAGAATACTTCCTCAGTTTTTATAAACAAAGTTTATAAAGAGTCGCCACAAAAAAAGTCTTCCTGCTGATGTTATAAACTCCTCTTCATTAAACGTATTCAAGAAACGCGTGGATAACTTCTGGAAAATATGTTGTATGATTAAGTCTTCACTTTTGTATTCTTTTTTTCCATATTTAGCAATTGGAATGTACGATTTCTACATGTTTTTTTCTTCCTCACATTGATGCGATTACCACAGAGAAAATGGCGTTTTTTAGCTTAATAAAATTATGTTATGTTAAACCCGATTGAATTCCATTGGAAATTAGAGTTCGTTTGTGTTCTCTACACTCTACAGGGAACAATGACCCAAAATGGGTTAAACTAAAGAGAAATACCGGGAAGTAATTTGACTTTATTAACAATTTTACATGCAAAATGAAACTATGCCCGCTTCACAACTAATACCAGCACCATTCAAGGTGGTGATTTTTGTCTATCGATGAAAATCAAAAGGGTAGGGTAGAAAATTGTAGAGTGCACACACAATAATAAACGAGAGTTTGCAAAGTTTTGCTTTCTTCAACTTGTTCTTCAATCTTTGCATTTGAGAGAATCCATTTTGTCAGATATGAAGTATTCGAATAATTTAGTTAAACAAATCTTTAGCGCCATCCACTTTCAAGTAGAATTAATTAAATATTTCTGAAACACTTAACTTACTCGTTAAACCAAGAAATGAACTAAATATTGAAGTTTTTCTTCCATTACCCAGATAATTTATTTTTTTTTTAATTAATTTCGTTACTTTTTGCCGTTAAAATTAGGTAATTGATAACTGTTAGTCTAATTTGTTGTTCATTTTCCTAGTCTTAAATACAATTGTACTGATGATATAAGCAACACATTGTATATTCATTATATATAAAACATTATCCTAATGGTTGTGCGTGCACCATTAAACAAAACACTTTGTTTGAAGTTATCTGACATCATTTGCCCAATTTTTAATCTTCTTTTCTATGTGTCTATTAGGAGTTTGGCATATGGCTCTGAGTTTTGCCAAGATACTTATATTTAATTGTAAGGGTACTTCTGATTATTGAAATTTCACAAAATGTAGATTATGTTGCTAATATATATGTAAAACAACATTGTGTTAAAATGTCAAGTCATTTCAATGCATATTTTTTATAGCACCTGATCAGATAGGGTAATTTTGTGAAATTTCAATTACCACAAGTTAACTAAATTTGCCATTTAAAAATATTGCAATTAAATATATAAGTCTCTTTTTTTGGCCCTCCCTATAAGTTGTTAACATTTGCGCCTGCATACATTAGAGACATCTATGGGTAAGGCTATTTATTCCGTTGGTCGCATGGCCGAATAGATTTGTCATCAAAAATTGAGAACTTATGTTTTTCATTCATATTAGATATCATGGCAAAAAAAGTGTTAAAGTTTATACTTTTAATAAGTCTCTCGTTAAGTTAGGTGAAAAAAGCAAACATTAACAAGGATACATATGTTCAACGATGACGTAGTGCTCCTTTTACAATGATAAAGTTGTGTCTCTTTCCTCTCATTTTTGGATACTCTCATTCGACCACTGTTTTCGAGAAATTTAGAGGGACTCATATATCATTCTACAACTTTTCAACTTCTACAACTAAGGACGTGGAGACGTTAACACTTTGAGTAGGTGGAATAGAGTCGATTTGTTGTTTAAGGCTAATGGTTATATTATTATCAAGTAGAATTATTATTTTCATTCAAGCATACAACAAAATTATTTCAGAGGGGTTTATATATTAGAATATTTCAATTTCCATGATATTGGGCCTTAAATAGTATTGCTTGTTTCACGCCATAACCTAATATTATATTCGCATAACTTTTCTCTTAACAAAACTCCATCATTTTAGTTTACATTTGATGTTCCTTATAGTGAATTCTTTTTAGACTTTGATATATCGCAAGACCTGAAAAACCTCTTTCCTTCCACACGGAGAACAGAAAGTGTTAGTTTTAGACTTTAAAAAAAGAAAATTTTATTTATTTCTAGATATTATATCCAATTTCATTGAATTTATAAGAAAGATAATTAGAAAAGGAGACCGATAAAAGAAAATAAATAGATTTAGGTGAAGTTATGCTTCGCGTAGAGAAGGATTCTTATTCGCGCAAAAAAATAATGAGATCCAGATCCAAACTTCAGCAACAATTGTCACAGATTTCTTGGCAAAGGTAGCAAAGACAGCAGACCTTTAGACACGTTGACAAACAATCTCCAGAGCCTTTGCTGCTTTGTCTAAAAAGTGGTATATTTTAATAATCAAGTTATATATATATATGAAAGTCACAAGCCAATCACATACACCTATTTTTAAGAACACTTTCGCACAAAAGAAAATTACTACGTTTGATGGGTTGCGTCTCTCACCTTTGACTTAGTTAATAAGTCAGTTTCGTGACCAGAAAAAATCAGACGATATTTATTAAAAAGCAGAAGATTCATATACAAAACTATTTGAAAAAGCAGACCAAGGTAAAATTGTTTATGTATCATATATGATACACTGGTCACGAAAGGGTTATTTAATTTAATATTAAAATGTCAAATTTTGCGAAAATATAAAGTCTTCGCTTCTTTTAACAGAAATATTGAACTATATTTAGGGCTATGAAACAGCTTGTTTTCCGAGAGTCTATATGTCGTCAAATAGTTCAATTTCAATTGGATATGATGTCCTGTGGGGGCAAGCGTACAAAAATGGTTATGGGGAACCCCAGATGACGGTGTTTTGAATTATAAACTTTTAGTTTAAAAGATTTTTGCATCATCGCAGATAGAACAGGCCGTTAAAAAATTATTCTAACTTGTCAAATAGTGAATGAAAGATAAACACTCATGAGGAGAAGAGTATTTTATAGAAAAAAAAGAACTAAAAAAGATATAACTTAAATTCACATATTCAAAGCGCCGTGTTATTTTATTATTAAGAAAAAAATTGAGACTAGTATTGATTGCAAAAGTAGATTAAATATTTTTGCATGTGCAAGAGCGCGTATGTTTGGGCCGGTATAGTAAGTAAGAATTTAGGTGATTGTATAGTTAATAATCTTTTAGGTATATTAACTAATAAGTTAACTAATTATTATCTGTAACTTTAGAAACCTTGAGCTAAATAAAATAGAAATAACTATATCATTTGCCTATTTTCGTTCACACACTTCTTTAGTTCTATATATTGTCTTTATGTAATTATATTTTGTCTTTTGGCAATTCAATTTTGTCTTTTTACAATTCCATTTTGTCTTTTTACAATTCTATCTGAATTAAAATTTTGATTTTATTGTGTTTATATTGTTTTCACATGTGTCATTTTTATTTAAACTTTTTTTTGATTTTAACATTATTTTGAGATTAAATTTTCCAAATTTTCGACTTTAATTTAGCAATATCAGTGAGATTAACTTTTAATATTATTTCAGTCAACACATGTGCTTATTTAGTTAGAATTACAAAGTAAAAATGATGCACAATATCAAACGTTAAGCAAAAGGCAGAGTTTCGCTTTCAATTCTTTATATGTAAGACAAAAAATATATAATATACATATATTATAATGTGGATATTTTTCGATATTTTGTCCATTATGTGTCAACATTTTGTCCCAACACCTCCATTTCAAGGAATGGGAATCGCTCGATAAAAGCAGGATTATTAGTATTCGTGATTAATCGTGGAATGAGTGAGTAGTATGGGTGTAAAGGACTTACTGTGGAATGGGTTGTGCGTATCCTGGAGGGGGAGGGTAGTACTGAGGCTGCTGAATGTAGGCAGGTCTTCCGTCGTATCCATATTGAGGAGGCACCGGGTAGCCGCCATCATTTCCTTTGTAATAACCTAAAGCACATTTGAAAGGACGCATTTTTAAAACTGACGAAACTTAGAAAAAACACTTTTTCACTTTTCAAACGTTTGTAACATTTATCCGTTTATAGTTAGCTCATGAAGAAGAAGAAGAAGAAAAATAATTTATTTACAAATGACAACAAAAAAAAAGTTAAAAAAAATTATGATATATTCAAAGTTATTATGTAAACTTACAGAGGAACACGATAAACATTTTGGTTGAAACAAATAACAATGAAGCCATGTGTTGGACAATTCAAAGCCGAAAGGACCGCTATGTTTGACCAATCAATAATCGAAAACACTAATCAAATAAGAACATAGTTGAATCCCACAAAAATGAATACCAATATGATAAGAAAATCTATACATACATCTGCATATATCCACATGAAAGTATAATATGAAACACATATGTTTGTGAGCGCAGACATTTATATACTAACTCATGAAGCACATAGAGTATATTCCATCCATAAAAAACTTACTAGAGAAGCGAATTTTTTGTTTAAACTAGGATAGGTAAAAGTCAATATATTCAAATTTTGAATTCTATAATAGCTTTTTTTATAAAGTTCGTGTAAAAGAAGCGCAAGTTATTAGGTCAACAAAAGTCAACTTTTTTAATAGTCCATTTTTTGTAAGTAATCTAGAATTTGTAAAAATTTAACGATTTAACAAACAAAGAACTTTGGTCACCCCCTCTGCCATTTATTTAGACGCCATGGAACTCTCTTGAAATATATAAATGTATATCCTTTCTTATAGTCTCCGGCCCTATTAAAATCAGTTTTGCGTTCCCCCCCCCCCCCCCACTCCGTACTTCGAGTGTGAAGACGGGGCTGAGTTTAGATACATCAGGATAGGCGAAAATTATATTCAGAACTTTACTGCCACGATGCACATTATTCAGAATACAGGGTATCGATACTTCAAATTTGAACATATATTTGTAAGAAAATTTTTTGTAGTTATAACAAATTTCTTTACTTATTCACTAGCGTAGGCACCGATCAAAAAGTTGCTATCTGAGTAGATAGATGATATAAAATTTTGAGTGTTCAAAGTGAATTGCATTAAGCTCTTACAAATGCCAGAACTTAATTGTTCATCATATAAAAGGAATCAAAAGGAGACTTTATGATATCAAAAAAATCATATAGAATTTAATTTTTCAACGCAATTCCTAAGCTCTCAACATATTTTTAGGAAGAGTTGACGAAAATGCGTAAAGTCAAAAAGATGATTGTCGTCTTCATACGCTAAGAAAATAAAAGTAAAGATGAAATAAAAAATGCATCGCCCTTGAATCAAAGGTAAAGCTAGAAAAAGAGAATTTTTAATTTGGTTTCCATGCTTACAGTATACAACATATATTTTTCTCACTTTGAATTCAAGGTCAAGTTACGGTCTCAACATTGAAGTTGGCATGGATGATTGATTAACTTTAATAAACTTTTTATTTCTATTTCACTCGATTTACTCTGCATAATGTGAATGATTTTAGAGTTTGTTCAATTCTTTTTTAATTACACTAATTTTAACTCTTTGAAAAAAATAAGAAGAACGAACTTTGGTTAAAAGAATGTCTTCTTTATGACTAAATCCTTTTTTAAGGTAGAAGGATATGTGATACCAATTTTATATGCAAGTATATTTCTGCCTAACATACAAGAATGTTTCAACTTAAACAAAAATTTTATATCATATTAACCACAAACTCCACAGTTCCTCACCCCCTTTATTGAGTCTCAATTTTATGCATTCTCTCATTAAACGCCTTTGTCAAAGCTTACAAACCCTAGATTTCAAAAAAAAAGTTTAAAACATAATTTACGATAAAATGGATAGACCTTTTGTGCAAAATCCAAAACCTATCATCATATCACGATGCTTGAGGATATGGAAAATGAAAAGTTATCTCAAATTGTTGGTAGTGCTGATTTTGGCATAGTAGAGTTGGTGTGGGTTGTGATTATAAGAAACCACGGGTAGTAGAGAAGAGTTTTTTTTTCATTCTTACAGCCACAACTATGACGAGCAATTATATGCATATTTTAGCGAATCATACCTCAGTAGTACACATGATGATGCACTAAGATACCCGAAACTAAAGCAATATATTTTCCAACAGATAGTAAAACTAAACTGTAAACATCTACAACTATTTTTTTTACTAATCAGTATAAGAATTAGGAAAGAATCAGAATGGAGATTCTTTTTCAGGTGACTTCGAGTCCTGACTCTGCAATCAAATTGGGATATTACACGGTATATCAAGTAAGAGTGTTTCCGCCAGCATGATCCATCATGCCATGTATTATTAAAGCCATCAAATTTTATATTGTCCTTTGACATAAACAATTAAAAGAATGAACTAAATTTTGAAACATTCTAGTTTCTTTTGAATTAAAATAGTTATCAATATTAAAAAAAAATTTACCGATGAAAGTGAGGTAAATTTGTTCCCAAATCAATTTATGGCTTTAGATTGAGTGCAGTAACTGCAGTAAACTATATTGTATCGCGCATTATAGACATATCGTGACAATGATGTTGTGATAATTGTTTTTTGGCATTAGGTAGCCAGGTTAAAATAGAAAAAGAAATAAATGTGTGCTTTAAAAAAGATTCTTCCTTTAATGAAAGAATAGGGCAATTCCACGGTAACTTCGTGACATGTTAAGAAAAGTTAACACCTTAATTCCATATATATAATTATGATAATTTAGTATACTGTCATAAATCACCTTTACAGTTTACACATGTTATCTAATATTCAAACAACCAAAAACTAAAACTAATATCAATTACATAGATCTTTTTCTATTTTGGGGACGTGAGTAGGGTTGGTTAGATGCTGGATTTGGTAACTCAAGGTCTTGGGTTCGATCCCGCATCAAGCCTGCTTTCCTCATAATTCAATACAAGCGGCGCAATTGTGCCTTCTCGATGAAAACACCCCAGCTACCTTTACCTTTATTTCTATTTAAAAAAAATTAAATATTCCAAAGATCATATTAAATGTACATATTTGTATCTGGTAACATCATCAGCCTGGCATGAAAAAGTGCAGTATTTATGTACATTCATTGAGTACAATGCAAAGACTATTAGTAACGTGACCTTGGGTGTTGATTATTTATATGGGTAACTTATATTTTTTTGAACAAATAACGACTGTTTAATTTGTGGGGTGAAAATTCTACTGGAAACAGAGAAAACAAACATTTTTCTACCTGGGACTTTTGCATCCTTAGAAAAAAGAAAGTCATCTCCTTCTTCATAAAATTTATTGATTTCTGATTTTCCTCGAAAGAGAATATAAGTTTATACCAGAGGCGCACACATCTTCAAAATTTTGGGTAGCGGACGAACTTTTTTTTGATAATTTTCAAAATTTATTATAAAAGAATTTTTGTACAATGAACATTGAACACACCACCATTATTACCCGACATTATATCTGCACTGTAAGCTCTTAATACCACGATAACTGCACTAATTTTATCAAGTCAAATTACCTTGTTTGTAACTCTAATTGCATCACAACCCTCTCTCTATCTCAGTGGTTTTCAAATTGGAGTCCGTGGTGACCTAGGAGATTCCGAAGCAATTCGATGATGACAGAGAAGGGGAACTAAGTGGATGGTTTTACGCAACATATGGTACCCATATTGGGTAATTTGTGATTTTTGCCAATAAGTGACTTTTAAAATAATAAATAATAATTTATTCTTTGAATTGAGTACCATTTTTATTCTTTTATTACTTTTCAGGCCTAATTTTATAGATGTGATGTGAGTTTTTCTAAATGGCTTAAAAAAAAGAAATATGACGACTCATACTTGACATTTAGTTTTACTGCATTAACGTCTGGTGGGGAAGAGGAACCTAAGTATCTTTAGTGTTCTGAAAGTACTCTGAAGCATCCACTTTTTTAAAGCCCTTCAGGTGAAGCTTGCAACGGAAATGAGGCACTTGAGATCAGTAAAAAAATATTGACTAATTTAAAAGTCAAACTGAACGATTGCACAAATCCAGATTTACATCATAGCAAGGTTTTTGCAAAATATTAAGTGTTATATGAAAGCCTTCTATAAAGTTTCAAAAAAAATCTGTTGTCAAAAATCCCACAACATAGTAGAACAGTTGATATTACCTTGTGAAAAGATAACATATTGAATGTGCTAAGAAGTTCTGAACTTGTAAACTTGAAGCATATCTTCAAGTTAAACGATACCGTTAGAAGGCTAATAAGAGAGATTCTGATGACATGATATCAGAGGTGGTTTTATTGAATCGGAATTCGATATTCAACCTTTTTTGCAAACCAGCTTGATGAAACCATGGATCCTGCAAACGTGGCTAAGTCATGCGTTTACGTATACAACATGTATATGACAAGTAGGTGGAAGATAATTTTTTGTTTCGAGAAACTCTTAGCAGTAGAACCATTGAAAGAGAAATATTTGACAAGGTGGACAATTTTTTACAGCACAAGTTAAGCCAGAACATCCACTTAGGAGATTGTACAGACCGCGATATAGCAATTTCTTGTTGTTATGTTTTTAAACTATGATTAAGGAAAAATCTCCAGAAGTAATTGGTAACCAGTGCAAATTCATTGCGAAGACTTAATAATGAAAACCATACCTGATGAGTTGAAAAATGTTACCAATAATGTTATTTAAACAACGTATTTAATTAAAGCAAATGCCTTAAACTTTTGTTTGTTTTCAGAGTTATGCAAAGATGATTTTGAAATAGAAAAACCCTTGCGGCACTCAAACATGATGTGTCTTCCAAAGAAAACTAAGGTGCAAAACGTCCAAAAATTAAAAAAGAATTTTTAAATCTTTTTCTTGCCATTCTGATTATACATGAACGTTTCCAAATATAGTTTTACTAATCAGAGAGCTAAAGAAAAGAACTATACCAGTTTTTAATTGTTTTTTTTTCTTGTTTTTCCAATTAAAAAATGTATTGAACGCATGGAACTTAAGAAACAAAAATAGAAATGCAACTTTATGGGTAAATAAATTTTAAACTCTTTAAAACAAAAACGAGTTAATATAAGAGATCAAATTGTTTAATATGGATTATAAAGCCATTTTATTCCATTAACAATTTAGTCCATTCAAACTTGGATATATTTTTTCATCAAGTTTTTCAAAAGATACTCACATCGGTTCCTAGTCAAAATCTTCAAAAAGTAAAATTCCCACTTCCAAAATCGTCGAAAACTAAAATCCCCACTTCCAAAATTCGCGAGAAATAAAGTTTTGTCAAAACAGACCAGATCAACTTGTTTAAGTCTTGAAGTAGGAGCTTTTTTGCTATGAAAAAGTTTGTAAAGATTTGTTAATAAAATAAGTAGGTAATGCTAATAGGAATGAATTCATAAGTTCATATAATACAAATGAAAATATTTGTTAAAACATAATTCAATATTTATAATGAAATAAATTTACAAATTCATTTATGATTTTCCGACGTTTTCGTTCTCGGACGTTTTGACCACGAACCGAAAACAAAATATTGATGTAAAATTAGTATATCCTATCGTTATTAGTGAACATTTTTAATCTATCAATTGCATTAACCTTGTGCTGCAAGGAAAAGAGATCACAGTACTGCCTTTGTGATAAAAAATTGACAGCTTTAGAAACTGAGCTGGAATTATTGCATTCTTAGACAAGAAAAATTTTGCTCGCTTTTCTAACATATTTGTTGATGAAAATAAGATTTTGAACAATAAAGATGTCCTGGAAGCAATAAAACACCATGTAGCATATCTTAGTCAAGAAATTTCTCCTTATTTCCCTAACCTACAAAAATTTGAAAAATACTATCAATTTATCAAAAACCCATTTATAATCACGATACCTGACCTCAGAAGATTTCTTAATTCAAGAACAGTTTATTGCTTTGAAATGATTGATGAGTTGCAAAACACGTTTACTGTGAAATCTCTTATGGTGATTTTTCGGTTGAAATGGACAGTCTTATATGCTGATGTTTAAAGATGGCTCTGAAAGTTATTATTCGATTGGTCACTGCATATAAATGTGAGCAAATGGAGCTAAACTTGGATAACCTGGTTTAGACAAAGCAGATGCATCCATCCCATTGATCTTGCTTGAATTATAAGACAATTTTTGAATAAACTTGTGTGTCAATTTTTTTTAGCACAGTAGTTTATATGTTGATTCATTTATATTTTAAATGAGATCCCGAGAATTTTTACAAAGTTTGTGAACCACTCTTAAAGCTCAACAAGAGAACAAAATCATTCGTATATGATAGATCACTACTCCTCGGATGTAATTAAGTCTTTATCCGTTCTTATTCCCATTTACCAATGATTACACTGGTCAACAACAAATTTATCTGCATTTTTTAAGCTGTAGGACGAATCTGATGCGCTGAATCCAAAACTCACATTAGTTTTGTTCAATCAGGTCAAGTTTTTGAGATATGGCCACATGTCGTTTTTTATATTTTTGTTCACATGTACGCATGTGTGGAGCATTTTAGAAGAAGTTGGTGGGGGTAAAATGTCATGTCAAATAATTGTTTTGATTGGAAATAATTATTTTAATGACAAGAAGTATTCAGGTAAAAAGTTGTATTTCTTGAAATAACGAACTCTGAAGAATGTACAATACCTACATGCGCCAATTTATGACTAATTTGTACCTATTTTTGTTTTGCAGGTGAATGATATGGTTTCGACCAGAAGATCGTGCAGAAATAAGCCCGATATGTTTTGCTACATATGTGTAGAATACACCATTGCTCCTAATAGGAAGCCAGTCACAAGTTACATAAGGCGTGCTTACAATGCTTATTTTGGTATTAAACTTGGTGACCAGGATAAAGCTTGGGCGCCACACATGGTGTGCAAAGCATGCAAGACTCTGCGTGGGTGGACCAACGGCAAGAGGAGTCTGAAGTTTGGAATTCCCATGGTTTGGAGGGAGCCGACAAACCATGTCACTGACTGCTACTTCTGCGCTGTTGATGTGTCTGAAATCAACAGAAAGAACCGGGGAAGCCTCAAGTATCCTGATCTTCAATCAGCACGTCGTCCTGTAGCTCATTGTGATGCAATTCCAGTGCCTATCTTCGGCGAACTTCCTGACATTAGTGACGAAGATGCCTCCAGTGTTGAAGGACATGAAGAAGAAGTGGTTCTTGAAGATGATGCTCCACATCCATTTTACCAAAAGGAATTGAATGATCTAGTTCGCGACCTCAGCTTGTCAAAGGACTCTGCAGAACTGTTGGCATCCAGATTGAAGGAAAAAAACCTCCTCTCTGACAGTGCTCGCATCAGCTTCTTCCGCAACAGGCATCAAGAGTACCTCCGTTTTTTCTCTGAAGAGAAGGACTTGGTGTACTGTGCTGATATTGCGCAGCTTCTGCTCAAGCTTCGAGTGCCACAGTACGAACCCAAATATTGGAGACTGTTCATTGACAGCAGCAAGCGATCACTGAAATGTGTTCTGCTACACAACGGCAACCAGTTTGCCTCTGTACCCATCGCTCACTCGACTACACTGAAGGAGAAGTATGAAGCGGTGAAGTATGTGCTGGAGAAAATTGGTTATGATCAGCATAAGTGGTTTATTTGTGTTGACCTGAAGATGGTGAACTTTTTGTTGGGACAGAAGTCTGGCTTCACCAAGTACCCATGTTTTCTGTGCATGTGGGATAGTAGGGACCGTGCTCAGCACTACACGAAGGACTGGCCTGTGCGGGAGGAATTGGTGCCATGCAAAGAAAGGAACGTCATCAAAACGACCCTCTGGTGGACAGAGACAGAATACTCTTCCCACCGCTGCACATCAAGCTCGGCTTAATCAAGCAGTTCACCAAGGCTCTGGACAAAGATGGTGACTGCTTCACTTACTTGTGCCAGGCTTTTCCAGGATTGACCATGGAGAAGTTGAAAGCTGGCATATTTGATGGTCCTCAGATCCGTCAGCTCATCAGAGATCCAGAGTTCAAAAACTCAATGAACGAAGTAGAACTGGAAGCGTGGAAGACATTTGTTTTGGTAGTGAAGAACTTTCTTGGCAACAATAAGGCCAGAAACTACGCAGAACTTGTCAACAACATGCTGACTGCTTTCAGAAACCTGGGCTGCAACATGAGCATCAAGATGCACTACCTATTTTCACATATGAACCGGTTTCCTGAGAACCTGGGTTCAATGAGTGACGAGCAGGGGGAGAGATTCCATCAGGACATGAAGGAGATGGAGACCAGGTATCAGGGTCGCTGGGACGCAGTTATGATGGCTGACTACTGTTGGAATCTGAAGAGAGACCTCCCTGCTGCTGAACATTCCAGGAGTTCGAAGAAACGGAAGTTCAAGCCCTGAAGTTTGAACAGTGGTGACGCAACATGCAATTTACTTGTACTTACCTTTATCAATGCCCACCATTCAGATGACAGTAATCGATGTTTCTATCATGTAATCAATAAATGTTGTTGGCAAAACATTTTTTTCTTAAAAACATGTTTAGGATGATATGTGTTGACAAAAATCAGCTGATAATGCCACAAAAATGTAATTGATTTTGTCACAAGATCTGATTTTTTCAAATCAACTTAGGACAAAAACCTGACCTGATGGAGAGAAACGGATGCCATTTCCTGATTCAGCAGTGCCAGAATACCCTAATTCACTCGTAGAAATCTAGACAACATTCAGAAAGTAAAAAATTGTTGACCAGTGTTATTAATACGGGTCACCGTCTATCTGTATAATCTATCGCTAGATATGCTATCTAACCAAGTGAGGGTTTTATACCATGACTCTAAAAATGATCTCTTTTGTAATAGGGAACTGAATTTTTGGTTGAGCCGATTATTCAAATACTTTGGTACTCTGCTACTTAGTAAAACCAGCTTTTGAAGTGGCTTCTTCCATGAACTATCATTTACATTCCATAAAAAACATTCAAGAGCAATGACTAAAACCCAGGGGTAAAACACGATACCTTATTGGTATCGTTTACTTATTAGTAGTTGTTTTAAGCCACGGGTACAGTATCTTTGTAGTATGTTTAGTTGCCGTGAGACAACGCAGATAATTAATGGGATTAAGCGTACTGAAATAAAAAAAAATTTTTTCAAGTTATTAACCCTCATCCCTACACTAAACTTCACACGCATTTTTATACAACCTACTACAATTTGTAGTATAGGCCTACATCATTAAAAACCTTATACATTTTTATTTTTTCAGCCCACAACAAATTAAAAGCTTATACCTATTATGTTTAATATGTTATGCATGTAATATTTCAAATTTTTTATTTTTTTATTTAAAAAATATCTTCTATACAAAGCTTTTAAAGTTTTATTATAATTTCCACATAAAACACAAATTTCTTTTTTAATTTGCAGCCAATGATTAGGACAAACACTTATAATACAGACTGAACACACACTTCTGCATGACTTTTTACAAAATTTAGAAGGCTTAGCATAGCACACGGATTTTCTTTGGGTATGGAGTTTTCAACTTGAATGTATCCAACAATGAGTCCAGCTTCTTTTGTTCCTGTAGATAAACTTTGACACATAAATCTTTTTGAAGCATTTGGAAAAGCTAAATTATATGATAAAGATTTTAAAAATGCTTTCCTTGTTTTGTTGTATCCATTTTTAGACAAAATATATGAATTGTGCCAACATACATCAACTATGCAAAAGTTTACCAGCATTGGCCATCTATTTGTCTTTCTTCTCGAAGAAAATTCTATCA